>JAVJAQ010002021.1:3003051-3587968 GCA_032362365.1 Zygogramma bicolorata
CAGTCAGCCATCAGGACCAGGTATCTTGGCGGGTACAGAGGGCTTAGCCGAGGCGATTCATCTATTATCTTGTCGTCCAGCTCGTTCGTCCATTCCGCAAACGTCTGCGCAGCACTATATGCCTCATTGGGGTGAAACACACGAAGAGCGGATGCACAGGAGAATGATGTATCCGGGCCCTGCGTCACAGAGGTAATAATACATTTTTTCTACTACCTCATGGGAAAGTGACACATATCGCACTCTCTACTCCCATGAAAAATGAAATTTTTTTACAACCGCACTCCAAAACTCGCTTTTCTGCATAGTTTTACGTTCGCGAACATGATTATTTCTTACAATAATTGGAATTTGACATTTTTGTGCCACAAAGTGACATTTCTGTTACACAAAGTGACATTTCTGTGCTACAAAGTGACATTTCTGTGCCACAAAGTGACATTTATATGCCACAAAGTGACATTTATATGCCACAAAGTGACATTTTTGTGGCACAAAGTGACATTTTTGTGGCACAAAGTGACATTTCTGTGCCAAAAAGTAACATTTCTGTGTCACAAAGTGACATATTTGTGCTACAAAGTGACATTTCTGTGCCGCAAAGTGACATTTTTGTGGCACAAAGTGACATTTTTGTGGCACAAAGTGACATTTTTGTGGCACAAAGTGACATTTTTGTGGCACAAAGTGACATTTATGTGCTACAAAGTGACATTTTTGTGCTACAAAGTGACATTTATGTGCCACGAAGTGACATTTATGTGCCACGAAGTGACATTTATGTGCCACAAAGTGACATTTCTGTGCCACAAAGTGACATTTCTGTGCTACAAAGTGACATTTTCGTGACACCAAGTGACATTTTCGTGACACAAAGTGACATCTCTGTGACACAAAGTGACATCTGTGACACAAAGTGACATCTGTGACACAAGGTGACATTTCTGTGACACAAGAGACATTTCTGTGCCCCAAAGTGACATTTTTGTGCCACAAAGTGACATTTTTGTGCAACAAAGTGACATTTCTGTGCCAAAATTTGAATACCCATATACACACTATCATCCATTGCTAGGCAACGGAGCAATATCTATCGAAACATTTGTATGTCAACCAACGTCAAGCACGAAATATTTGCAAAATATTCTTGTCCCATAACTTTTAAAATGAGATTGTACTAAAATGAATAACGACAGTTCTGAAATTTTGAGGATACTCCGCCAGAACTAAAAGAACAAGTTAATTCATTGTCATTAAATTTACTGCCTTCGACTTCAAGAGAAAAATATGAATCTGCGTACGAACAGTTTATGGATTAGAAAAAAAAATACAGAACTGAAAGTGTTTCTGAAAATTCAATTTTCGCATATTTTTGAGAAGTTTCCAAATCAAAAAAAGCCTCAACTGTGTAACGATTCGTTTCCGCGTTACAACACTCATACCGTGAGAGTTCTATTTTACCCTGTATATCATTGAACTAGATAAATTGAATATCGGCCAGCCGGTCGACTGGGCAAAAACCTCTTGTCGACCGCTGCTTTTTTGGGATGGAATTTCACATTCGCGAAATCGAAATTTTGAATAGATTCGAAATCGAATGAACGAAGCGAAGTGTTTCAAGGAATTTTGAGTGTTTTCTCTTCCATATTGTGGGATTTTTCCGTTGAAACTATTGATATACTAGTTTTCCTTTTTGGTGAAGACATTACGTTCTTGAATATTGTGGTATTTGAGTGGAAATACTGGTACCTTAGGGGATTTTCATTCGCAAGCTTCATTCCTATATGTATCCACAATCGACTTTCAACGGGATTGTGTCATCTATTTCGTTAGCAGTTAGCATCGGTGTAAGACCCTCCCTCAAAGAGGTGTGATATTATTTTTTACGTTCTGGTATAATATTTGAAGTGAAATACTATTTTGGGGTTCTACTAAGGGGGTTCAAACTTCACTTGAGCTCATATAGGGAATCTTCTGTTAGTTCTACTGGGATTCCTACTTACGGTTTCACCCCCCCGTTCCTAGTCTATTTTCTGGTTTAGGCAGCAAGGTAAAAAGCGTATGGAGTAATATTGAAGGACTCTTTGGCAGGGAATCGGCGTCATTTTGAGAGGATAGCAGAGAAATCACGTAACATCAACTTGAGCTACACCAAAGCCTTCAGGAATATCAGATAAGCTACATGTTGTGCCTGTGATATATATAATAATCGATATATTTGCTAAATTCGTTTGTTTTCTGATATATGTATTGGAGTTGTTGAGGTATGCTCGGTTCTTGTCAAGTTTATATATAAAGTCTGCCTACTGGCAGGTACCCGTTGCTGAAGGCTCTCGTCAATATACAGCTTTCACAGTACCGGGACGACGACTCTTTCATTTCAAGCGTCTTCCATCTGGCCTTCATACTGCACCTTCTACTTGGCAGAGACTTATCGATGGAGTCCTTAGGGCTGATCTGGAGCCTTTCGCTTTCGTCTACCTAGACGACATTGTCGTGGTGTCTCAGACTTTTGATAAACATATGGAAATCTCATCCAAAATATTCTTTCGTCTAATGTCGGCTGGTCTGACGCTCAGTACAGATAAATGCAAATTCTGTAGACCAGAACTGCATTATTTGGGATATGTTGTAGATGTGAATGGCCTTGACGTGGACCCCGAAAAGGTTCAGGCTATCTTGAACATTCCGTCACCTTCGAAGGTATCCGAAGTTCGCAGCATAATCGGTACAGCCTCGTGATATCGCCAGTTCATTCCCAATTTTTCGTCCCTCATTCGACCTCTAACTGAACTTTTGAAAAAAATGTGAAATTTTATGGTCAATATATTCAATGCTGAAATCTACGATTTGCTTCTCTTGGGCACCATGAAGCTAAGAATGACTAACTGACATTTAATTCCGTTTTATAGTGTAGTATTATTTTTAGCAAAAAGTTTGTTGTAGAAAAATTATAGTGTGTAACTCTAGCGGAAATTCAATTTCTCACTTGTTTGAATTGCAGCACTCGCTTCCGCTCGTGCCGCAACTTTTTCAAACTCGTGAATAATTAGCACTTTATTGCGCTTGTTACATAATATACTTTTCCACACGGCTGTCGAAGAGACGTCAAACACGTGAATCCTGTAAGATTAACAGCAGTAATTATTAACTGCTCTTCCTTATTGATAGTATTTAAACAAAAATTGGACTGATAACTTATTATTTATGAGAAATAAAGAAAAGAAAAAAAGTGTTGATGCCGAAAATCGAACCTACAATCTTGCAGTTATCTTACCGGATTCTCTACCAACGGAGCCAATTTCAGATTTGAATTAACTCTATCAGAAATATTTACTTATATCTCGTAAATCGATATACATTATTCTAATTATGACATTTTTTGTATTTTCATTTCATTGAAACAGAACTCAGCCGAAGATTAAAACTGTTCATTTACAATTATTTCAGTAGTTGGTTTCAATACGAACCTGTATCTAACAGCCTATTTCGATGATGCGATTTGTCACTGCAATTTTTCGCAACTTGTCGCCACGCTGTTGATCAGTACCCTGTATATTGGTAAATAATTTGAAAAGACTAGAAACACATCAGTTTATCAATGACACAATGCACCCAACTGGAAAAAGTGGATTATACAGAATGTTTCACTGAATAAACGCTAATATGCATCTTTAATTTTTTTTTTGACTACTTGAAAAGTAACCAATGCTATGAGCTTTTTCTCATCAAACTAGACCAATCAGTATATGACACCAATAAAACTTATTTTCACGCCTCTGAAAGGTCAACTATTGGGAAACACTTTGATAACAACAATTGTTTATTATTGAGTGGATATTCAAAATCAGGTACCGAATCTTTGAATTCCAGAGGAAACTGGCAGTCTATTGACGTACCAAATTCGAGCGGGATGCCGGTAACAGAACACTACGATATATTTCCTCCCGTTCTCCCTTTCACTTCGAGGAAAAGCAGCTCCTCTACGGATTCATCTTCTTGTTTGTCAATCCACAGTCGATCGACTACCAGTTCCTCTGAAAGAGGATCAGCTAGTGAAGCTAGTGGACCGGTAAGTTTGGCTCTTGATAAAATTAGTTTACAATTCTCCCATTATGTTGGGTGTATTGTGCCTCATTTCTATTAGAGCAAAAGCCCGCGACAGCCAGAACTTTGTTATTTTATGAAAGCTGAAGGTTTCTCTGCGCATTTCCCCAACACAGGTGAGAACGATCAGTTACCATGATTTTTTTTTATGATACATATGCATTTATTTTTTCTCAATCGATATACAAAGGTGATCAGTACAAAATAATTTTTCTCACCCTATATAACACATTTCAGACTATAAAGAATTTTAAATTGAACAGATATTCATACACACACCATACAATATAATATAGTTTGGATGGAAATTCTGAATGAATGATTCATTAGTGGGAAATCCTAATACACAGACATAATATACATAATATCCCATGTTATGTCGAAACATAGTAAGGTTCTAGCACATATATTTTCCTTGTGTATGTAAATTCTCTCTCCGATTTAGATTTGGAAGGAAAAATCAAACTGTTCGCAGACGATTCATCAGTAATATATGGGGCAAATAATGAACATGAAATCAAAGTTGATATGTTA
The DNA here is from genome assembly GCA_032362365.1 of Zygogramma bicolorata. Classification (NCBI taxonomy): domain Eukaryota; kingdom Metazoa; phylum Arthropoda; class Insecta; order Coleoptera; family Chrysomelidae; genus Zygogramma; species Zygogramma bicolorata. Next base: position 3,007,693 of record JAVJAQ010002021.1, read on the forward strand.
AAAGATCTCCAAAAGATATCATCTTGGTTAATAAGTCACAAACTATCGTTGAACTTCGAGAAATCTTCATTTATGTTTATCTCTGAAAAATCGAATTTATCACAATCTGACCACCCCATCAAAATGGATAATAAAATCATCAAATATTCTTCTATTGTGAGATTTGTGGGCATATACATAGATGAACATTTGACATGGAGTAAACATTTGGAGTATTTTTTAAATTGCGAAATTTTCTGCCTTTGAAATATTTGAAATCAATTTATTTTTCTCTGGTACCTATATTCTAGATTTCAATACCTAATTCCGGTTCGGGGATCAGCAACAAAAACCTTATTGAGACCTCTGAAAGCTTTACAAAATAAATTAATCAAATGTATGTATAAATTTGACTATAGAGAACCGACAAAAACATTGTACAAACCCAATCAACTGTTAGATATATCTTCGATACATACGCTAAAACTCTGCACGTTCATTCATTTGGTTGAAAATAAATTGAAACATTCTAATCTCATCTTCAAAATTAATGGTGACCAACATGACCATTCAACCAGATGTTCAAATGATTTATCGACAATGAAATCCAGATCAAAAATAGGACAACAATCAATTTACTACAACGGAATAGTGTTATTATATAATGGATCACCTGATGCAATAAAAAAATTTGGAAAATTCAATTTCAAAGTTGAGTTGAAAAAACATTTATTGCGATAGGTGAAGGACAATTTTATTTTATTTTCATTATTATGAATTTTTTATTTCTGTGAAAAGTCTGATTTCATTATCTTACTTCATTTATTTATTTTTTCTTCATTTATTTGATTCATTATTCATTTGTTTCTAATTTTCCCTTTTATAAACTTGTGAGTTTCTTGGGAAATAAACATCATTCAATATACATTTACACACGAATACACAGAGTGACTTACTATCTATTGATACTTTTCATATAATCAGTCAAATATTTTTTGAATTGAAACAGGTTTTTGTTATTCTTCACATTTTGGGGAAGTTTATCATATTCATTGAAGCCTTTATATAATAAAATTTTCATGGAGTTGGATTACACTACATCGAGGCAGGTGAAAATTGTCATTTTGTCTAGTAGTGTAATTATGAGTGGAATTTCTGTAAGTGATAAATTCTTTGAAATAAGAAGGTAAATATCATTGCTGATCTATAATACCTTTCACGAATAGACACCCATTGTAATGCACTGAGCATAGAGCATATATTTGTATAACAATCACATCCCAAAAACATCCTCATACCTCTGCTCTAACTTTTTCAGCGACATAATTTTATTTTGATCAAAACTGTATAACAGCGTACTGCAATCAAAATGGGGCTGTATTATTGTATTATATACGGTTATTTTCGCATTTGTAGAAAGGTTTTTTGAAATCCTAGCGAAGAAATATAGCTTTTTTGATATCTTTTTGGTCACATAATTATAGTGTGCACCAAAAGACATACTATTGTCCAACATAAAACCTAAATATTTGAATTCCTCCACAAATTCAATTTTCTGACCATCAACATACAGAAAAAGATTATTGATATTTAGTTGTTTATATTTGTATGAGGTTGTTAGAATCTTAGCTTTCGTTTTGGAAATATTTAATTTCATTTTACTTCCTGAAAAGTAATTTTCAATTTGAATTAGAGACGAGTTCATCTTATCTACAGCTACTTTCAGGTCATTATGTGCTATAGATAGTAACGTGTCGTCAGCAAATAAGTTGAAGTCACTAGTATGGTGTGTGTTTATGTCATTTATATAAATCAATAGCAACAACGGCCCTAGAACGCTTCCCTGAGGGACGCCAAACTTTGTAATGATTGGATTGGATAACACACTTCCAATATTTGTGACTTGTTGTCGATCATTCAAATAATTCTTAAACCAATCGAGCACAACCCCTTTAATCCCAATTGACTCTAATTTTTAAAAAAGGAGATTTCTGTCAATTGTTTCGAATGCTCTTCGTAAATCAAGAAATCAAGAAAAGGATGATGGTTTTTTGGTAGATACCAGGTAGCAAAGGTGTATAAAATAATACCTCACTTTCGTCAAACTATAAAGTTCAGTTTTTTCATGTTTTACTTCGTTTCTACCCCATGCCAGACCCCCTAAACCCTAATTATACATACGCTTGACAGTATTCCAAACTTTTTTGTTACGCCATCTACCCTTCGATGTCGATATTTCCGTTTACTTGACAATGTAAGAAAAATATCTTTTCTGAAATTTGGCACAACTGTTTGAATGACAGACAGAAGGCTGATGAAGCTCTGAAGCAGTGTTGAAAATAGAAGTTTGTACGGAAAATAACAGTTCAAGCCTGAAAGTACTCATAAAAATATGAATGATCTACGATATTGATGAAATATAAAAAAACACAAGACTCTGAAAATAATCTTTGCCGCCTGTTTTCTGAGTAACCAAGATCCAAACTCTCTGATTGTTCTTACCCATGTTGGGGGCATGCGCAGATACACTTACAGCTTTTATAAAATAACGAAGGGCTGGCACTCGCAGGCTCTTAGTCTGTATTTTTTCATTTGTCGCTGAACTCTGAGTGCAATTCAAGATGCATAAACACTCTGGTATGTTGACTGAAAAATCGTAATCCTCGATTCTCGATATCTCGCATTTTCGATTTTGAACATTTTCAACCAAAGAAATTCCTTCAAGAAAATGCCAACATAGGCGCACTTCATGAATCTGATAACGTAACGTCAGATTTTCTGCAGGCCCGACAGCAGTTTTGTATGTTAAAGGTATTCGAAAACACTCGCCTGAAAGAACTTTCATTCCACGAGTTTAAATAAATGTTTTTGCATATTTTTTTACTAGGCACGTAACAATCATTGTCACTATATAATGCTGGAAAAATCATGTTAAACTGGGAAATCCTTCAAAACAGTCAGTAAATCATACAAATTCAACTTCTATCCAAGTAAGTTGGGAAAGGTCATTCAAGGTGAAGTGTTTTCCTCATCGTCAGAATAATGTCGCGTTCTTTCATCAATTGACATCAATTTTGTTTCTGGTATTTTCAAAACTGTCTTATATTTTCGAAATATGTGTCGAAACTATGATTATTTTCTAACAATAAGAAATAATTTACCTGCGGTAACTACTTGATGGAGATGGATATAAGATTCGGCACTGTTGACACCAAAAACAACGCCGAATGCTTCATTATTAGAGAAATTACAGGTAAAAAATCCACTCAAGCAATAGTTACGATAAAAACCTAGGAAATACAACGTGAAACGAAACGAACAGAACTAATTGGAATAGAATTGAATATTGAGTTTATCGGAACTTCCAAACGCATTCAAATCTCAAATACTTCAAATCGCAGTATGAAACTGTCAAACGTGTCTGTAAACATTCACATAAACCATACGAAACTGACCTTCAGCTCGTTTCGTATCCCGGTTAATGCTCGTGTATTGATAATATTTATTTATTTATTTCAACGGATGAATCCAATTTTATCAAATAGTCATTTCAATACATATGTGAACATGGAAAAATGGTAACATAGAATAAAACAAAACACACAAACAAACACAAATTATGTACTTAGCAAATTACAAAATCTGAAGTAATGTCTTCCTGAAGTTTGCACGTGTATGTAAAAATATGTCAACCCTATTTTGTATGTCATTATATACTCTTTGTAATCTGGTTAAAGGACTGTTCATTCCATAATTAGTTGTGTGGAATGGAATTCGGAACAGAGGAGGATTACGTGTTATTGATAAAGCATTCAGATTCAACTGGCTCAGTAATCGTCGACAATCAACACTCCTATTGACTAGTTTAAAGAGAAACATCTGATCCAACATTTTTCTGAGGTCACTAAGACTCCATAGATTGAGATCTGAGGGCAAGTCTGCATTAGTGTGGAACACTGTGTATTGATTCCTACGATATGAATAAATTCTCAAAAAATTCACACATGAGAACTGTATTCCATGACAGGTCGTATCTGAGCCTTGTAGATCATTAGAAGCTGACGAGAAGTGAAGTATTTCTTTGCACGAAATAGAAATTCAAGTTTCTGTGAAGCTCTTTTAGCGATCGATCTCACATGGTTTTCCCATGAGAGATTATCACTGATCGTAATTCCTAACATCGAGACATTTGATTTTGTAGGAATAGTTACTCCTGACATCTGAATATTAGACGATGATAGATCAGCTTTTCTTGAGAAGAGACATGCCTGGGTTTTCGTAGCATTAAATTCCACCAAGTTCATCTTACCCCATTCTATTATTTTTGCCAAGTCGTCCTTAATTTTATTGACGTGAATGTTTCTTTGAATTTTTGTTTCTCGAGCTGGTATGGGGACTCTGGAAGAGAAACTGGTATAATAATAATGATAATAACAGCATTATTCCATAAGACTCAACATTGTGGAACAGGGTACAAATTGAAGAATTAAAAGGAAAAATCAACCATAAAAATCGGAAACGCTATAAAATGTTTAATTATTGTTTGAAACTTGTATTTGGAGAGTTTTCTAAATTCTTGAGAACACTATTTGAAATTCGATACACATTCTTTTGTGTTTGGCAAATTTCGTTTTCGAATGATCTGTTTCATACCATTTTATGAATTTTTCGTAGTTTGTTATAGCAAAATATGCACGTTCATAAATGAAAATACAGGGCAGGGTAAGGATTTTTTGTTGTTTGAATACTTCCCAGCAACGGTATTTCTTGAGATCAGAACTACTTGAATAATATGTACCATTATCGTACCCTGATAACTACTTTCCATCTTGAATATGCCCTTTTGTTCCACAGGAAGCTATGAGACTCCATACGAATCTCTATTCCATGTGGAGCGGAAGCGAACATTTACCGTTCATCCGATTGCCCGAATCTCAAGAACCTCTCGACGATAGCGACAACGACGATCCGCCGACGGAAAAGAGTAATAGCGGTTTCTACCCCAAACCGACATAGGTGAGTTTCTCGAACGATCATTGTTCGGTAGTGGTTGTTGTGTTCAAACTTCTATTGCATCAACTATTCGGCTCCTATAAAAGGACTTGAATCGCAACGTTTCGATCGCTGTCATCCGCGATCAGGATGCATATATTCGTGGTGAAATGACTTTTATACCAGTACAATGTTGATGTTCTCGTCACAAACGCTAGACCTACGGCTCACTTGAAAATGACATCCAGGAAAATTCACATTTTTGAAATTTCTTTGAAATGTCGTCAGGCGGCAACTCTAGACACATGACATCATGAAGTCTGACAAAATACTCCAGTAAGGGCCGATTGCACCGCTCCTACTTAATGATGGTTTAACTAAGCTAGGTTTTGTTGCTATGGATTCGCCAATCAGATTTCTTGTTCCTTAGCGATTAAGCCAAGCTTAGTTAAACCTTCATTAAGTAGGAGCGGTGCAATTGTCCCTAAAGGAGGTAAATTTTGTAGTAAAATGAAGGACTAATTCGAGACCACTCAGATCAACTTAAATTTTTTTGGAATTTGTCAAAAAAGATGTCAAGTATCCGAGTAAACAAGTTTGGTTACTGGGCAAAGCTCCAAAATGTTCATAAAACTTATAAATAGAGGGTCCCAATGGATTAACTATAAAAATTTTATGTGATTGATGAAAAAAAAAGGGGTTTTTGGCCATAACTTTTTTTTGGCTAATGATAACGAGATGTACCAGGAACCATTTTGAAGTTAAGGTTACCGCAGAAATTTCATGTCATATGCAACATTTGAATTGGATGGGCCATATTTTTTTTTATTTCGCCCGACAAAAAAAGAGCATTTACCGTTATAAACATAAAATAGGCAATTTTAAACGGACAAATTTGCTTAAAGATGAAAAATTATAACAAAAAATTGAAATACAACTATCCTGGAATAAATGCTGAAAAATTTGGTTGTTTTCAATGAATAATGTTCACGCTGCTGGCCAAAAACTGAAAATGTATGAAATAATACACGATTTTACCCAACTTTAGCAGGCCAAAACATAAACAATAATTACTCGATAGGGCCAAAAATGGCTGGACATATTTGAGACGAAGTGTTCTGACTTTTCACCAAAGGATTGTTTTTTCAAGCATCTTAGCCCATATGGCGCTAAAAATTGGCATTAAAAATTTTTGAAAAAAAAATTATTTTGCCCATAACTTTTTTTCTTATTTTAAACGGTTCTGGTTGGTCTCAACATTTTCCCGATTTTGTCATCTTGCAAAATGATAGGAATATTGTTTTTTGTAAAAGTTATATTTTTCGAAATATTTACGCCAGAACGATCTGGTTTCTTCATTTTTCAAGCAACCATTTTTGCCATGTCATATCTCCTTTAATATTAATCGTACAAAAATAAAACAAAAACCACTTTATTTGTCAACTAAAATACTTCAAATAAGAAATATATACTTTTTTTTCTAATACTAACAGATTTTCAGTAAATTTGAAAAAACATTAAAAACTTTTGAATTTTTTTTTCAAAAATCACACTTTTCCTTGCCCTATTACTCGAAAGGGGTGCATTTTCATGAAAAATTGCAATCAATGTTTTTATGTTGAAAAATGATAATTTATCGATTGGTTTCATTATTTTCTTAACCCCCTCCCAATGAGCTTCCCACCCCCCCGCCCTTTTTTTTTCCAGTAACGGAAGTTGTTTACTCGGATACTGGGCACTTTTCTTAACAGTTTTTACTTCCTTTACTGGAGTAAAATTTCTATTAGCGAATTCTCTAGAACTCGTGTGGAATTAGTGTGTTACTTTCTTTTATCAACACTTCACATAATGAAGGATAAAGATACACGAGTTCTGTCAAAAATTGTAGGAGCTCTTACTTTAGAAATTGCTATATTTTTGATATTTGTTTCTGTTTAGACGTAAATACAGATATGCATCTCGATACATATATTACAGATAGCAGATAGATGCATTTGCTTTATATTCTCGATATATGTTATGAGAAATTAATATCAAAGTTCATATAACTTCTGAATATTCGGTGTTGCTTCAGATAATTTGATGAAATTCTTCGAAATATCGGTATCAACGTGAGAGGTAGTGGAGTTGGACTACATGGAAAAAATACTACGTGAATATACAGTTTATTGAGCATTATAGTGAATGAATTGGACCCTCCATATTCCAGATCAACCTGAGTAATTTCAATTCAATAGGGATATTTCCCTCATATATAAAATGTCCCATAATAGCAATGCAATTATCGAAAACTTACAGCGGTAATTGCATTGTATCAAGTCACCGTAACAGCACATTTGAAACCGTATCGCTAGACGTCAGTAAACAACACAAATAAATGTCAGATAGACTTCAAAAATAGAAAAACATTTCGCGTTTTGGTGAGTGCTCCATACAATCTATAGAGGAAAGTATAAATGAACATATAATAACATTTCCTTGAGAATTCCTTCGTTCTTTATTCGTGGAATATTCCAATTACATTCGTGCATAAAAATGACCAGATAATTTTGCATTCAAGCGTGATATCTTATACAAATTGCATTCGGTTATTTTCATATTCTGTAAAAGAGCCAAAATATGAAAATAAACTCTTGCAATTTTTAGATATCACGCTTTCTTGCAGAATTATCGGTAATTTCTATGCACTCGTGCAATTATAACCGAAAATTGCTTTAGTGCAGGCTATTATGGCGCTGTACAAGAAGACCGCATTTGAAAACACTCTCCTGAAAGAATTTTCATTCTATGTTTTGAAATGTTTGTTATTGCATCCTTTTACTCTTTACAACCATTGTCACTTATGCTGAAACTTGTAATGAACATGTTAAACTGGGAAATTATAAAAAGCAATCAGCAAATAACACAAATATAACGTCTACCAAAGTAAAAACTGAGCAAGATGAACTTCGTGTTTATCAGCGTCAGAATAATCTCGCGTTATATTAACCAGTTGAACTTGAGTAGATGTATCGAACGTTTTATATTAACCATCGGAACTTGATATAGATGAATAGATGAATGATGATCATGAAACACTGAAACAACACCCAAATGAATTACTAAACAAATGTAAAACAACTGATAATTGAAAGGAACGGCAGATAAACGACAAATGACGAAGAAAACTACGGTAGAGAATTGAACTGGAAACGACATATAGCTGATTGAAAAAAACAGTAAAATTATGGAAAACTTCGAGCAAAATTCGAATAAATTGGAATGCAAATGTGAAAAGATGACAGAATTCGATTGTTGCACCATCTACTGGAAATCGTAGTAAATTCTAGGATTTTGACGAAACAATATCGAATCGGAGATCGCACCAGGAATATATGCATCTTATCTGCGATGACTTACTGTAAGATGCCTGGAAACCCTGGTGTATTTACTTATACCTGTAGAAGTTTGGGATAAAAGTGGCGAAATCTGGATTGCTTGATTTTTGGTGGATAATTGAGCTTTTGGAGGTTTCCGTACAATATGTACAGATGTCGCCAACACGTTCTTTTCAGTCTTGTCTGAAGCTAAATTTGCACTAAGTGAAAATAATGTGCAGTCGGCTTTTTCCACTTTTATTTGATTGGCTAGCGAGAAGAGATCGCAACCTAAAGGATAATGGGTGAACAATGAGATACCAGTAACAACGTTTCAATATTTAAAAGGAATGAAATCAACAAATGAACACGATAAAAACATCGTAAACATCAAAATTTCAAACTGACATGACAATATGACAATTAACTTGACACTTGTCATCAAATATGAAAAATGGGAACATAACGCCCTCTACCGAAAAAATAGGGGAAACCTTCAAAAGCGTCGATTGTTTTTTTCGCCACAAAAATCTAAACAAAATCTAATCAGTTGAGTCACCAGGACTTCTAGGCATCTTAGATTACTGCTAAGATGTCGGAAAACCTGTTTGCTGCGATATTATTTAGAATTATATGGCGACACTTTTATGTAATTTTTACGTATCGTGGAGTGTTTCTCGAAATCATCGCTAGTTTACGCTGATTTTGAGTTATCTATTGTCTATTGAAATGAAATGTTCCTTCATATTTTGCACGAATTTGTTTTCGTTGTTTTTTCATTCATTTTATATTTCCTGCATAAAATGAAGGATGATAGTTCACATATCGAATTCGAAAAGTAGGCGGTGAATCGTAATTGGTAAGGTTGGTATTGATCTGGTGAATTTTACTTGAAATATTCAGGGGTGCGTTCAGAAACCCATAGCGAACGCCCGGACGAGTGTCGATTTCCAAGACGTCACACCCAAAGTACACTCTTACTTTATGAACGGTATGGAGTGTGGCGTATTACGGCAAAAACTTTATGCTTTATTTTGATAATGATTTTGAGTCATTAATTTCTATTTCATCGTTAGTAATAGTAGTTATATGTAGCATATTGCAGTAAAATATCCTTCCCATAGAATATGAATATTGGTCAGTAAAGACGGCGAATATATAGAAAAAAATAAAGGACAATAGCTTATAATTCTGAATTCACTCTCTTGATCGCACATAACAGTAACAATTCAATGGTTTGCTGGCCCTTCTATTTCATTGTTATCATCATCATCATCATATCATTTTGGAAAATATAATAAGAAGCAATTCGTCTTGTCGGTGATTCTCCGCTCACAGACTCTCTCACTTGGTTAAAATATCGTTGAAGGGGCGGAGACTTTTCTCTCTTCTATAGATATATCTTCTGTCCCTTGATTCATGCGGTGTTCTTCGAACATTACAGGGCATGCCTTTCGTGTGAATCTGTATATATGAAAAAAAAAATATATATTTGACCTGCTACTTATTTTTGAATTCTAATATCCAAACAATATATATGCTTAGTGCGCATGGCACGAGCAAACGCCCCGCTTTTACAAAGAATAAGCAATTTTAAGCGAATAACCAGAATGAATTGGTATTTACCGATTCAGATTGGTACTAACCACACTAAGGTGGCTATATACTGGTGTTTTCACTCCATATAAAAGATTGTCAGCAAATCAGGCGACCGATCTGGCCTACTTGATCAAGAATTGATGACGTAGATCGTAGTAATAACTCAAAAAATTTGCCAAGTATCGTCACTCTCGCAGTTGAGGTGACAGTCATGTGTACGTTCTGTGTTGCCAAGTGGCTATGTCGTTGCGAATTCTGGTCTATGTGCCGGAAAAATTAGTTGATTGTTGGTATTTTCATTCGAGCAATGTAATATGATCTCAATTAAAGAGCTCGGTTTAGAAGTAGTATCACAATTCAGCCGAATATTATTCACGTTAATGTTTGTGAGCGAATAGGAGTGAGAATTGTGATCGAATTTTTTGGATATATGAAGTGAGAAAATGCCATTTTTTCTGGTGAGTATCATTATTATTTTTTATAATCTTCTGGGCTGAACTGAAAATATCTAAAACACATATCACTGCCTTTATAGAATATTCAGAACGCGTACACACTCTAGAATGTTGTTGCCAGAAAACTTCTCTTGTGTTTTTTTATGATCATTGAAATTTTTAAATGGTTATTGAATATACTAGAACGTGAGATTATTCTTGTAGGTAGGTCATTGAAGATGAAGTTTGTTTTCATCAAACATCAGATTGATCTCGCGTTCTATTATCTGTTCAAACCAAAAGTTATCTGTATCAGTAACAACGTGTTCCATGGATCGAGTGATCTCGAAAATTTTTAGGAATTTCAAACACAAGCGCACCCTTAAGGCGTAATTTTGAACACCTACACCCTGTCTTCAGCTCCCAGATTCTATTTCACGAATTCGATTGTCGAGTAGCTCAGACTGTGACTGTAGCATGAGCTGTACCGATAATATACGCATATTCTAAACAATTCGATAATCGAATTCGTGAAATATAATCTGGGCTCAGGTTTGTCTGAAACAATATTGCAACACTGAAAGCACCAGTATATAGCCATCTTAGTTTGGTTATATATCAATGACGTCATAAATCAGCTATTAAATGTCATAGTTATCACCGCTAAATTTTGGTATTTACCTACCCTACCTATGGGCAGTTTTATTTTTCTGGTTAAAAGTTTTGAAAACATTTTTCGCGGGATTTTACCATTTTAATTTTTGAGTTTAAGATTGGTTTCTATGTTTTTTGGACTCCGATCTTTTTGGTGATAATTATCATCATGAATAAGATACTGTTTTTTAGGTCTAAACTACGAGGGTAATGATTACCCAATAGAGGTCTCGGACCTTCACACTAGAAATCTGCTTTTCAATGATAGGTACCATAATATTTCCTCCAATTATAAATTAAGCTGTTAAATTATGATATAGGATTTACGATTTATAAGCCAGGGATCTGTTTCGAAAATTTAAGGATTCATATCCTTTTTCCGTTTCGAAAACAAAATGATTTGACTGAAATGTTCTCCAAAAATTCTTTCATGTAGAATATCTTAAAAATAAGCTGTCCATCCATAAATACAGCAAATTTTTTGTTATTCTCATTATTTTATTTTCCAATTGATTTTTAAAGCAAACGAAGTAGGAAAGGATTTGGGATTGGAAATAACGATAACAGAACAAACCAAACAAATAACTGTGATTAAAACCGATAATTCAAGTGGTTCTAATAAATGACGTCAACCGCGGTAAATACCACAAAATTTCGGTTTGTCGCATAAACTTGCTTGATGAAAAGTTGTCCGGACGATATTTCTGAACGGCTACAACCAAGATTCTAGGGTGTGACGTCATGTTTCGCCCCGATTTCTCGAACGAATTTCAAACGCCCAGACGCGCCGTGTGTAGTTTCTGAACGCAACCCAGTGTCCTGTGTAGTCTGTCAAAAGTCAATCTTATTTATCTGGCTTGTTATTGATTTTGAGGTCTCGTGGCCGCCGGCCGCCGTGATAGTGGAAGTGGACGGATGTTGATAACGACCGTTCACAAAGTTGGTACGTGGGTATCAAATGTGATTACGGGGCTCAGTTATGTGTTGTGTATGTCTGCCGAGCATTTAAACATTTGAAGAAAAGCACAAACACGTTGTGGTACGAAGGACTTCCATGTAGGAGTCGAGCAGATAGTTTTGTTTTTTGTTAACCTAATTTTTGTTTTGTGACAGTGACAGTTTTTTATGTGGAAAAAAATAACCTTCCCCTATTCACACATTCACACCTGTATAGGGGCCGGGGTGGTCCGGAAGACCACGTAGGGTAGGCATTCCGTTGAAAAAAATCCACCTTGTTGGTAAAAAGGGCTTCCTAGTAGGAGTCGTCTGAAAAACTTATCTGTGAACTTTTTTATTGAAGTAGTCTGAACAATTTATCGGAAGTACGCATTGCTACGAGCAAGATCAACGAATCTCCTGTGACGTCATAGGAGGCGACTGGCTATCTGCGCCCGATTTGGGAAGCAACAGCCATCCAATTGAAAATGAACGAACGAAGTTATTGATTCAAAGGTGGATTCGATGTGAAAATGTGTTGAAACTGTTGAAATTTGTTCAATCCGAATGTGTATATTGTGCTGATAGAAAGGATGAATTTAGAGCGGAATCAGTCGAAAAACAAACCTATGCGTCGACCTCGGTGGATCTTGTTGCATAATGGAAACTTGTTTCAAGTTTCCTTCTTGAAGAGTTGAAGATTTGGCTGTCAAATCGAGGTAAAGTTTTGTTGTCACGTTTGAAAAATATTCTCGCAAAAACTTGTATTCCAATGTGTAAAAATGAGAAAGTAAAACGCGGTGCTTTACCCTAAATTCTGTAGTTTTCAAATTTGGACAGACAGGACTATTTTTTATTTATTTATTTTTTTTTTATTTATTTATTTATTTATTTACGGGATAAACCCCATTACAGTAAAAATAACATACTATATATATATCGACTAATACAAATTAAATAAATACACATCAACACACACAACACAATTAAAAAATCAAAATTATGTCAGCACTAGACTCAGTGACTAAAGTAAGATTTGAAGCTATAAAAACCTCTTCTATAACAATCCTCATCCGACCCTCTATTGAAAGTTTAGATTGTACAAAGATTTTTTGAATTTGTTGTAAGATATTCCCAGAATGTCTATATTCTTGTCATTCACTAACTTTAGCGTCCTATCGATAGGTGAATGCTTGCCATAATTAGTTGAATGAAAGCGTAATTTGAACAAATAATTGTGTCTGAGATTTTTCGTTGGTACATGCAAGTTTATGGACTCGAGAAGATCCGGACAAGAAATTTGACCATTGACTAGTTTGAACAGATAGCATAAGTCAGCGTGTGCCCGTCTTGTTTGCAGTTTATTGAGATTTAGTTCTTGAAGGATAATCGAGTAATCATGGTTATACCATTGCATACCCAATTTGAAAGCACAATATCTCAGAAATTTATTCTGCACTCTCTCTATTGATAAGCAATGAATTTGATGACATGGAGACCAGATAATTGAAGCGTACTCTAGCTGTGATACAACTAAAGATGAATATACCCTTTTTAATGATTCGATCGAAAAGCCAGTGCAATTACGAAGGACCATACCTAGCACTTTTGATGATTTAACGGTAATATTATTTATATGATCCACGAATCTCATTTGTTCATCAAACATTACTCCTAAGTCTTTTATAGTTTTTGAGTATTTCAAAGAGTCGTTATTTATATGGTACGAGGTGTTAGATAGTTTATTACCTTTGAAGAATGAGATAGAGTAGCACTTGTTCGTGTTCAAAAATAACCTGTTGAGAAAGCACCAATGGTATACATTATCTAAATCTTTCTGTATGAGATATTTTACCTCTACTGCATCATAAAACCAAAGAAGCACACGTTTATCATCACCTACACACATTCTTGCACTTGCTGCAAACTATTCTTATCGGTTATAATTGCCCGAGTGCATAAAAATCACCGATAATTTTGCAAGAAAGCGTGATATATAAAAATTGCAAGAGTTTATTTTCATATATTGGCGAAAGTGCCCGAGTCCGAAGGACGAGGGCTCTTTTACAAAATATAAAAATAACCGAATGCAATTTGTATAAGATATCAGGCTTGAATGCAAAATTATCTAGTCATTTTTATGCAGGAATGTAATTCATTCATATATTTATACTTTCCTCTAGATGTATGGAGTGATCACCTAAACGTGAAATGTTTTTCTATTTTTGAAGTCTATCTGACATTTATTTGTGTTGTTTACTGACGTCTAGCAATACGGTTTCAAATGTGTTGTTATGGTGACTTGATACAACGCAATTACCACTGTAAGTTTTCGAAAAATGCAAACACTTTGTTTAACCATGGAACACTTCCACAAAATCATGAGTCAGTTCAAAACTTTTTCATGGATGATATTCCATATTTCAATACACTTACCTATTAACAAAGAAGGTTTGTAAATATTTTCGATTTTACTGCTTTCATATTCAACAAGTCAATTTGATTCATATTTAAAATTCCATTCTATGATAATCTAGCTAGAGTGCACTTCAGAATTTAACCACACCCAAGATGACGTGCAACAATGTTCAAATTAACACAAATATATTACAGTTTCCTGTATGATTTCCACTTACAATGGGTTTAAAAAACCGCGACACGTGTTTCGCTATTACAATAGCTTCTTCAAGCAAGATAATTTTTTTTTAATCTTGCTTGAAGAAGCTATTGTAATAGCGAAACACGTGTCGCGGTTTTGTAAACCCATTGTAAGTGGAAATCATACAGGAAACTGTAATATATTTTTTGTTAATATGGATTTTCATCAAGTATCGGCCAGTTCAATTCAATGTTCAAATTGTATCAGCTTTATACCGGGTGTAACTTTAATGATGTCATTTATTCTAAGAAATGCTTGTCATATTTCACGAAAAAAAGTTTATATAAACGTGTGTCCTAACTTGATTTCTGAGTGAAGAGGTGTCGAAGAGTTACTATGAAAATAGTTTTTTTTAACTAAAGAGTCTTTAGTTATTAATAAGTAGATGTTTGTTACCAGTAACAGGGGGCTTCTTTTTATAAAATGATTTCACGGATTGAAATGCCAGTGTCGTCACAGAGGGTCAGCCACTTACATTGAACATTTTTTGAAAATTACTGAAAAAACATCTTCGAATACATTCTTTCATGGGAATGCACTGAAATGAAAAAAATAATTTCTTTTATTGTTTGATCTAGGTTGTGTGTAATCGATTAAAAATCTTGCCGTGTAAGCCAGAATAACCTAGAGCAAAAAATGAAAGAAATCTATTTGTTTTTTCCAGTGAATCTGTTTAAACTTTTTTTTGCGGTTTTTTCAGTTTTCAATTACAGAGTGTGAGTCTTAATCCTCTATAATCCTTCTCTGGGAGACAATATAACATGCTTTCATATTATTGTGATCTGAAGTTCGTTTCCTTATATTTCCAGTATTTCAAATTTATTCTTCATCGGGCTTCATATGCAGCTTTCTTTTTGGGAGTTTCAAGCCCCGGGGCAGCTAATTTCAGCTTTATCATTGGTTGAAAAATGACATGTGTCAAATTCCACCAATAGTGAAGCTAGAATTAGTTGCCCCGGGGCTTGAAACACTCAAAAAGAAAGCAGCAATATATGTTTGAATATTTATAAATCCGGTGCTTTTATATTCACGATGGGCACGAGTTCTACAACTTGAGGGTCTAATTGGTTTTATTATATTCGTTTTACCAATACCGTTAAACCTACTATACTAAAGTCCATACATATCACTTCAATTTTTTAGGGCTAGACTGGCTATAGAATCCAATATAAGGGTGGTGAACGAAAACACAGCTCAGTTTACCGTCCTATAGCTATTTTGAATTTGACAAAATCTTTGAAAAAGTTTTAAAAATTCAAATTATGAATTTCATCAGTGACGATAATAACTTTGACAACTTTCAATATGCCTTTCAACAACAAAAATCCAAATACACAATCTGTAGTGACAGACATCTATGGAAGACTAGATGGAAGTTACTGTGTGATAACAATATTTCTGGATTTGATAAAAAAAGCGTTTGACACAGTTAACCTTGGAATTTTATTAGTTATCATTGACAACTCTGGTATGATGATGGTATTGCGATATTTTTTTCTGTAAAAAATATTCATTTTCTCGAAAAATCTGAAAAAAAATCACTAGAATAATGATGTCCATAAGTTTAAACGACAATTGTTGATGTATTAGGTTATACAATTATTATTATTGGTAGTATTTTAACTTCCCTTTACCAGAACACCGTTCTGTTTGGAAGCTGTCAGTTGAAATTGATGAAATAAAAAAATATTGTTTACCCTTTTTCTTTGTTTCAGGAAAGCTTCAAATCCGGTTAATGGGATGCCGTTTTGGATAAGTTTTTCCTTTACAAGAAGAGCCAACTAAGTAACCCCCGCTGCCCCCTCATAGCGAATGACTTTGTTTGAGTTTATCTGCGGGTGACGATTCACTTTTGGTAGAAGTTGATGATTTGCTTGAGTTCTATTGAAATATTTAGACGATCGAGTTGAAATTCATCTCACTTTTGGAACATATATAACATATACTGTTTGAAAGTCATTATTCTGTAGTAGATGGATTCTTTCTCTCTAGTTTTTTGGGTTCTCAATCTACCACAATGTGAAAAAATAAGAATTTATATTATTTTCTCAGATTGTGGTAAGTTTAGAACCCAAAAAACCACGAAGGAAAAATATACATAATATTCTACTAATATCACTGCGATATTACCACCAGAGTGATTCAACTAATATCTATTGTGATAAAGGAACTGAAATGTTTCATTTTTGAATTGAAGCCCTTGGTGCAAGAAGGTGTTAACTCAATATTGAGGAAATCTAGAAAAATCGATTTGATTAATAATAACTGGAACTTTTCATCAACACATCTTTCAATAATATTTTTTGCTTAACATGGCAATGAAGTGCTTTCTAAAATCTTGTGGTGGGTATAGGTTTCTGAATTAATGTCCACGGTTCCAGAAAATTGGAAATACTGAAAAAAAAATGAGTTAACACCTTTTTCCGAATTCCTCATAACCAGTAAAGTGATTTTAAATAAAACAAGAAAGTCGTAAGTGAATAATTTTATTGTTGAAAACATTTTTCAAAATAACTTGCAGATGTAGCACATTAAGAATAATAGTTCTTTCAGTTTTCTCCTCTTGTTAGATTATGATAGAATCCTCTGAGGTTCTCGGGAATAAATGGTAGCTGTTCCTGAATGTTATCGAATTTTTTTGGTGCAATAGCCTTACTTCTATCAATCGTTGTTAAAATGGTATCATCGTTCCTATGTCTGATCATTTTTCTATTTTTCCTGATATCAACTTTAGTCCAAACTTCTGCTTCATCGAAAGAGTATCGACATTTAGTTATTCCGAACTCCTCGATCTGGATCCATCTCAACTCTCTAAATACCACTTTTTCATTCTTCTCAGACTTCTTTCTGTCGATTAAACCAAGCTTTCTTGGTAATTCTTTGATGTCGACAAATTTGTCGAACATTCTTGTGATGTTGAAAGGCGTCTTTTTTCTAGATTCAGTCATGATTGTCAGATATTGGTCCACAGTGTAAATATTCTGGTGTTTCCTGATTGATTTTTCTACCGCAGCAAAATCTCTGTCAGAATCCATAAATGTATGCCCCACTTCAGGAAACTTATGGTCAATTTTCTTAAACACACCAGCAAGAATCAAATAATGCCATAAACACACAATGAAAAAATTTTTATTCTGTCCCCCAGCCGAGTCACTCCAAGCAACTAAATGATCAAAATTTCCACCTTCGTCTTTGATGTTCTCCAAAAATGATAAAATTGCACTACCTACTTCTTCAGGCCCACGCGATCCTTGGTCCTCAGTCCAGACATGGAAATATCCTTTGCCATTTGGTTGGTTTGTAGTGATCGAATGTATTCCCAAATTATACAGCCACACTTGTCGTAAGTAGAAGGCTTTACCAGTTGATATTTTCGGCAAGGGAAGGGTTTTTTGCAAATCGAAAGTAATATAAATCATATTCCCATTTTGCCTTGCCATATTGCGATCAACTTTTTGTTGTTCAAAAGCTTTTTTGAATTTCGCAATATGCTCATCATTCGTTTCTGTATCACATACCTTACACGTATCTGTTTTAGGTGATCCGAATCCGAAATTGAAATCGTTGACAAAAATGTGCCTGTATGTGGTACTAGATACTGGAATGAGATCCTCATTTAAACATTTTATTTTGTATAAATCATACATTTTATTGATAGACAACCATGGAGATAGATAGAGCCTATTTGGATTTTTATGTCTCGAATAATGAGACATTTCATGAGGAAAAGATTTGATATGTTCATGAACAATCTCGCGTTTCTCGTCAGGAGTGGCATTAGGTCTGTTATTATGACGACCTCTTTCATCTGGCTTGGGAGCTGATCTACCAGCAGATATTTGATCCCTGATTAAATCTATTTTTTTACGCCCAATTCCTAACATAGACAGAACTGCTTCTTTACACACCTGTCGCCGCTCTCCGTCTACAGTGAAAAAGTATTTGAATGACTTCTGTCGATGCTTTTTAGCCCCCAGTGGTTGCTTAACCGCGAACGGTTCCATAACGCCGAATAAATACGAATTTTTTTGGTTGGCTTCCAAAGAATAATATTCTGCAAACAAACGTCTTCGCGTTTCATCTACAAATTTTTCATCGCATTTCAACCGACATTTTTCTTTACAAAGACGCTTCCCTACGCAAGGAAGTTTTTCGGGAATAGTAATACCATTGAATGTTTGATATTCCTTGCCCCTATTTTTTTTATCTCTTCTTTCATTACGCTTCCAAGTTTCAGGGAGAGATTTTCTCTTTCGACTTTTTTTCTTAAGATCAATAGGTGGCTCTTGTTCTATTTCGTGACCTGCAATGAAAACAATCATGCTATAATAAAACAAAAAAATATATTACCGAAAAATCTGCACCTATGATAGTATTATCTTCCGGAAATGCATTCTCTCCATTCCTAGGGGGTTCTTGGGCTTCTGTGTTTGCTTTGCCATTGTTTAACTGGAGTCTGTTTTTTTTCCTGAGTAATGGTTCATTATCTGAGTCGGTTTCATTCAAAACTAACACCTGAAGTAGTTCATCATCCGATTCAGAATCGTCTGAAACTGCGCATGACTTTCGAGAGTTTCCTTTCATAGGTACATAACCACTCGGACCAGCTTCACACTGGGCTTCACATATGTTTTTCTTGTAGTCGTAATGAGACTGGAGTTTCTTGACAGGAAGCCTTGCCTTGTCATTCTGATCGATTTGTTCATCTGAAGTTGTGAAAAAAAATGAGAAGTAATAATGTTCACAAATCAATAAATAAATAGAGACAGACAGCAAATTGAATGAGTTACCTATATCTGAGGGAACATACTCAGAACCTGAGTCTTGGAAAGGTTCTTCTTCCGATTCATCGTTCAAATGACGCATCGCCTCGGCAAGTTTAAGTTCCGCGAAAATTTTTTTAGTTCGGTCTCTCATCTATAAAAAATAAAATTCTATAATTTTTAGAAAATATTATGTCGATGGATGGTTATTTCATGATAACTACATAAATGAATGAACAAGATATTTGTTCTCAACAACTACTGATACAAAATATATGCTTTTTTTGAGAAATTTGAGGTTAGGTTCTGCTAATATTTAATCTAATACTCTAATTCCCATAGATAATTCAGCATTTAAATGCTAATGTACATGAAAGTTATATGAATAATAAGCATCTTACCTTTATTATATGTAAAAAGTTCAAATAACTAATTAACTCAAGAACCGAAAGAATGTAAACACGTTCAAACGTAAACAACACTGAAAGTATAACGCAAGAAGGTGTCAACTCCGAACATAACACCTTTATGCATGTAGTAGAGAGATATTGCTGTGATAAATCGTGTGCGGTGTTATTAACGCAGACGTTATATTGACAGTTGAGCATGCGCAGAATGAGTTCGAGAGACACGTTGCTGTAATACCGTTAGCGCATCACGTTATTTACGACAGAACAACACCTTACGTAAAACGTTGCGCTATCCTACTTCGGACTGAATCGAATAGATCCGGTAGCTGATCGGAAACGGCGGATGTGTGTTTTTATTTTCGAGGTTAAGTTGTAGGTAGTTTGTTTATTTTACGAAGTGGAGTGTTTGTATATATTTTCCGTGATTTCATATAGATCTTTCAATTCCAAAATATGTCCTCTACGAAAAGGTTGAGATTTACCTCGGATGACGATTTATGTTTGTTACGCGAAGTTGTTGGGCAAAATCCTCTTCAGAATCCTGAGAAATGGAACTCAATACAAGCTAACATAAAATCAGTGACGGGAAAAGAATTTGTCATTCGCACATTGAAAGATCATTTAATGCTTCTTTTGACCTTATGGAAGAAAAAATCTGATGGTGACAAATTCCGGTACGATATGTGCATTGTCTTTCTTATTTCTTTAGCAGATGCCAATGGTTTCTGTATTCTATACTCTATACTTTTCAGAAGTGGCACAGAAGAAATATATACTGAAAAGGATACTCTTTTACAAGAAATCTCTGACTTATGTGCAGAATTTTCGGTGCCTACCAAAAAAGCAAAGGTTATTTCCAAAGAAAAACAAATTGCTGAGGTAGGCCGGCAAACCAGGGAAAACATTGCAACAGATGCTTTCATAGTGAATAGTGAGGATTGCAGTGCAACTTCTGAGGAAATAGTTATTTCAAGTGAACATGATTATTGTGGTAATTCAATTATCTTATGATTATAAAATTTGTATTGCGAACCATTTTTTTTAGATACCAATTCAAACTTACCATCAACTGAGATTTGTGTAGGTGAAGTAGTTACTCTAGATGTCATTGACCAAAACCAAAACACAAAAAGCCGACCAACAGCAAAAAAATCAATAGGTAAGCAAACTGGTGGGTACTCAATTGCATCAGCTGATGAAAAGTTGAGGAGGTACCTACTTTATTTTGATATTCTTGTATAAAACCTTGTATATAATATTCAAAGATAAAACTAAAAGGAGATATTTATTTTCAGGACCTGGTATAGCTAGGAGCAGACAAAATAAAAGTGTTGTCCTCAGAAGAAATGCCATGGAATATCTAAAAAATAAAAACGAAAAAGAGCAGGAAATAAAATTGAGAGAATTACAATTTCAAGAGCAGAAATTGAAGCTTGATGAGAGAAGAATTGAGATTGAAGAAAAAAGACTGCAAATGGAGATTGAAGATAGAAAAAAAAAGAATGAATTAGAGTTTGAAAGGTTTAAATGTGATATAAAGCAAAGATGTGAATTACAAGCTCAGATATCAGCACAACAGACATTTCTTGACACACTTCTGAAGAGGTTACAAAAATATGAAGACTGATGCTATAAGACTGCTTTAGCTAAATTATGTTTTTTTATGCTATATGTGAGTTGACTCACAAATATGTACTTAGGTACTCTTAAGTTTTTTGTAGTTACAGCTCAAAATGATTTTTAGTTTTTTGTGATATTCGTTTTTTACTTTCAAATTTATGTTGAATTTAGTCTATTAGAATATATTTATTTGTTGTTTATTTTTATGGAATATTATTTTGTTGGTTATGTGTTTCCTGTAAAGTTATTAAATCATTTATTCATATTTTCTTTATTGCATTTTCATCCACAACTTTGTACCTGGACTATCAACTTGAAAAGGGTATAATGAAACTCAATGCACATTTGAATATTTATTTCAAACTGAAACTAGGTATATATATATATATATATATAGTCAAAATTAATTTCCTAAATATTCCTCCAGCACTGGTGGCACTACATGGAAGAACTGATTGGTTTGACTGCCATATAGAGTTGTATGACAATTGCTCAAAATTATTCCAACTTTATACATACTTTCTATGTCTTGTAAAAGTAATTTTTGGTTTTTTCTGAAGTCTAGGAATGCAAACTGACTGGTAACTTTTTGAAAACCCCACTCAACAGCTATTCTAACTGCACTCATGGATTCATTGAAATGCTGTTGATAAATAGGAATTCCTTGTCGGTTTGGAAAGGGGCATAAAAGTAAGTCCATAATGGGGTAGGCATGGTCACCATATAAAATGAACCTGTGATCAGGAAACACTGCAACATCCCGCAGTTCTGCATACAAATTTGATTCCCGAAAAATTCCAGCATCATGTCTCCGTCCTACATATGCACCCTTCAAACTGGTAATCATACCATCTGGGCATATAACTGACTGATATTTCACACAATGAAACCTCTTGTGACCAGAATAGTATTCTTCTTGATTTATTGATGGCCTGCAAATTGGTCGAGCAGTTCCATCAATAAATCCCCAGCAGTTTGGAATTGCAGCTCCTCTTCCATGAATAGCCTAAAAAATGTACTATACAAAATTTTCAATATGCTAGAATAATATACACATACTTCAGCATACATATGCATTCTTTGCAAATTCAGCCATGGTAAATTTCGCAAATCATCCAGTAAATGCATGAAATTATTGGCAATGAGGCTCTGCATATGATTGATTATCTGAGATAAAGATTGTGGAGACAGGCCAAATAAGAGCTGGAGATCCTTCAGTCGACCAGGATATGCTAGTCTTCTTAATAAAATACAGAGTCCCATGACACCTAAAGAGGAATTTGATATGTATTTCAGTATTTCAATTCACTGAATATGTTAACATACCTGGAACAGAATTACGTGTTTGGGTTCTGATTACCTCTGGTATATGCAAGGCAGCAGCTAGTCTGAAGATATCGTCTCTTTCGAACCTGAAATTAATTTTTATATCTTCTGCCATCATATTGTCCAGATTGAACCTATCTTCAGCAGCCCCAACAGGAAAATTTTCAACCACGCCGAAAATATTGTGCAAAATCACTTGCTCCACTTCATCGTCATCAGCATCAGCTAAAATTACTGCTTCTAATGCCTCATCCATGTTCAGAAGATTCTCAGGAGAAATTATGCGATGAACAGGGCAAAAATAATCAAAACAAAGCACACTGGTTTTAGAGGTTAGTTCCAAATTCCAAATAAAATTGCGCGTACGTAAATAAAACTTGAAACATAATGGCAATACGTGTACCGCCTCAAATAACGTTAAGACGTAAACGTAATATTTAACGCGGAGTAAATAACACACCGCATGCGCTAACGGAATTTGCAATATCTCTCTAGTGACTGAGTTAACCCCTTCTTACAAATATCAAATGGTTCATTCAGTCTAGATAACTCTTTTTTGATCTTGTGTTATGACGACTTGAGCGCCATCTATTCCCTGAAAATATATATCACCTGGCGGAGAACAGAGATAACACCTTTATGCACGGATAAACGAAGTTTTCACAAATATTGAGTTAACACCTTCTTGCACCAAGGGCTTCAATTTTTTTTTGAATGTTGATAGGATTAAGGATATACAGCCGCATAATCGAGAAATGTAGTTAGTATGCCAATCCCTAAAAATATCAGAGCAATATGTTGAACATAGTGTAATCAGAATATTTTAATAATCTTATCGTTTTATCCGCATTTTTCACAAATACGTTTGGGAAAGTCTTTTCTGATGAAAAAGTATATCTCAAAATTACTTTCCTAAAATATTTCGGAGGAAAAATTTTGGTTTGACACATGTCCTATTTCATTTTTCAGTAATTATATCAGAAAAACAATTCCTGAGTGATTGTAATCGCCAATCAAATGAAGCCAAAAATATGTGTATGTAAACTTACTTCAATTTGCAAACATTATAAAAATAAAAAATGGTGAATGCAGAAAAAAAACTATACCAAGTATGATGACACATAAATTAGTGTAGTGCCCTTGGGAGAAAAAACTGAGAAATCTCGGAATCCAGGGCAGATGAATGAAACTTCTCGAAAACTGTAGGACTCAATTGTTGAAATTTCGAATTAAACAAACAGTTAAAGAACAAAAATGGGCGATCTTGTTTACAACACATTTTATCAATTACTGAAATAAAAATGAGACGAGCAAGGAAAAAAATGTTTAAAGCTGGGAATTATATCCAATAAATTATATAAAAATGATATATAAAATATGAATGAATCAACATTGGATTTGATATGCAAATACTGTTCATCATGTATAAATCTTTTCTTCAAACATTTTCCCTTGTACTTTTTTTCCGTAAATTGTTGAAAATTATTGTAATCAAGATCGCACATTTTTTGTTTTTCAACTTTTCAGTTCAACAGCCTTTATGAAGATCCATTGACCTGCCCTGGATTCCAAGATATAAATCTAACGGCGCTCCACTATAAAAAATGACTCAGTTCCCAGAATTCCCGAATTGATCCATCAGTTAGTGGGAGATCTTCGATCTGCAGCCTCGCAATGTGTACGCACAAACGTCACTGGATGCTTCATATCGATGACATGCCTACAGGTTTATATCATTCGCCTTGTATATGTACATGATGATAATTTCAGCGACTTCAGCCTTATTATTCCTCAAGTGTGTGCATAATAGTTAGGCATTCCAGATCACGTGATGTCTGTGGGGCAAACGAACAAAACGATCAGTTTTTGTTTTTACTGGTTTCGTGACATTTCATCCTCAAAAACAGTTTGGAATTCTTGTATCTTCATCTTCCATTATTCAACAGCAATAAAATATAGAAATACACTGAGGGCGCACCAGTTTTACGATGGAAATCATTTAAAAAAAACTGACTGGTATTTAACCCTTTACATGTAAGAAATCTTTTTTAGTTTCCTGGAAGAGAAGTATCCTATGATACGTAATTCACTGATATGTTTGGAGGGTAGTCTTTTCACTATCAATATCTCTAGGAATGTCATGTAATATTAGGAACGATTCACCAAGACCTCTCTGGTACATTTTGGGGAGATTTGGAATTCGACTGCATCAAGTTGTTGGTATCTGCATAGTTATGGCATCAACAAGTCATTGTTTATGAACTTCAAGACAAGAGAAATTGTCGCCTAAGACAGACAGATGAGTATCAATCGAGATACATAAAGACAATTTCATCCGAAAAGAAAGGCATGATCATCAATGGAGTCGTACCGTGTACTAAAGGATACACGACCCAAACCAGCTGATAGAAAACAAGCCACGCCCATCTCTGACACACAGAACGTCCGACACGAGAGTAGACATGAAGCGGACCCACGAATTAGTATGTAGTGTGAGAACGAGAACATATACTTTGATAATGCCTACTACAGCTGTAGGCGAAACGTAAGGAAGATAAACTTTGGACAAAGGCAACACCCCAGAAGTCATTATATAGTCATTAGGATCGTCGTTCTCATGATTGGGACTGTTTTATCCCAGTTCATATTTTGACAATTGTCATAAGCATTAGGAGACCTCAGTGAGGGATGTCACTATGAATATGACTTCCACAAATCTTTCATATTTCCTGAATAATGTGGACTTGGTAGAATCCAATCTTTGCACTGGATGCAAAGTACTAGACTTTCGGGTCACTTTTTTCTTGGATGGGTTCAATGACAAGAAGATTTCTCATCTTGTAATATCAGTGAACCATGCTTATGTCCTTGTTGAATGTGTGATGCTTTCATCAATTTTGTGGGTGTAGGGTTGGAACAGTGCAAACAGAATTTTGTAGTGGTGAACCTTCGTATGTATCCATCCTTATTCTATTATTCCTTCCTATCCGTGGTCTACCTGTTACCTTCCATTGTAAAGTCGCCCTGATCGACCCCTGGGCGTGAAGTCAGTACCTACCCCTATCCTTCTCCTATCCTTGTATCTTCCATTTGAACTATTTTCCCATACAATCAACAGTTACTACATTCTGCTTGTATTTTGCGCTTGAACTTGAAAAAACTGAATAGAAAAATGAATACCCACACCGGTGAATAGTTTTACTATCTATCTGGGAATAACGATTTAGATTGGTACATCGCTATAATTCCAAATTCTTATATTCGCCCACTCCTTGTCTGTTTTCGTTACCGCCAATGTTTTCAAAACTGAAGTCATTGTAATGCTGCTAATATTCGCTCACAATCAAGAATCTGTATTTATTGCTTCTAGCCTGGGGTTCTGGATGGTGGAAATATCAAATGTCTGGAGATATTTACCGAGAATGGAGCCTTGTGGTGTGCCATGACATACGGATCCATATTATTTTTAAACCTATACTACGGTTGCATAAAAAAGTTGCCAACAGTTTACGTATGGAGAACTACTTATGTTGGGTTATGTGTTTGGTTAAACCAAGCATATTTCTTGTAGTTTATTTTGTGTTTGCATGTATTGACTGTTTTGGCTGCGCAAATTTCAGAAAGCTGTGATCTCACAATAATTCTCAAAATGATTCAGAATTTCTGATGTTAACACGCTTGGGGAGAGCGCCATCATCACATGATATTAATGCGTAAGATTTCTTTTTTTTTATGAAAGTGTTATGTTGATTCTTCGTAGTATTATTGGGTTCTTAACCTACCACAATGTGAAAAAATTATTATCAATATTGTATTCTTTACAAGTGTTTAATAATGTGGGCTTGATATAATCTATGCACTGTAGACTAAGTACTGGACTTTTGAGTCACTTTCTTGGATGTGTTCAATGCCAAGAAGATTCCTCTCAACTTGTGATATCAGTGAACCATGCTTATGCCCTTGTTGAATGTATGCTGCTTTCATTAATTTTGTTGGGTGTAGGGTTGAAACAGTGCAAACAGAATTTTTGTAGTGGTGTACCTTTATATGTTCATCCTT
Organism: Zygogramma bicolorata; assembly: GCA_032362365.1. Taxonomy (NCBI): domain Eukaryota; kingdom Metazoa; phylum Arthropoda; class Insecta; order Coleoptera; family Chrysomelidae; genus Zygogramma; species Zygogramma bicolorata. The sequence continues at coordinate 3,034,480 of JAVJAQ010002021.1, forward strand.
ATTTTAATATTACTTCCTATCCGTGGTCTACCTGTTACCTTCCATCGTAAAGTCGCCCTGATCGACCCCTGGGCGTGAAGTCAGTACCTTCCCCTATCACCCTCCTATCGTTGTATATTCCATTTGAACTATTTTTCCATACAATCACCAGTTACTACATTCTGCTTGGATTTTGTACTTGAACGTGAAAAAAGTCGAATCAATAACAGAAGAAAAATAGTACAATCAAACTGGGAATAATGATAACAATTTCTTATTTGGATTGGTACATTACTATAGTTCTTATATTCGCCTGCTCCTAGTGTGTTTTCGTTACCGCCAATGTGTTCTAAACTGAAGTCATTGTAATGACGCCGATTTTCGCATAAAAACAAGAAATCGGGCTTATTGCTCCCATCCTGAGGTTTTAGATGGTGGAAATATCAAAAGTATGGAGATATTCACCATTCACCGAGATATGCGATGGCATACAGATCTATATTCTCTTCAAACCTATACGGTTGCATACGAAAGTGCTAACAGTTTTGATATGAAAAAATACGTAGATTGGGTTATGTGTTTGATTAAGCCAAGCATATTTCTTAGATTTTGTTTTGTATTTGCATATATTGGCTGTGCCAATTTCAGAAAGCTGTGACTCTCACAATAATTCTCAAAATGATTCTGAACTTCTGATGTAAACAAGCTTGACAACAGGGACATCATCACGTGATATTAATGCGCAAGATTCATTTCCTTTTATGAAAGTGTCATGTTGATTCTTCGTAGTAGTTTTGGGTTGTTGACCTACCACAATGTGAGAAAATAAGCATTATCGTATTCTGTACAAGTGTATAATAATGTGGGCTTCATAAAATCCAATCTATGCACTGTAGACTAAGTACTGGACGCCAAGAAGATTCCTCTCAACTTGTGATATCAGTGAACCATGCTTATGCCCTTGTTGAATGTATGCTGCTTTCAATAATTTTGTTGGGTGTAGGGTTGAAACAGTGCAAACAGAATTTTTGTAGTGGTGTACCTTTATATGTTCATCCTTATTTTAATATTCCTTCCTATCCGTGGTCTACCTGTTACCTTCCATTGTAAAGTCGCCCTGATCGACCCCTGGGCGTGAAGTCAGTACCTACCCCTATCCCTCTCCTATTGTTGTATCTTCCATTTGAACTATTTTTCCATACAACCTCCAGTTACTACATTCTGCTTGAATTTTGTGCTTTTACTATCTATCTGGGAATAACGATAGTTATATTGTATTGGGATTGGTACATCGCTATAGTTCCAAATTCTTATTCGCCAACTCCTAGTCTGTTTTCGTTACCGCCAATGTTTTCGAAACTAAAGTCATTGTAATGCTGCTGATATTCGCTCACAAGCAATCTGTATTTATTGCTTCTAGCCTGGGGTTCTGGATGGTGGAAATATCAAATGTCTGGAGATATTTACCGAGAATGGAGCCTTGTGGTGTGCCATGACATGCGGATCCATATCATTTTTAAACCTATATTACGGTTGCATAAAAAAGTTGCCAACAGTTTACGTATGAAGAACTACTATTGGGTTATGTGTTTGGTTAAGCCAAGCATATTTCTTCTAGTTTATTTTGTGTTTGCATGTATTGACTGTTTTGGCTGCGCAAATTTCCGAAAGCTGTCATCTCACGATAATTCTCAAAATTATTCTGAACTTCTGATGTTAACACGCTTGGGGAGAGCGCCATCATCACATGATATTAATGCGTAAGATTTCTTTTTTTTTATGAAAGTGTTATGTTGATTCTTCGTAGTATTATTGGGTTCTTAACCTACCACAATGTGAAAAAATTATTATCAATATTGTATTCTTTACAAGTGTTTAATAATGTGGGCTTGATATAATCTATGCACTGTAGACTAAGTACTGGACTTTTGAGTCACTTTCTTGGATGTGTTCAATGCCAAGAAGATTCCTCTCAACTTGTGATATCAGTGAACCATGCTTATGCCCTTGTTGAATGTATGCTGCTTTCATTAATTTTGTTGGGTGTAGGGTTGAAACAGTGCAAACAGAATTTTTGTAGTGGTGTACCTTTATATGTTCATCCTTATTTTAATATTACTTCCTATCCGTGGTCTACCTGTTACCTTCCATCGTAAAGTCGCCCTGATCGACCCCTGGGCGTGAAGTCAGTACCTTCCCCTATCACCCTCCTATCGTTGTATATTCCATTTGAACTATTTTTCCATACAATCACCAGTTACTACATTCTGCTTGAATTTTGTGCTTTTACTATCTATCTGGGAATAACGATAGTTATATTGTATTGGGCTTTGTACATCGCTATAGTTCCAAATTCTTATTCGCCAACTCCTAGTCTGTTTTCGTTACCGCCAATGTTTTCAAAACTGAAGTCATTGTATTGTTGCTGATGTTCGCTCACAAGCAATCTGTATTTATTGCTTCTAGCCTGGGGTTCTGGATGGTGGAAATATCAAATGTCTGGAGATATTTACCGAGAATGGAGCCATGTGGTGTGCCATGACATACGGATCCATATCATTTTTAAACCTATACTACGGTTGCATAAAAAAGTTGCCAACAGTTTACGTATGAAGAACTACTCATATTGGGTTATGTATTTGGTCAAGCCAAGCATATATCTTGTAGTTTCTGTTGTGTTTGCATGTATTGACTGTTTTGGCTGCGCAAATTTCAGAAAGCTGAATGATTCTCAAAATGATTCTGAACTTCTGATGTTAACACGCTTGGGGAGAGCGCCATCATCACATGATATTGATGCGCAAGATTTCTGTTTTTTATGAAAGTGTTATGTTGATTCTTTGTAGAATTATTGGGTTCTTAACCTACCACAATGTGAAAAAAATATTATCAATATTGTATTCTGTACAAGTGTATAATAATGTAAACTTGATATAATCTATGCACTGTAGACTAAGTACTTTTGAGTCACTTTCTTGGATGTGTTCAATGCCAAGAAGATTCCTCTCAACTTGTGATATCAGTGAACCATGCTTATGCCCTTGTTGAATGTATGCTGCTTTCATTAATTTTGTTGGGTGTAGGGTTGAAACAGTGCAAACAGAATTTTTGTAGTGGTGAACCTTTATATGTTCATCCTTATTTTAATATTCCTTTCTATCCGTGTTCTTCCTGTTACCTTCCATTGTAAAGTCGTCGCCCTGATCGACCCCTGGGCGTGAAGTCAGTACCTTCCCCTATCACCCTCCTATATATATTCCATTTGAACTATTTTTCCATACAATCACCAGTTACTACATTCTGCTTGGATTTTGTACTTGAATGTGAAAAAACTCAAATCAATAAAAGAAGAAAAATAGTACAATCAAACTGGGAATAATGATAACAATTTCGTATTTGGATTGGTACATTACTATAATTCCAAGTTCTTATATTCGCCTGCTCCTAGTGTGTTTTCGTTATCGCCATTGTGATCTAAACTGAAGTCATTAATGACGCTGATTTTCGCATACAAAGAAACCGGGCTTATTGCTCCCATCCTGAGGATTTAGATGGTGGAAATATCAAAAGTCGCGAATTAATCTTTGAGGTATGCGATGACATAAAGATCTATATTCTTTTAAAACCTATACTACGGTTGCATACGAAAGTGCTAACAGTTTTGATATGAAAAAATACGTAGATTGGGATATGTGTTTGATTAAGCCAAGCATATTTCTTAGATTTTGTTTTGTATTTGCATATATTGGCTGTGCCAATTTCAGAAAGCTGTGACTCACAATAATTCTTGAAATGATTCTGAACTTCTGATGTGAACAGGATTGAGGACAAGGCCTTTGGCACATGATATTAATGCGCAAGATTTATTTTCTTTTATGAAGGTGTTATGTTGATTCTTCTTTGTAGTTTTGGGTTCTTATTCTACCAAAATCTGAAAAACTCAGAATCGACATTGGAATAAACGCAAGTGAAAAATAATGTGGGGTTTGTAGAATCCAATCTTTGCCCTGCATGAAAAATAACTAGACTTTCGGGTAACTTTTTCTTGGATGTGTTAAATGACAAGAAGATTTCTCAGCTTGTAATATCAGTGAACCATGCTTATGTCCTTGTTGATGCTTTCATTAATTTTGTTGGATGTAGGGTTGAAACAGTGCAAACAGAATTTTTGTAGTGGTGTACCATTGTAATGATGCTGATATTCGCTTACAAACAAGAAACTGGACTTATTGCTCTTAGACTAAGGTTTTGGATGGTGGAAATATCAAATGTCTGGGATATTTACCGAGAATGGAGCCTTGTGGTGTGCCATGACATACGAATCCATATTATTTTTAAACCTATACTGCGGTTCCATAAAAAAGTTGCCAACAGTTTACGTACGAAGAACTACTTAGATTGGGTCATGTGTTTGGTTATGCCAAGCATATTTCTTGTAGTTTATTTTGTGTTTGCATATATCGACTGTTATGGATGCGCAAATTTCAGAAAGCTGTGATCTCACAATAATTTTCAAAATGATTCTGTACTTTTGATGTAAACAGGCTTGAGAATATGGCCATCATCACATCATATTAATGCGCACGATTTATTTTATTTTATGAAAGTGTTATGTTGTTTTTCGTAGTAGTTCGGGTTCTCAACCTAGAACCCAATCTTTGAACTGCATGCAAAGTACTAGACTTTCGGGTCACTTTCTTTTTGGATGTGTTCAATGACAAGAAGACCTCTCAACTTTTAATATCAGTGAGCCATGCAAGTCTTTGCGAAATTTATGATTCTTTCATTAATTTTGTTGGGTGTAGGATTGAAACAGCGCAAACATAATTTTTGTAGTGGTGAACCTTTGTATATCCATATTACGGTTGCATAAGAAAGTGCCAACAGTTTCAGAATGAGGAACTACTTATATTAGATTATGTGTTTGGTTAGTCGATTTCTTGGGGGGTCTCAATAAAAAGACCTGCTAATTCATATGTGAATAATGACCATTTCATTGGCACGGGAAACGCCCGCTACTGAAAAAACTGAACTAACATATTCGATTTGAAAAATTTGCAGTTAAGTGAATTCACAAAACAAAATCAAGCCTTCTAGACCAGCGGTCCGCAACCTTTTTGGTATTGCCACCCCAAAGTAAAAGAAATAGTTATGTGCAACCCCAGAAAAAAAATCACTAAAAAGTGCAAAGGTTGGTTGCGCAATTTTTTCTATAGCCCCCAAAAAAATATTAATAGATATATAACGGTCCGAGTAAACACGGAAAAATGATGAGAAAAAATTCTAACTCAGCTTTTTTCGTTATTTTTCAATTAAAAACTTGTATCAAATATGCTACATAGCGAAAAAGTAATCAGAATATTCAACATGTATGAAATTTGTGGAAACAGTTATTATTTTTGTTTAAGCAGAAGTGAAGTCTACATTTGGAACACTTCATGTAAGAAAATGACGAACATTTGAGAAATTTGCACCTTTGCCGTTCTTGAGTGCACAAAGGCCAATGTGACTGGTCATCTAGTCTCACATCTTTTGGAGGAATATATGCAGTTGTTGCGGGTCTTTTCTTTTTCTCCACAAGTTCTTTATCAAGATCCGATGGTCTGCCTCTTTTTGATAGACGTTGACTTCCTAGGTTGCATAAAAATTAGGCAACTTCAGCCCTGAAGTCAGCCAGGTTTATATATTTTTTCTGCATAAGAGAACGCCTATAAAGGAGCCAGGCATTGACGAGTGTCATATCAAGAAGGTGATAAAATAATCGCATATACCACTTCTTCGATTTTATTTTGATATGGTAGCGTCCTATAAGACTATCCATGAGGTCGACGCCTCCCATATGTTTGTTGTACTCTAGCACCAAATTTGGACAATCAATATTTATCCTCTGCTTGGATTTTCTATCGTACCTTTAGATTTTTCCCTTCGTATGTTCTCCACTATATGTTGATAACAAACAAACAGTCTTATTATCCTTCCAGGCAACTGATGATATGTCTACGTCTTCGAAGTCACAGACATTCAACCGAAAAACCTCGATCAACTTTCTTTATCTTGTCTTCTGATGGTAGCTTACAGTTTGGTAAACGATTACGTCTTACGGTGCCTAAGGAATAAATACCTCTGTTTGCCAGATAATGCAACAAAGACAACGACGTATAATAGTTGTCGAAATAAATGACATAATTTTTTCCATTCGGAACAATCCGTGACAACCTAACAACCACATTCGCACTAGCTCCAAGGTTCGGTTCTTCTGGAAGACGATTTATTTCATCATTTTCTCTACCAGTATAAATCTCAAATTCATATGAGAATCCACTTACACCACATAAAATGAAAAGTTTGTAGCCCCATTTATGGAGCTTAGCTGGCATGTACTGTTTCATGTGATGTCTAGCCTTCGAAGCACACATTTGCTCATCGACAGAAAGTTTTTTCTTCCAGGGGAATACTTCGGAATTTAGAATTCAGATGATCAATTACTGGTCGTAATTTATGTAGGCTATCATATTACGCTATAAGGTAGACACGATTAAATTTCCACAAAATTTTTATTGTCTTCGCGACATGTTTCGGTACACTGTACCTTTATCAAGCGAATGTATTTAAACACTAAATTATTCTTCGCTGAAAGCTCCTTAAATATATCAGGGCCTACTCTAATTATCTATGATTCCTAGAATAATACCACTGACAATGATGATGATTCCTAACTGATGCTGATACTGATACTGATTCCTAATAATAATTATGATATCGGACCATAGTTACTACTTATTGATTGAATAAGTTCAACAAAGGGGAACTATTGAGATCCAATTGATCATTTAGCAAACAATTTGAATTTTTTAATTTATTGATTTCCAAAAATTCTAAATAATTAAGTCTAATGCCCTTATTTTCAACATGCAGAATTTCGAAATTTTTATACTTTGGAGCAGAATCCACAATTCAATTTATTGGCCAGACAGGTAGACCATTCAAAAACCGCATACGTGAACATCGTATGAATTATGAAAAGAAAACAACTCGTTCATCATATGCCAATCATATTTTGGAGGAAGGCCATGACTTCAGAAGCAATTCTGTCAATGAGGTCATCACCAAAGAAGTATTTGAAAGATGCATAGGGCGTCGACAACTCTAAAATATCAGTTGGTAGCATATCATTTCCAGAAAAAGTTCTAGCAGCGTCGTCGATTTTCAAATGTTTTTTCTTCCACGTAACATTTTTTGATGTCTGATTAGTAACTTGAGACTCGCCTGAAGATCCAGGTTGAGGAATGACACAATTTTCATTTGTGGATGTTTCAAGTTGCAAATTTATTGCATTATTATTATTAGTGGATGTTCCAAGTTGCAGATTTATTGCAGCATTTTCATCTTCCGTGGTAACAAAAACTCCATCCTCGAATTCGATGGGTAGGGTATCTATATCTAGATCGCATGGGTCGTCAACTGAGCTATCGGCTAAAAGTATTTCATTATTATCTTCTTCAGACTCGCTCAGGTCGAAATCATCATCACTATTGAAAAAATTAGCAGCAACCTCTTCTAACTCTCGTTCACTCAGTGCCTTCTTGCTATTCATTTTTTACAGCCTAGAAAACGCTATGTATCAGATTTGAGACAACAATATTTATCGCGTAGTTGTAGGACATCAAATATATTTGTGCATGTAGTAAGTTTATATATCGATATACCTCACATTTATTTCAGCTCTGACACATTCACAACGTTATAATCCTATGAAAGATATCAAAATGAGATAAATTCCAGCAGCAGTACTAACCAAGTGCTTACGCGCAAATGTTTTACCAACTAGGCATAATTCCTGACCGAACAAAATCAATTATTTTAACATTTTATTAAAAAAAAAATAGGTAACTAATGTGAACCTTGTGCTTGCACACTTGCAGCACCCTCAAATCAGGTTCTACATTAAGTCTGGAGCGATATTTTGTTTTTATAGCAGGCAATGTGGAGAAAGCTGTCTTGCACAGGTATGTAGATGCGAATGGCAGCAATTTCAACAAAGATGTTTTGTTTAACAGTGAATATTCTTTTTCCGTCATTATCCAGAACTTGGATAGATCTGTGGTTTCGAAAATGGAATGAAGGCTTTCGTCGGAGATTTAATCGATCAGCTGCCCCTTTTTTTTTAAGTTCCTCTTCACAGTGTTAAGATTACAAGTAAATGGGTTAATTATCAATTGGTCGCCGTGTGACGTATCTGGAAATCGTATCACCAAGTCTTTAAGGTTTGTAAGGTGCATCATGATTTTGGTTTTAATTTCTTCGAGCTTAATGTTGTTTTCTTCAGAAAATATCTCCAAACATGCAAACATCTCATAGTTTTCAGCTCCGATTTCGTCTATCCGCAGACTTATTTTCCTACAAAAAACGTTTATTTTATTAGACAAAATCAAAAAATTTGTACTCCCTTGCAACGACAGATTTAATTCATTAAGTTTTTCAAAAATGTCTGAAAGATAGCCAACTGTTGCCAGCCAATTTTCGTTCAAGAAATATTCCGCTTGCTTTGGTTTCCGTTCAAGAAGAAATATTCTGATCTCTAGTAGATTTTCGTATTCTGATCCCATTTTGCGACACATCATTAATAAAATTTATTACTGTTACGACTTGTTCCAACACTTTATTTACATCAGGTTGCAAATGTTTTGCTGCAGGGGCTTCACATTGAATCATACAGTGAACAAAGCCTACGTGAGGTGCAATCTCAGTTACTTTTGCTTTGAATCCTGTTTTGGAGCCGGTCAATGCAGCTGCGCCGTCTGTACACACAGATACACTTTATATCATGGATTTAAAAGAAGGTATTAACTGCATTATAAATTGCTTCTCCGGTTGTTCTTCCTTCTAATCCCTGACAAAATAAATCTTTGCTTATGTCTTTTTCATATCGGTATCGGATAAATATCAGAAGTTGAGCTACATTAGCTAGATCAATATTTTCATCCAACTGAATAACTTAATAAGGACTCCCTTTCACGCGATCTATAAGTTGTATCTTGATATCACCAGCAAGTAGATTGATACGACGATGAACAGTGTCTCTCGATAGTGGAATTGTTATCAGTTCATCGGCATATTTTTCTCCTTGGATGATGGAAACCATTTTCATTGCAGCTGGAAAAATGATTGTCTTGCCAATGTTGGGAGGTTTCTTAGTTTTGGAATCAAAAAGTAAACCTCGAAAGATGCTTGTAACGCTTTTCGGTGAACTGTTGTGTATTTTTAGAAATCAAACTGCTGTGACGTTAGTTTCGTGGCATTTCGTTTCAACACGCTGAGCGCCATGTGCCCACCAGTGGACATTTTGCGAAGTATAGTTTAGCGCCGCGTGCCCACTCGTGGGCATGATTTATATGGGTTTCACGTATGCTAGCTTTTTCTTTGGTCCCAGAGAACATCCGAATTAACTATGGACCGAGCAGATTCGATGTCGAAAGTAGTTTTATGTCAGGTCAATTTCAGATAGGTATCAATAGTAAACCAAGACAATATAGTATTTCGTTATAATTGTTTCTTATCGGCAAACATTGAATAAAAGGTACAAACAAATGAAAAAGCATTCCTACAATGGCTAAAACTTAAACATATGATTTTTTATGATAAAAAATTCAGTAAAACCTAATTTATGGCCTGGTGTTGTGGAAAACATGGGATACATATTGGTATGTTACATGTGTCACAAAACGTGTTGATTTTTCTTGCATTTTTACGAGCATATGGAGCTCCATGTTGCCTTGACATCGTTTTGTAACAAGTACTACACCTTTTTATGGTAACTCTCTTCTGTCCTTCAGCTTCCTTCAGTCGGTGTCTTCTTTGGAGAGCAAGCCTATTTGTTGGATCTGGTACTTTTTCGCTACATACCATAGCCTCAACTATAGCTTCTCTGAATTTTATTATGCTAAGTTTTTTGTGATTCACCTTGTACAAATGCAGAGCATTCACTACAGTTGTCGAAGTTAGTAAATGAAAAGCCAATCTCTTATACCATTTGACAGTTCTTCTGACAAATGACGCAACGCCAATCGTCTTATGCTTGTTGTAGGGTCAGCAAACAGATCGTTTAAAATGGCCTCTTCTATCGCATTGTCAATAACGACAGCTGGTTGCTCATGGCGATCTCGTGCCAAACCAAGTTCAATGTTGGAGAGCCTCCTATGAATCTCTTGAAAATTTCGAGTTCGAGCTGAGGATATGAGTCTGCCCGGGAAAGCATTTATGTATGCAGTCCGAGCGACTGTTGTGCGACCATGTGACATGCCATAATAATAATGCATGTCGGCTATTTCTCGAGGTGAGAACTCTGTCAATCGCAGCATTTCGTCAACACTTAACAGCAGAACAGGAACAGTCCAAACGTAACGAACAGTAGAAAACGTAACAGTCAACAATGTAACAAAAACTTAATAACAAATCAACGAGAACACAATGCGAGAACGAGAACAGTAGAAGCAGCGGCGAGAATATCTGAGCGACTGTCTGGGTGATATTATAAGTCCTGTTTCGAACCCCCTGCCCCCCCTCCCCTCGCCTTCCCTCTACCTGAGTGTAGAACAAAAGGACTGCGACCTGCACGGTGGTAACACGATTAGGCTCCACTTCAAAAGTTCGTAGATGGCGTGTTTTTTTAGTTAGAACATTGTTTTTTTTTATTCGGAAGCTAAAATGGCACAGAATAAAAGTAAGCTATAAAATTACATAGTTATAGGGCACATTTTTTTAGTAATTTGAAGTTTTTTAAAATAAACGTCTGAGAAATCATTTTTTTCATAAAAATACTATTTATTATTTCATGGTCATTGCCAGGTATTAGGCATGCTGTTTTTTTTTTATTTTAAAGAAATACACCCATTATCTTGGAAGAAATCAATACTTTTGTACATAGAGTCCTTAATGAAACATGAAAATCTTAAAATACCAATAAATCCTACAATAATTTTTTATAATTTTTTTAAATATTTTTCTTGTCAATTATTCATGGTCTAGTTTCATCCCCTTTCGGGATTGCACTTTATCCAGGGACACAATGTATAAGTCAGTTATGGAAATGTCTCTTCGCTGTACTTGTTTGAATATAAAGTGCGAGTTTACGATTGTAGTACCTAATAGAAGCTCGATAGCTACTTTTTTATACCAGCGGATTGTTCTGCGAAGTGCTGTACTATAGCTTGATATTTGGTCAGATATGTCTATTGAGCTTTTACCTGAGTTGTAATCCACAATAGTTTTCGGTTTTTGAATTGGAACTTCACGTCGTAGGATTTGGACTGTTTCGTCAGAATTACAGGTAGATAAAACGAACACATCCCGTTTGTCTCGCCATTTCAGGACACATATTCCTCTCTCATTCTATCGGGCGACAACTTCCCCCTTCAATTTTTTTGAAGTAACTTCAGATGGGTTTCCTTTGCGGTTACGGCGCGATGTTCCTATACAATGTGTTTTGCTATCCAAGAGAATATGTGAAAGCTGAAGACTTGTGTACCAGTTATCGATAACACAAATTCTACCATTCCCTAGTAGTTCTTTGGCCAACCTCAGAACAATTTTGGTGGATACTGCTATATCATCGTTTCTTCTATTTTTTTCTTGGCCCGAATATATACTCATATTCCATGTTTACCCATTCTCACAACATAATTTGAAAATTTTTATCCCATATTTATGGCCTATCTGTGGGTTATATTGTTTGAATAATAACCATCGTCTCGTCTATACAAAACGTCTTGTAGGGTGTAAAATGGCTTGGTAGTTTTTGATGAGCTTGTCTAGAAGTGGTTGAATCTTATACAAACGATCTCCTTCTGGTCCACGATGATTATCAGAAAAATTGAACTTTTTCAATAAGAGTTCAAACCTGTTGAGGCTCATAATGTTATGGGCAACATCATTCTTGAATATCCACTTTGAAGACCAGTAATCTCGAATAGAATTCATTCTCCCAATTCCCATGTAACCCAGAAGACCTAACAGGTTCATAATTTCTCGAGACTCTTTGGAAACATGCCTATTTTCTGTTACAAATTGTGTTGCGTAATGATTTGTTTGGTCCACCATCAAATCAATCACATTAAAATCTATGAAAGCTAGGAAGCATTCAATTGGTTTACATCCTTGTAAAGCAGCATGCCATTCAGAGTTCTTTCCACCCGTGAAAGTCTCCTCAAGCTGTAAGTGATCTCCCTTTGGTTGACTCCAAACTGACTTTGATAAATCACGTAGTTCACGTCGGTTACCATTTGCAACTGGTTCCCTTCCTGTTACCTGGCCAACATCATGAATTTGTATAGATTGGTGAGATGGACCCGCCATATTATTTTCATCTATTGACAAGTTGTTATTTTCAACACATTGGTGAGAAGGACTAGGCACATAGCCATCTAATGAAATGTTGGAATTTTCTAAATAGGACATTACGTATTCACTATTATCAGTATCATCTTCGCTGGCTGATGGTTCGAACATTGGATCATCGGCAGAATTATCCGAAAAAGGATCATGTGAAGAGCCATCATCTGTAAGAAAATTTCGTACCATTTTAATACCCAAACATTTACTGTTCCTTCCGAAAGCTCACCGTCATCACGTTTGTTATCCAAAGCCAACTGCAGCATGCGTTTTCCCCGGCTATTCATCGTTACAGTACACAACCAGCTATCTCTTTCAAACCTAGACTGCTACTGATTGAGAATGGGGTGATATTCAGGTTTCGAGTTTCGACAAGTAAAATTCAATCGGCGGACAGTTCGTCAAACATCGTGTCCGCTTGTTTTGCACATAACTGTCAGACCATAGCGGACACCCGTGTCATCTACCCGTATGGATAGGCCAAAGAGGACACAGGTGTCCGCTCTTTTTTTTCAAATTTTCCCTATGGAATTGGCCGAAACCAATCGAAAAAGATTATTGGTACACAAAAGACGACGAATTATTGAAAAAAACATATTGGTCCAGTGGAAAGGTTCATGGAAAAACCCTCGGCGCTCAACCTGTTAAACTCAGTTTTATCATCACTGGCCGGATAATATATTGGGGTAGAACTAGATTTCCAACCAGTCTCGCGGCATTGAGATCTATCTGGCGTCCCACGTTCATATCTCGCATCAGCGCGACCCTCAAGAAATCGAACGCTTTTTGCTTCAATGCTGTTTACCGGACCGGGTTTTGCGAACCCTCGAGAGTATCGATGTCTTCAATTGAATTTTCAGGTGATTGTTTCTTTTTCGCTTTCACCTGCTCTGCTTCCGCAGTCCCATCAGTACTGAACCCTACTGAAATGTCCAAAGTGGGCGGCAACTCCAAAATTCTCAGGGTTTGATCAGTCAAGGAGTTGCAATTGATTGGCACCGCTCCAGTAAAATAACCCTCAAGCAACGATGGATCTATTTCTGGAACTCTTCTTGTCGATTTCTTCTGTATGCAACCGCTTCTTCCAGCCCAAGAGGTGGTGTGTTCGTTGGTGCCACATCTCCTTAACCCACTAGCGCCGTTTTTTTTTTGAATTTTATTATTTTTTTGGCTGTGAGCTAACAAACTATATATATTTGAACAAAAAATACCATATTTACAAAGAAATTCTTGATAGCTTTTGAGAAAAAAGGTGGTACCATATGGTACCGCTAGGCGCTTTACTGACCGTTCTGTTTTGACTATGAAAAAGAAAATAACTTTATTCAGTGTGGAAATCTTTGAAACTATGCATAATCCAACGTTACATTTTTGACACATTGTTCTAACTCTGCTTTTACACAGAGACCCTGCACATCTTCTCCGGCTTGCTTCTCCTGTATGAACCACATAGTGATGCATTCCATCGTACCTAACATTTTCATCAACTCGAAAGTCGCTGCCAGATGCCTTTGATGTTCGACCTGGGCCTTTTGGTTCGTTTTTAAATCGTGTCAAATATGTCTGAAATTCAAAACGACTGTTGATTATATAATTATCTTGATATTCTATAAATTACCTGTACAATATTCCTTCTGAAATCCAATTGACTCATTTCGGCCAGTTTTTCTGTAGAGGTTCCATTAATTTCGCTCTACAGCATCGATCAAATATGTGAAAATAGGCCAATACCATTTTTTTGATCTAATTCCTATGCGATAACTGAAAAACTAAAATATTCAATTTTTGGAACGAATATATATATATGAAAATATTACCAAGCAATAATACCATCCATTTGATCAGTTCCTCCCATATTCTTGTTGTACTGCAAGACGACATCCGGACGTGGAATGAAAATATTTTTTTCTCCTTTGAGAACCTTTCGACATTTTTTATTGGTGCCACTCCAAAACATGTGCTAGCCAATGTAACAGGACTGTTGTCCATCCATCGCACAAAAATAACTCCTGAATTTTTCTCCAACGCAGGAGAAAAATCACCTCTATTCCGTTTCATCAGGTCTTAGATACAAGAGGACATTCCTTAGGTATTCTATTATCTCGTACAGTACCAGTAGCACCATAACCATTGGCTTTCAACGTAGAGAGCAAGTTCATACCAGTGAAAAGATTGTCGAAAAATATGTTATATCTATGACATCTCTTTTCAGCTAATTCTTCTAGCATATGGATTAGGGGGGCCGCAGCTTTTCCAAACAATTCTTCTTACTTATTATCCATTCTGGGATTTTTCCCTCGATAAATTTCAAAATTGACAAGGTATCCACTAGGAGTATTCAGAGACCAAACTTTGTAGCCGAATCTCATCGGTTTGCCACGAATGAACTGCTTGCATCCATGGCGGCCAAAATACCTTATCATCGACTCGTCGTATGAAAAATTCGGTTTAGGGATGAAATGTTCTTGAAACTTTTCTTTCAGAGTATCAGTAAGTAACCTCAACTTGAACATTTTATCTTGGGCATCTAATGCAATACTATCTGCAAAATGCACGAAACGGCAGATCTGTAAGAATCGATCTCCTCTCATTCCTTCAGAAACTAGAATGTTTTCCATGTCAGATGAATTTTCCCAGTAGCTTCTTTTCGAGGGCAGATTATTGTAACCACTCAGAAGTGAAATTGCAAGAAAAACCTTCATTTCTGAAATCGATACTGATGGGTCTGGGCAATTTTTAAATAGCGCATTTGATTCAATTTCTCTGTCAATCTCCATTTCCTGTCCGTTATTGGTATGTTCTATTCCTGTAGGTTCATCTGTACCACCTATTCTAGAATTATCACTCAACACAATTTCTGCAGGAGCAGAAAGTTGTCTACTACTAAGATTATCAATAGAACCCCTGTGTCCTCGACCGCCGAGTCTTCGTCAGTCAAAATATTACTTTCCGGAGGTTCTATGAAAATATCTCTGACGTTACCCATTTCTCCTAACTCATCATATGCCATTTCCGATGCCTCTTGCAACGTCAGTCCCCTAAAATATTGCACATCATATATCAATCATTCTTAACAGTGAACCGCCTAGCGGTACCATATGGTATCAGCATTGTTTACGCTTCAAAAACAACTATGTCAAAACATTTTTTTAAATGCAAAATAAAATATAATGATCATTGTCTTTTAGGAAAGATAAAATGTACTTGAAATGCTACGACTTATAAGCTTATTTACATTACAATACTTACACTAATCGAAAGTCCATGTTTTCTTGAAACCTGATAACTGTTGATATTGTAACAGCGCACAATGTGGTCGCATGTCTCTAAACCAACTCCTGGCTCACGCGCATTTCCACTGAACATAACAAAATGGCCACTAGAGGTCCAAAATTGGACACCTGATTGGTGGTACCATGCGGTACCGGTAGACGCTAATGGGTTTTAATCTGATGGGTTCAATAGTCTCATCTTCGGATGAAGAGAGGACTATCGTAGTTTCATCATGCTGGTGGATCGGAAGAGGGTTTTCTTCATATGCCTCCATCAGCTCATCCAGCTCACTAGCCAACAAACTGTTATCATCACTTGTTGAAGTCGGCGGTAGATCGCATGTTGCGCTCGCTACCGTGATTGATGAGATTATATTGATCATCTACAATTTTCAAAAAAAAATATGTGATACTACACTTGAAAAAAGATTGAATTTTCAATTCAAATGAACTATGGACAGTACCTGCTAACTGCATAGCTTTAAGTAAGAAGGGAAACGTTTGATTGAACTCTTCTGGATGCACAAATATCTTTCAAGTCACTCAGTTTTATCATCACTGACCGGATAGAACTATAGTCCGTTCATAATTTGTTGATAGCTCACTGCAAGTTTGACCCTCATTAGAGAACTGAAGAGAGGACAGCTAATATGATATAATAACAAAAACCAAACTGAAACTGGCAGTTTAAGATGTTTTCGACTAACCCACCTTGTATCTGAAGAAATACAATACAGCTAAGGTAAACCTGGGTAAGAGTGAACGCTTTTTTGATTAGTGCCAATTTAAAGCATTATAACTTATAAAATATATGTCTTTTAAATTTCATATTTTAAACATAGCTAGTATGAGTATCTGTCTACATGATTTTTCAGTTTTGCTGGTTAAAAACAAAACACTTTTACTCACCTTTTTTTCTTTTTTTTTTGTCCTGTGTTCACACTTGCCCCACAAAGTGGGGCAAGTGTGAACGCGGTTCATGGTATCTACAATATAAGGTGTTTTCAGATAATTTGGGGCAAGTGTGAAATACTGTTAAAAAAGCTACAATTTCGTTTTTGGAACACTTTAATATCTAAAATAGTTAAAAAGTTATGAACTTTTCAAAATGAAATATAACTTAAGTGCCTAAATTGAAATTTGAAAAATCTACTGAGAAAATGAATGTGTCTCCTCTGCGGCCTCTCTTGGGGTCTGGCAGGATTCTTATGATCATTTCTTTATTAATCGTATCAATATCGTCTATATCGGGCCAAGAAAAGGTTTTTCTGCCGAATTTTAAAAATTTCACTTCCCATCCTTCATCAGTTTCGTTCAAAATGTTGCCAACAAAATGCCTTATGCTCTTCTTGGTTTCATACTGAACTACCACCCATTTGCCGTTTTCGATATTAGTTTGCTCTTCTTCGATTTTTTTGTCCAGAGTTTTATCTGTATCTAGCTCTTCTTCTGTATCAGAACCCTCTGGGTCCAAGTCATCTGCTGAATCAATTACTACAGAGAAATCGTCCAGCTCTTCATCTGTAGATTCGATGTCACTTTCTTTCTGGATTGTACGCTTTTTATTAACTTTTTGTCGGAAAACTTTCTTAGTCTTAGTCGCTTTTTCTTCTTCTAGTCTAGCTAATACCTGTGGTGCAGTGATGACTTCTGCTCCACATGCCACTTTTCTTTTTTTTAGTTTTTGTACCTGGCCACTATCAGAGTGTCTTATTGTTTTCAAAAGAAGCTCTTCAAATGATAATTTTGATGTGGATCGACTAGTTGTAGCTTCTATATTTGGAATTTGTTCGACATTTTGGTTTTCTTTGACATTTTGGTTTCCTTCGACATTTTGGTTTTCTTCGACATTTTGGTTTTCTTCGACATTTTGGTTTTCTTCGACATTTTGGTTTTCTTCGACATTTTGGTTTTCTTCGACATTTTGGTTTCCTTCGACATTTTGGTTGTCTTCGACATTTTGGTTTTCTTCGACATTTTCTTCTCGTCTCCCAACAGCATTACCTAAGGTGTGTCTTCTCCACCTTCTTAAACATTCAGGATCATATTTGTCTTCAGATATGACCTGCCGATCAAATGGCTGTATACCAGCTTTTACAAAACCATTACTAATAGTGATAGGCTTGAGGTCCTTCCAGGCTTGACCGATCATTGCCGAAAATTGTTTCTTTGGTATTTTGATTCCCACATTTCTCCTTTGCCAAGCCACTAATCTTTCATCCCATGTACCCTTCAGTGATCTGAACACTGATATATCTAGTGGCTGAAGAAGGTGGCTCGTGTGTGGGGGAAGTTTGAGAATTGTTACATCATTGGCAGTTGCCAATTCTATTAGAGGAATGTTAACATGGGTGCTATGACCATCATAAATAATCAGAACAGGTCTGTGTGGTCCCAGAGCAGGCAGTAGAGTTTTTTCAAAGTAATTTAAAAAAATGTCTGTCTCCATCCAGCCTTTTTTGCTGGCAGCAAATGACATTCCCGGATACGAGTCTTCTTCATTTGGAACCCAGGCATCCCAAATATTCTTCCCCTTATACACAATGAGTGGAGGGGCTTTTAATCCGGAAGCAGATACAGCAGCTAAAACAGTTGTATTTTCCCGGCCCGGACCTGACACGGTTCTAGAACAAGCTTTTCCCCTTGCACCAACAATTTTTGTTTTATAAGGATCATGAGAAAAAGAACTCTCATCTAGGTTCCAAATTTGTTCGGGCTTGTTATGAAGTGATAAATCTGTTAAAGTTTGATTCAAAATATCGAAATATGCATTAATGATGAACGGATCTGTCATCTTTTTTCGGGCGTACTCAACTGATTGGGGCTTCTTTATACTCAGGTGGTGACGTATTTTGAAGTTTCTGAACCAATCATCACCAGGTATGTTGTTCTTGAATGGTGTCTTAATATTATTTTGTTCAACATAACTTGCAACAACCATCAGCAATTCTTTTCTCGTGATTCCAAAGCCCCACTTCTCAAGTGTGCGAAGAGAATTTGCTAATTTGATTTCATCCTCTTTTGGAATCACTGTAGAACGGCCTTGTGTCTCACTTTTTTTTCCTCGGGTACCTTTCAAGTGATAAAATTGAGTGGTTTTTGGAATAAGATATAATCTATGGGCTCTATGTATGGTTAGAGCACCGCGTTTAATTTCAGCCACAGCTAAATTTATATCTTCCTTTGAATAAGCCCCTCCTCTGTTAGTCTTTCTTACGTAGACTCTTGGCATAATCTGAAATGAAAAATTTTTATTACGTTCTTACACCGCAAAAATGTACGTTCACACTTGCACTGATGAAATGTTCACACTTGCCTCATTATGCGAAATACTAAGGGGTAAGTGTGAACACGATATTTATCAACAGTACGAAAAAAAAACCGAAAATGCATATATACTGTGTTAAACTATAACATATTACACATACAATAGCAATGAATAAAAATAACTTACGTTGGTTAATGTATTTTTCCTTGTATTTTAAAAATAACACGGTGCACTCATCAACTGTGATCACTTTATGGCATGAATTAAATAGGTTATGTCGCGCCCGCCAATTATCGCAGTGGTGTTCTTTTTAGCAGGCAAGTGTTCTAGGATGATATACTACTACGAACAAACAAACGCACTTCTATCGGTGTACTCCTGTCATTTTAAAATGATATGTTCACAGTTACCCCCGATTCACACTTACCCAGGTTTACCTTATAAAACTTTTAATCCGATTATGTAGGTATTTTGAGTGGAAATGACTGACCAGTGTCGTAGAGTATATGATTAAAACATTAGTTACTTTGAATAAATAAATATATTAATATTCTTAAACTGTAGGTACTGTAAACTGTATTTTTATTTTAATAAAATTTCTTTATTCAAAAATAATAAGTTACTTGCAATTTGTAAAAAGTTAAAAGATACATTTATTTAATTTAATACCTATTTTTAAATGATATAAACTACGATTACTTACAAAACTATTCAAATTCAAAATAAATAGGATCATCTTCGGAATCCGAGTCGTCTTGCAGGTTAATAATTAGCGGTTGTGTCTCTACAGTCGCATCAATTATATTGTCAAGATCCCACATTTTTTGTTCTTCTATTACATGTCTTACTGCATCTCGCCAATTTTGTTCTGTAATATGTTGTAAAGACTCATATAACAATTCACGCACAGCTTGTATTCTATATGACGTATTTTTCCTAGCCACATAGCTTTTCATTTGTGCTCAAATGAGTTCAATTGGATTTAATTCGCAGTGGTAGGACGGTAGTCTAAGGACTGTGATGTTTCGTCTTTCCGCCATTTTGTCAACTACATATTTCTTGAACTTAGATTTGTGTTGCCGGGCAATTTTTAAAAGTTCTGCTTCAACCATTCCATCTTCGTAAGGCAGGGACTTATTCAGCAGCCAGTCAATGATATCCTGTTTCTTCCACGCAGTCGTTGGAAGTCTTTCTACTAGTCGTGAATGATAAGGTGCATTATCTAATACTATAATTGAGTTTGGTGGTATATGTTCAATCATCTGCTCAAAATACTCTTCGAAAACATCAGCTGTCATCTCCTCGTGATAGTCTTTTGTGCTTTTGGATTGAAATTCCAACAAACCATGCTTACCAAATCCCTTTTCACTGCCAATGTGAGAAACTATTAATCCTTTACCAGAGGGTGGGGAAATACCAGTAGACCAACCTTCCATAAAGGCTTGCCTGGAGCTTGATATATCTGACCAAATTTTTGTGAGAGTATGACCTGCGTTTACCCACGTTTCGTCCTTATAGTAAATTGGCCTTCCTTCAGCCCGAAATTTTCGTATAGATCTTGGATACTTTCTTCTCCAACATATTATCTCTTCCCGGTCAATCAAAAGTGATTTTCGGTCTGATTTCTCCCACCGGAAATTTAATTCTTTCAAAACTTGCCACAATTTGGTTCGTCCGACATGAGGCAAATCCGGGTCGTCTCTAACTTCTTGTAAAATTTTGTTTAAGTTGGGTATTTCTTTTTTGTAAAAAAATTCGTGAATTTTTCTTCGAAAACCATTTTTGGCAAATTCATCAATTTCAATAGGTATTCTCTTCTCCTCCTCTTTAAGTATTCGTTTGTATTTGGGTTAGCTATACCTTGTTTTTTTCTTTCTGATAGGAACCTATATATTGTTGACTCCCCTACGCCCGTCATGTTGGCACAACTCTTGATTATGTTCTGAACAGTGTTTGTGGGATTCTGAGAAACCAGAGCATCGTGAACGTTCAAAACAATAGTCTTCTCTGACTTACTGACTGTACGCAACAGTACCGGTGTGAAACTGGATGATGTTGATGATGATGACGAAGCCATCGCAAGCAATCAAACAAAACAAGCAGGAACGAAAGGTACGTATATGTTTGTAGGAATATGAAAAAAGTTACTCACGCACTGCACAAAATTCGCAAAATAAATATTAGAGACGTTAATTACTGCCGTAGACGCCGAAACACCAACAAGCCGTAAATTAAATGCGATTAAAAAATGTACTAAACCAAAAATTATTTTCGTTCGTAACAACTTCACCCTTTCAACTCAAGTTTCGAATATAAACTGAAGCTTTATATCACTAAGCTCTCCATTAATTTTAATGAATAAACACCTCAGGAACATCCGCCTATGATTTTACGACTTTTACGACCGTTTTATGACTTGGGCCCTCATTTTATGCTATCGACAAATTATGAACGGACTGCAGGTAGGTCATCACTTTCATAATCAACAGTTGTTGAGTCAATTTCCCAAACTTGGATGTCACCATCGCTAGGAACATCATCGAGTTGGTACTCAAATTGTGGTTCGCTAGTGGAATTAGCTTCCTGAATAACTGGTCGATTCATGGTAGAATTTGGATTGTGGAATTTTGAAGAACACAGCAGTATTTGTATGATTTGAGGAGGGTGGGATGAAAAGTGGGGGTTTATTGCCCTTGAATGACCTTGACCTTATGAGGACTTAAATAGTTTTACCCTTCAGTAACCTTGATGTTTTCTGACCTTCAGTAAAATTTTCTACTGGACAATATCTGCATGATTACTTTCGAATAATTCAGAGACTTTAAAACCCGAACCAAATTAGTCATGATGACTTTCAAAAAATTTTGAGTTCTCAGAGAAATATCTACAAAAATGAGGTTTGTCCTTCAGTAACCTTGATTTTGAGAAATATATACATTAATGAGGTTCGTCCTTCAGTATCCTTGATTTTTTCTGGTAGATTGAATTTTTTTACTTGAAACTACACATTCGAATACTCTTAATGTAGTTTTGAGACTGTTAAAACTATCAGAGAAATATTCACTACGAATAGTTTTGCCCTTCAGTAACCTTGATGTCGAATATAGTTTTACCCTTCAGTAACCTTGATGTTGATGAACATTCACATTTGTTTTTATAATTCATTTCGAATCATTCTCATAACTTTTTCCAAAACACTGTTTATTCAACATAGTTATGATATTTCAGTCTGAATTGTGTTTGAATTGTGTTGAATATCATAATACGTTGAAAAATCTATTTATCTGAAATATTTTGTTTTTTTTTTTCGAGTAGAAATTGAAGAAAAAATATTTTATTTTTTTTTATTGGAAAATATTAGAATATAATTATTAGTATTTTATCATGACGTGATTATATTTACAACAGAAAACAACTCAAAACTAGCATCTATTCACATATCGACAAAATGGATGAGGCTTTCGCGGCCGAGGTTATTAGTATAACTACTTCTCTTCGGGCTTGAAGGCCGTCGTTCTTTGAAATTCCAAAGAACGACTGCCTTCAAGCCCGAAGAGAAGAAGTTATACTATTTACATATCACCTAAATCTAACGTGCACTTTGTATACAAAAACGTTCATTAACCTAAATCTAACATACACAATAAACTATTCACAAAAAACAAAACTTTGTACAAAATAAATGAATGAATAAATAAATAATTATCGCTATGTTGGCGGCAATGAGGGTGGAATTAAACTCATCCACCCACTCAATGCTTTTCCAAAGTCCCGCAATAAAGACTTGTACCGAGCTCTTTTCGCTAAAGCATCATGATGTATTCGGAGGTTTCCCTCCTTCTCATCATTGATGCCAGCGTCTTCTCTATGTAACGCTTGAATCCACCGATATAATTCTTGGCGTTTTTCGTCATTCCGCTTCAACTTAGCGTCAAGTCGAATACACTCAGAATCATATTCGGCGCATTCAGCGTTTGCCTCGATTAACGACCTACTCCAAGCCGTCAGTCTGGCTTCCAAATTGGTTGCCCAAGTGGAAGCTTCAACTTCGGACTGCGAGAAGGTCATTTCGGGTACGGTCTCTCTCGCGGGTCTTTTAGAAACAGGATCTGCCCCTATCCCTTGAGAAGGCAGCTATGCTTCCCTCTCTTGGGACGAAGGAGTAGATTCGATTTCTGCAAGAGGTGCAGGTCGTGACCACAACATATACGGTGTAGCCTTCGCACACCTCTTACGAAAGGCAGCGAGTTTGTCGCCAACTCGCCCACGCACTGGCGTAGGCAACTTTCTCGCAGCAGCAGGCGTCGGTCTTGTTTGCTGCTTTTTCTGTTGCGGCTTCCTCGGCGGTTGCGGCTTCTTCTTCGGTGGTGCCCGCTTCTGCCGCTGGTGGACTGTCAGCCGCCTTCCTCTTCAGCCCACCACATTTTTTACTCTGAGGTTGTTCAACAAAATCATCCTCAGAGTCGGACAGCGGAAATAATTTCGAAAGATCCTTTCCACTCGAAGTTGGAAAAACCTTCTTCTTCTTCTTTTCTATCTGCGTACTTTTGGACACCGCCATCTCTTCCGCCATATCCAGCACACCATCCAACACTGGGGACATCTCCGACGACATCATTGAATTCGGGTTGAATTCCCCGAAAAATGCCCCAGATGGACCCCTCGACGTGGAAAGAACAGCCGCCTCAGTCCGCTCCTGTGCTGCAAGAAGCGGCATGTCCCTCGCCGAAGCCGCAACTACAACAGTTTGTTCCCGTGGTACGGCTCCTTCTTGAAGGACCACATTTGACTGCACCTTCACCTCTTTCACCACGGGAAAAGTTGTTGAAGTCAGCAATTTCTCCAAAGTAGACATGATACTGAAAATAGAAAATAATCAATGAAATATATGAATTTCACATACAAGCATATAGTGGAAAATACCACACGAATCATAAATTTGAATATGATGAATCAAAAATGAAAAATTACCTAATCAAATTCAAGTGCGAGCATGAAAAATTATAAAACCATGTCAAACATATGTCTGAACATGAGAATCGAAATGACAAAAAAATAAATATTCATGTCAACAAATCAAATATTAGGATGCCGAAGATAGCAAATTCTTCGAAGTAGACATGTTACTGATAATAGAAAATATTCAACGAGATATATAATTTTAACAATACAAGAATTAAGTGAAAAATACCACACGAATCATAAGTTTCAATATGATGAATCAAAAATGAAAAAGTACCAAATCAAATTCAAGTGCGAGCATGAAAAATTATACAACAATGTCAAACATAAGTCTGAACATGAGAATCGAAAGGACAAATTGATAAATATTCATGTCAACAAATCAAATATAAGGATGTCGAAATTAGCAGATTTTTCAAAGTAGGCATGTTACTGAAAATAGAAAATATTCGACGAGATATATAATTTTAACAATACAAGAATGAAGTGGAAAATACCACGCGAATCATGAGTTAGAATATGATGAATAAAAAAAATATATTACCAAATCAATTCAAGTGCGAGCATGAACATTATTGATGCCAGATATATGATAAAAATTCAGAAAACAAAAAAGAGAATTATTCATTCCAACATGAGTTCGAAAATGAACAAACAATATAAAATATAACCATGTCTAACATAAATCAGCTTTCTGAATAACTGGTCGATTCATGGTGGAATTTGGATTGTGGAATTTTGAAGAACACAGCAGTATTTGTATGATTTGAGGAGGGTGGGGTGAAAACTGGGGGTTTATTGCCCTTGAATGACCTTGACCTTATGAAGACTTGAATGATGAATCTTTCAGGAACACATCGTTCGTGAATAGTGTTGTCCTTCAGTAACCTTGATGTTTTCTGATCTTCAGTAAAATTTTCTGCCACTACTGGACACTATCTGCATGATTACTTTCGAATAATTTAGAGATTTTAAAACCCGAACCAAAGTAGTCATAACTGACTTTCAAAAATTTTTGAGTTCTCAGAGAAATATCTACAATAATGAGGTTTGTCCTTCAGTAACCTTGATTTTGAGAAATATGTACAGTAATGAGGTTCGTCCTTGAGTAACCTTGAATTTTTTCTGATAGATTGAATTTTTTTACATGAAACTACACATTCGAATACTCTTAATGTAAAGTTTTAAGACTGTTAAAACTATCAGAGAAATATTCACCTCGAATAGTTTTGCCCTTCAGTAACCTTGATGACGAATATAGTTTTACCCTTCAGTAACCTTGATGTTGATGAACATTCACATTCGTTTTTATAATTCACTTCGATTCATTCTCATAACTTTTTCCAAAACAGTGTTTATTCATCAGTCTGAATTGTGTTGAATATCATAATACCTTGAAAAACCTATTTATCTGAAATATTTCGATTTCTTTTTCGTGTAGAAATTAAAGAAAAAATATTTTATAATTTTTTATTGGAAAATATAAGAACATGATTATTGGTATTTTATCATGACGTGATTATATTTACAACAGAAAACAACTTAAAACTAGCATCTATTTACATATCACCTAAATCTAACATGCAGTATGTATACAAAAACATTCATTAACCTAAATCTAACATACACAATAAACTATTCACAAAAAACAGAACTTTGTACAAAATAAATGAATGAATAAATAAATAATTATCGCGATGTTGGCGGCGATGAGGGTGGAATCAAACTCATCCACCCACTCAATGCTTTTCCAAAGTCCCGCAATAAAGACTTGTACCGAGCTCTTTTCGCTAAAGCATCATGATGTATTCGGAGGTTTTCCTCCTCATCATTGATGCCAGCGTCTTCTGTATCTAACGCTTGAATCCGCCGATATAATTCTTGGCGTTCTTCGTCATTCCGCTTCAACTTAGCGTCAAGTCGAATACACTCAGAATCATATTCGGCGCATTCAGCGTTTGCCTCGATTAACGACTACTCCAAGCCGTCAGTCTGGCTTCCAAATTGGTTCTCAAGTGGAAGCTTCAACTTCGGACTGCGAGAAGGTCATTTCGGGTACGGTCTCTCTCGCCGGTCTTTTAGAAACCAGATCTGCCCCTATCCCTTGAGAAGGCAGCTGTGCTCCCCTCTCTTGGGA
Source organism: Zygogramma bicolorata (assembly GCA_032362365.1). Classification (NCBI taxonomy): domain Eukaryota; kingdom Metazoa; phylum Arthropoda; class Insecta; order Coleoptera; family Chrysomelidae; genus Zygogramma; species Zygogramma bicolorata. The sequence goes on from JAVJAQ010002021.1 coordinate 3,060,485, forward strand.
CGAAGGAGTAGATTCGATTTCTGCAAGAGGTGCAGGTCGTGGCCACAACTTATACGGTGTAGCTTTCGCACACCTCTTACGAAAGGCAGCGAGTTTGACGCCAACTCGACCACGCACTGGCGCAGGCAAATTTCTCGCAGCAGCAGGCGTCGGTCTTGTTTGCTGCTTTTTCTGTTGCGGCTTCTTCGGCGGTTGCGGCTTCTTCGGCGGTTGCGGCTTCTTCGGCGGTTGCGGCTTCTTCGGCGGTTGCGGCTTCTTCGCCGGTTGAGACGTCTCCTTCTTCGGTGGTGCCCGCTTCTGCCGCTTGCTGTCTGCTGGTGGACTGTCAGCCGCCTTCCTCTTCAGCCCACCATATTTTTTACTCTGAGGTTGTTCAAAAAAATCATCCTCGGAGTCGGACAGCGGAAAGATTTTCGAAAGATCCTTTCCCCTTGAAGTTGGAAAGACCTTCTTCTTTTCTATCTGCGTTTGCGGACTTGGAGGAAACATATCGGATTCGCTCCCAGAATCGACATGTTCCAAACTTTTGGACACCGCCATCTCTTCCGCCATATCCAGCTCACCATCCAACACTATGGACATCTCCGACGACCTCGTATTCGTGTTGAATTCCCCGAAAAATGCCCCAGCTGGACCCCTCGACGTGGAAGGAACAGCCGCCTCAGTCCGCTCCTGTGCTGCAAGAAGCGGCATGTCCCTCGTCGATGCCGCAACTACAACAGGTTGGTCCCGTGGTACGGCTCCTTCTTGAATGACCACATTCGACTGCACCTTCACCTCTTTCACCACGGGAAAAGTTGTTGAAGTCAGCAATTTCTCCAAAGTAGACATGATACTGAAAATAGAAAATAATCAATGAAATATATGAATTTTACATACAAGCATATAGTGGAAAATACTACACGAATCATAAATTTTAATATGATGAATCAAAAATGAAAAATTACCAAATCAAATTCAAGTGCGAGCATGAAAAATTATATAACCATGTCAAACATATGTCTGAACATGAGAATCGAAATGACAAAAAAATAAATATTCATGTCAACAAATTAAATATTAGAATGTCGAAGTTAGCAAATTCTTCGAAGAAGGCATGTTACTGAAAATAGAAAATGTTCAACGAGATATATAATTTTAACAATACAAGAATGAAGTGAAAAATACCACACGAATCATAAGTTTCAATTTGATGAATCAAAAATGAAAAATTTCCAAATCAAATTCAAGTGCGAGCATGAACATTATTGATGACAGATATATGATAGAAATTCAGAAAACAAAAAAGAGAAGTACTCATTCCAACATGAGTTCGAAAATGAACAAACAATATAAAATATAACCATGTCTAACATAAATCTGAATATGAAAATCGAAAGAGCAAAATGATAAATATTCATACCAAATTCGAATTCCGAAAGCAGAAAATCAAACAAAGAACAATAAAAGCAGGTACAAGCAGACAACCAAACAAAGAACAATAAATTTAAAACAGGTACTTACATAGGGTATGAATCCGTAATCTGGCACTGGCACAAACAAACACAATAATTCACAGGTACTCGACACCGGATTGAAAGGTTCCGACTCAACTGATGACTGAAGTGGAATGATTTGAGTTCTGCTCCTCTGAGAATATGAAATGGTTCACTGAGTGTACATTGGCAACGCCCCTTTCCCCAAGTACCTGCGGGCTGCGCCCGCAGTCGGGTGGGCTTCGGGTGTAAAATTCTCCTGAAAACATTCATCTTTCTGAGGATCACACCACCTGATTCGACTATATTCATGTAATCGTCAATTGAAATTTGATTTCTGACAACGGATTTTTTTATACCTTTAGCTTTTTTCATCTCGTCAGATATACTTTTGACATGGTAAGCTTTAGCACCGGTACCGTAAAAACTGATAATAGGATCATTCGGGAGTTTATCCTTCATTTTTCCAACCACTGATTCACTTATGGGTAAAGGATTTTTACGATAAGTTGACAATGACGTCAGAGCATAAAATTTTGCGGTGTTGTCACACAGAGTTGTTTTTCCTTCATCTAGGTTAACTGGTAGTGCTGTGCTAATATTTGAAAAGTATTTGAGCTCTCTATAATGAATCACCGATTTATCAGATTTCGGAAAAAACATCGAACGATTCCATAATCGAATTCGTGAAATAGAATCGGGCCTCTGATTAATTGTTGAAAAAAATCGGAATGTGGGAAAGGGGTTCTAGGGGGTTTGAACTCATAACTAATGAAAACAATATCCGATTGAAACAAAATTTAATAACAACATTTAATATGTTAATGTCCTTTATCATATCAAATATTGATCATATTACGTAAAGGAATCATCACTATCGTCATCCTCGTTCAAATTAATAATAATGGGAGGCACATCCGCCCTATCAAATACTACTTCCCTATCCCACCAATCCTGAATTATTTTTTCAGTATGCTGAACTGTTTTCAACCAAATATCAGGAGTTGCTTTTTTCAAAGCTTCTTTCCACGTAGCTAATGCATTTTCTGCTGAAGTACCATCCATTCCTACATGATCCCTGTAATAGTTCTTAGTGATCCCCCATATGTGTTCTATCGGGTTAAATATACAATGGTAAGGAGGTAGTCTAAGTACCCGATGTCCATATTGTTCTGCTAACGTGTCAGCTTCATATATTTCAGTCGGTTTGTTCCTACAAAAGATACATATTTCACGCAAGTTCATACTTTGTTTTGACAAATACGACTTACATTTGTATCAAATGTAATAACTGTGTTTTTATGAAGGTAGATTCAAAAGTGATATCATTTTCAGTTAACCACTTCTGTAAATCAGCTTTTGTGGCAGCTGCTGTTGGCACCTTATTTCCTATCGTACTATGATAACTGGCATTATCCATAACAATTGTGGATGGTTTCTCTAGGTTCATTAAAAGCTGATATTCAAACCAGTGCAAGAAGTTTTCTCTATTCATTTCGCCATGGTAATCACCATCCTTTTTTTGGGAAGAAAATACCAACTCTGCTCCACAAACAAACCCAGAAGATGTACCTGCATGAAGTACTATATACCTGCAACAAAACAATAAAGCTTTATTGCAAAATTCAAATACCATAACTTACAATTCATGTGCAATATAATTGTAAAAAAATAAATAGAAATTTTATACATTGAATGCTAAATTTAATTTTTTTTACGAACCTTGCACCACCAACTTTAGTCTTTTTTACACTTCTCTTGTCAGAATCTTGCCAGGAACGTCCAACAGTACCATCTTTGAAAATCCATGTTTCGTCCAAAAAAAAAAACAAACTCGTACAAGCCTTCCTTTTTCAATTTAACATACTCGTGTAAAAAATGTACACGTTTCAAGGCAATATTAGGTAACTCCATCAAACCACGACGTGGATCATCTTTCTTGTATTTGAAACCAATGTTTTTTAAAATTTTCCATAATGATGAGATACAGCCACTGAAGAGTTCACGCTCTTCGAGTTTTTCTTTCAAATTATGTAAGGTTATGTGTTGTTCTGCAAAAATATTCATATTAAATAATACTAAGGTATTATGTTTATAAATACTTACTGGTTCTGTACATTTCATAAATAACGTTCCGAAAAGCACCCTGATCAAATCCGCCAATTCCAACTGTAGGTTTTTCACGATGTCGATTCTTTGGTGGACTTTTAGGCATTTCACCTCTGTTGTGCTTAGCTGCAATACGATTCACCGTTGTAAGACTCACTTGTAAGGCGTCTGCAACTCTCTGAAATATATGATATTTATATAACAAATGCTCTGCTAGTTTGAAGAATTCAACTCTACACACATTTGTGAGGATAGAACCCGAGATTATTCAAACGCTGATGAATCTCCCCCTCTGACCTATCTCAATATTTACTTGGGTAGAATTTGTGTAATTTGCTGACTGTTTTTCAGAATTTCCCAGTTGAAAAACCTACCTGCGAAAGTCCGTATTTGAAATTAATCTCCTGGAAGAACCTGTATTCCACGATTTCAAATTAAATATTGAGAAAGGTCATGCAAGGGGAAGTTTTCTTTCATCAGGGTCAGAATAATGTAGCGTTCTATTGACATTATTGGGTGTGGATATTAATACTTACGTCTCGTATAGCAGTAAGTGGAAGCAATGGACCTCCATTCGCACATTCTCGTTCGAAATATAGTAACAACGATGTTACCATTTCTTGACATTTGCTGGTTAAAGGTTTGGGCATTTTCAATGTTTTACAATTTTCACTTCACAATGCACAATAACACAACGAATTAGATTATATGAAAGTAGCTGTTCGATAATGAAAAAACTATTTTTTAAAGAGAACTGAACGCAAAATCAATAAAACAATTATCCACAATCGAATGTCAAACGTGTACAATACAATAATGACGCGTGGCAATTGGCTCGTGGCAACAGCGCGAATTGTTACCAATCTGTACACGTTTAATTTTCTTAGCTCTTACAAGTAAATCTCATCTACTGTCAGTTATTTTTAAGTTACTTTGTTGGCAATATAATTAACTAGGAATGACGTCATGGTCAACTTATTGTAAAAATCCTTTAATATTTCATTATATAATTATTATTATAATATTTATTTTCTACCACTTGTTTGTATTATATTAAAAAAAATGCTCTATTTACATTCATATGGCCCTTCGCAATGTATACAATCACAAAAGCCAAAAATCTACTGACAGTTCGAATTGATGAAATACAAGATATCAATAATCAAATGCATGAATTCAAGTTACCATGACGACCTTGAAGCGGGGGCGTCCTCTGAAGAGCAGGGGGCGTCCTCTGACGAAGGAGCGTCCTCTGACGAAGGTGCGTCCTCTGACGAAGGAGCGTCCTCTGACGAAGGTGCGTCCTCTGACGAAGGTGCGTCCTCTGACGAAGGTGCGTCCTCTGACGAAGGTGCGTCCTCTGACGAAGGAGCGTCCTCTGACGAAGGAGCGTCCTCGAGCAGGGAGCGCGTCCTCTGAGGAGGGGGCTTCCCCATTAATATCGCATCTTCTGTATAAAAACAATTCCAATATATGTATAAATATTTTTGGTAATTGTAAGAAAGAGATCAAATGTTATTGTAATTGGGAGAATTTTATTTGAAGAAAGCTACCATTTCAAGCCTGAGTGTTACATTGAGAGTGACTATTCCAACAGAGCTTCTCATCTCGATACTCAAAATTATGATCAACAATACACACAGGGCTATACCCAAGAAGCGATTCATTTTATTTCTTATAGAAAAAAGGCGTCGTTCATTATAGTAGTTGTAGAATAATTAGTAGTTTGTACAACAAGGGTGGATATGGTGGCCATATCGCACGAGGACGAAGTTTAAGCACGATGCCTATAAAGAAATAAGCATATACGGGTGGGAATAGAAAAAAATATTTTGGTATTATGAGAAAGTTGAAGATTTCTATGACAACTTTTCCGGTAATGACATTCTACACAATCTTCGTGATAATGTTATAAACTTTGAGGTAATTTTCTGAATAATTTTCACAAGCATCTCATTTACCATAATACACTAATATCATGAAAATGTACGAATAGTCACTATAATAATATATATAAAATTGATCATGGGCAGCTATTACTCGAATTGTTAAAACAAATTGGTCCTATAGATTTTTTTTTGAATCCTCGATACGTAGATTATGGGAATAGCTATCATAACTATTATCAAATTTTCCGTTCGGGTGAATTTATACATTTTTGGAAACAATCTTTCCCTCATCGAATGCCCCCCCCCTCATCTCCATAGCGATCAGCTCATTCATTGCTAGAACTGTTAAATGGACGAATTGATAGAAACTCAATAATATCATAAAAAATGGTAAAAACTACGAACATTGGTATAAAAAAGAGCTACGAACAGAGTGGTACTTGACATACCGAACATATCCAATCTGTACGAATTTGTTTTCTTGATGTGCTGCAATGTGCACAACGACGTCTTGTACTCTTTTCTGGTTGATGAGCGCTCTCGGTTGTTCGAAAGGTACATGTGGTTTCGACTTTTTGATTTCAATAATTCCTGCAATCAAAGATGGTCTCTTCCTATTGACGATATTTTTTGCCACAAGAGAAAACACTATTTGTCTTCTGAAGTCTTTCATTGATAGCTTCTCTAAGTCCAATTCTTTATACAAAACGAAAGCATTGACAACAGCCGCGTCTACTAAATAAAAGAAGATGCGATGCCACCATTTTTTCGATTAACGATCAATTTTATATATACTGAGATTTTGATCGAATTTATCAACGAAATTCATATTTTTGTTGGAATCTATCAAAGCATTTGGACAAGACATTTGAACAATGCTTCCGTCCTTATTTTTTCGATCAACTTGGCCCATACTAGTGGGATTATGGAAGTTAGATAAAACATGAACACTTCGATTGTCTCGCCATTTTATGGCAACGAGGCGTGTATCAGATGTTGAAATCTGAGATTCGCCACGTTTCAAAAGTTCATCAGGTTTGAAATTTGGAAGCAATCTTCTGCTTGGGTTGACCGTGCCACAAGCGTGGATATTTTTGGTCTTGAGGTCTTCTAACAGCTGTACACTAGTAAAAAAATTGTCAAAATAGACAACGTGATGCTTTTCCTCCATACCTTCCAGTAGATTTTTCACCACCCTAGCACCCAAGCTTTTTTCCGTATCTTCGGATTTCCCGGTAGGACCCCGCACGGTTCTTATGGAAAATGGGTCCCAGTCGAATTGGCTGAAAATTTAGGATAATGTAGTTTATGATGTCCTGATCAAATGTCTCCATGGGCACAACAAGATCTAATGTACAGTTTTTGAGATACAGGGTGTCAAACATGCAGAGAGAGGGATGTTACTTACCTTTAGAAAATCAATAATGTGGCGATTTTTTTGTTACAAAAAGTTAAGGATAATAATTACAATCTCAATATTGTCGACACGAGTTGTAATAAGAAGTTATAAGACTCCGTATACAGGGTTATTAATAATTACATAATTTTTATGTAATTCTTTAAACAAACTCAGTCAAACGCAAAAGCTCGTAGACTTGCAGAATAAGTAAAAAATATTTGATTTTAATATTGGGCGATCTGAGGTTACTATTATACGGGGTCTTCCACTTTTTTAGTTGTAGTAATTTAATTTTTTTCAGGAACATATAGAAGAATTAAACATAAAAGTAGAAAACTAAATATAATATGATCAATATTTTGTGGCTCATGCCTATTTGTTGCATCTTGTACGGATCATATAATTCGGTTAGGGGATAGGCCCAGCGAATGTTTGGGTGATGGCCTGCGAAGCATGTCCCAAAAACCATAGGACAAGACTTATTACAGAATAATAGAGCATTTTCTTTTTTTTTTCATCTTGCATACACTTCATATTATGAGAAATGTGGCTGACATTATTACAAAAAGCTATGACTATTATATATTATGTGGCCTACAAAGATGTATTTTTTGTCTGAAAACTTGAAATCATTAAGGAAACAGTAAACCTTAATACAGACAATTGGCACGTGGTCTCATCTCAAATTAACACAGTAGCTTGGAATAGGACCGGTTTCGGAGGTCTACCTCCATCATCAGTGTCGCTTTGCGTTAGCTCTGGAAGTACAAGGATCTTTGCTCAAATATATTATACACTTTGGTGTTGTATGTAGGATATACATATTTAGAAAATGTATATTTTGTATGAGAATAATGAATAACTAAGGGAACAGTAAAACTGTAACAACTCAACGCGGCCATCAGTAAACAATAACTGTAACTGACTTCATCTCAAAACAACATGGCAATTTCAGGTGCATTCAAAGCTAAAACCATCGACAGACCGGTGTTGAGGGTCTCATATTTAAAACGTAATGGGGATGTCGATACGTTTTGTATGGAAAAGTTCTAAGGCTATTTACATAGGGTGATTCTTTTTTTACGAAATCAGACTAGTATCGTACGTAGATATAAAATAAAAAACTAAACCTAACGAACAATATTATTTTGTGGTTGGGGTCTGTTTCCTGCATCGTGAACAGATCCTATCAATTGGGTTAAGGGGTAGCGAATGTTTGGTTGATGGCGTGCGTACCCCAAATACCATATTACACTAGCAATATGTGCACAGGTACCGACAGTTCGAGCACCAGATTTACAGGTGCAGTAATAACCATCTATAGATTCTTCTTCATTATTTATTTCTTCGTTATTTGTTGGTCGATATGAAATCCACAGTTGATATTTAGCTGCACTTCTAAAACGAGAAAATACTCTAACCCGTAGAAGCCCTGGCCATGGTAGTCTGTTGATATCTCTCAAAGTTTCAAACTGAAATTCTTCGTCGTCCCTCTGTAATTTGTCTTGGACATAGGACGGTGCCAACTTTACTTGATAAACTCCAATTGTTAGCGTTTTTATAAAATCAAGCGTCAGAATTGGAAAATCTTGCAACTGTTCAGCATCTAAACGTACCCATCTTTGAGCATTTCTAGTATTCAGATTCTCTTCCTCAACTAGTGCTTGAACGACATTTGGTTCACTAGCCTTTTCAAGTAATCTTTGAGCCAATTGTGCATCGGCTCCTTCCATCAGGATAGGAGGGTGATATCTATTAATAATAGCTCCAGCTATCCGAAAAAAATCCCCTAGATGGGAAAGATGTTGTATTTGAATATTTTGTTGTAGAAACTTAAACATTGATTTTATGTGGCCGTTTCGTGATTCTACTATCCACCTCGACTTTGTGATCAAACGAGAGTCGTTAGCATCTTCGGTTGAGAGTTGGTGTTGGTTAGGAAGCATAAGTGCTGGCATTTTATGCACAATGCCTAGGTGTCCAAGTATTTCAGTAGCATCACGGTACCCCCTATCCACTACTACAATATCATTTTCCTGAAACCATCTTCTCATTATATTACCGTCTAGTTCAAGTTCATTTTGCAAAATAGCAGCGTCATTATTTTTACTATCAGAGAAGTATGGCCCTTGAATGTCGACTATGTAACCGTCAGGTGCTACTATTAAAATAGGTTTTAATAAGTGTCGGCCTTTGTGTACACAATACGACTGCCGTAAAACTCTGAAATTGCTACTCTTTTGAATGTAGCTGTAAGTACCATCAATGAAAGTGATTGCTCGAGGAATTTGTGGCTCTGGATTATATAGTACATTAGCAAAGTCCGTAACATGTCTCTCAATATAATTTTCTCTAGTAATAGCATTAAAGCCTATGTTGGTAGTCACAAAACGTTGCATCAAAGATTGTCTAACAAGAGTAACGGCTAGACTTACTGCCTGTCTACTTGAATAGCCAAACATTAAACGTACAAAATCATCAGAAAGTCCATGACGCATTTTGCACAAGAACATCAAGAGATCTTTTTTATTCACATATCTGTAATAATCTTCTTGGCGTACTCCATCGCAGTAGGAAAATAGTTCTGAAAACTGCTGTTTATTAACTGGGTATAAGTATTCAAATTCACTGTCACTTAAACTATTCTCGTCGTATATTCTCGTCAGATTTTTTGCTACATGACGAACTCCTTGTAAAAATGACTGAAGAATTTCTCCTCTTATAACATAGGGTCGGTTGATGTAACGCAATCCAATTACCAAAGGTTGTAAAATATATCCTTGCTCATCTAAATGATGAGCACATGATTTAACATATTCGGGAATATAGATATCTTTCAAAATGAAAACATGAGCCCTACATTCGACAGATAACTTACGAAGATCTTCATCGCTGTTACATATCAAGCACGTACTACTTCTAGTTTGCGTTAATACATTTATCTTTAAACAAGCAGGGTCTTCTTCAATAGCAGATATTTCATTGCGGATCGACTGATTGCAATTGGTACATATTTTCGTATCAGCATTTACATTAAGAGACGGCCTGAAAAATTCTTGTCTTCTACGAATAGCTATTTCAGATTTTGCAGCATTCTCTTCCCCATTTATTCTCGTCATCAAACGTGGTTGAAATCGTCCATCACAAACAAAACAAGTTAAGAGATTTCTATTCCTTAGGGCCATCTTATTCTATATTGAAGAAGGTAGTCTGTTTTCATAAGTCTGCTGTATCAAATCAAACAATAAACTAGTTACAATCACTTACAATTAGCAGATACTAAATTAGTGTCAGAATCAACATTAACTGTCAAAACAATTATTTCCAAGGGAATCTTTGATTCAATCTTATGTAACACTGTATCCAGTAACACCGTGCGCTTCATATTTTCATTTTTTGTGCAGGGTATTGGATTAAGGTTGGACACCAGCGATACATTGATTCGTTATAATATACAGGGCGATTCATTAAATGCGACGACCGGCTTTATTATTAGCTTTAATAAAAGTTATCAATAATAGTTAAATCAAATAATCATAACATATTGACCTTCAAACTTAATATATTAAAATAATATAAGTATACAGATTACACATATAGGGGGGTTCATAATTACAAGATGAATATAATTTATTTATTATACTACAACACCCTGTTCACTTATGTTGATTTGGAATTTTGGCAATTATCTGAAACAAACTCTTGAAGCATTTAGAATAATAATAGATGCTAGGATTGAAACTGTTAAATCAGCAAAACTTGGGGTAACGGAATTGGGACAAGCATTGGTACAAAAGTAAATGCTGTACAAGATGGTGTAAATGCCCAAAATGCCGTATAATTTGTGAATCACACGGTATGAACCGGCGATGAAGATCTTCATTATCTGTCGAATATGGGGCTTTATTTCGGAAAGGATTAAATCATGTTCACATCATTTAGATAGGCAAGGGTTTTTTTTAGAACCTTTCATTCAGTAATAATTATCGGATTACGTTACATTAACCGATCATAAGATGAGAGATCTTGTCATTCTTACAGAGATGTAACAAAAAATCTGACGAGACTACCACGAAAGTAGTTTGAGTGATATTGAATTTGAATGTTTATACACACATAAAAGATAAGAGATCATTATTATTCCAATTGTAAATCAGGTGCTCGAAAGTGTCGGTACGTTCCACATAACGCTAATATCGGATGCAAGCCATCAACAAATAATAGAATCCGTACATAATCATAATTACAATGTCTTAACATACATGGTATGAACTGGTAAGAAATATTTTTAATGCACTAGTCTCCCATTTGATTGCTGCATCATCATGCGGTCGACCAGGATCCGTACAAGATGCAACAAATAGACAAGTGCCACAAAATATTGATCATATTATATTTAGTTTTCTACTTTTATGTTTAATTTTTTTATATGTTCCTGAAAAAAATTAAATTACTACAACTAAAAAAGTGGAAGACCCCGTATAATAGTAACCTCAGATCGCCCAATATTAAAATCAAATATTTTTTACTTATTCTGCAAGTCTACGAGCTTTTGCGTTTGACTGAGTTTGTTTAAAGAATTACATAAAAATTATGTAATTATTAATAACCCTGTATACGGAGTCTTATAACTTCTTATTACAACTCGTGTCGACAATATTGAGATTGTAATTATTATCCTTAACTTTTTGTAACAAAAAAATCGCCACATTATTGATTTTCTAAAGGTAAGTAACATCCCTCTCTCTGCATGTTTGACACCCTGTATCTCAAAAACTGTACATTAGATCTTGTTGTGCCCATGGAGACATTTGATCAGGACATCATAAACTACATTATCCTAAATTTTCAGCCAATTCGACTGGGACCCATTTTCCATAAGAACCGTGCGGGGTCCTTTCAATTTTCTGGCAATAACCATTTTTATTCGCCAACATCCACACTTTGTAGCCCCTTTTGATCGGCTTCTTCGGGAGATACTGTTTCAATGTACTCCTCCCTTTGAATTTGATCATCGATTCATCGATGGCCAACTCCCTAGAAGGAGCCATGCAGTCCATGAAATATTTAGATATTTCGTTCAGAACGGGCCGTAATTTATAAAGTTTGTCATAGCCTGGCTCTCCTTTCTTGGGCATAATTACATTATCATTCAAATGTAGGTTTGATAGGATCCAGCTAAATCGCTTCACTGGCATCAGTGAACTGATATATGGGTCATTCAGATCTGGGGAACTACTCCAATGATCTCTATAGTTGGGTAGCCTTTTCAAACCCATCAATAAGTTTATAGCAAAAAAAAACTTTCATTTCTGATTTGTCCGTAGTTTTAGGTCTCATGGAGGTTTGACGGCAGTATAAATTAGTTTGGAAGACTATATACTCTATGAGATCATCGGTGAAAAATAGTTGGAAAAGTTTTCCAGGTGTAGGAGAGTCCATATCTTTAACAGAATCTCTTACTCCAGTCTCCGCATTGAAGATTTCCGGATCTTCTGGCATAGTATTCCTAGACCAGTCACGTGTATTCGACGTCATGTACAGCCGCTGTTGTATCAATGAGAGAGGCAAATTATCTTCTGGATCTGAATCACTATCAGGCTGTATAGTATCGATATTGATGTCGATATTTTCGAATTCATCTTCGGATTGTTCCACTATTGATTCAGGATCTGAAGGTATATCTTCGTCATAAATATTGTCAATTTCCTGTATGAGTTCTTCATAAGTCATACCCTGAAGTTTGAATGGTAAGGATTCCATTGTAACGCCTTTTCCTTGCGTTAACAATATCTAGCGCCCTCTACCGGTACGGACGGTACCTCGGGCGCCAGCTTGTGCGTTATAGTGTCACGAAGCACCACTACTCCGGGCAGCTGCAGTGAAGAAACGGCAATCCAGGGGTCTGCGTGGTCTAGACAATGGCAGTGGCCAGAAGGTCAGATTTTACTTGGCCTTGCTGGGTTCCTAACCTGTTTACCGGCTGCTAATATTGATAGATCTAATAAATGAAACACCAATTATATTTTATTTATATATTATCAGTAACGGTAGAAGAATTTACTACTCTCTGAGCGAAGTACACCTTGAGTAAAGCAAGCAGGTAGAGGGGCGTGCAACGAAGTTAGTAAAATAAAGCGGTGGAGGGGCGGTTCTACGTAGTTAAGCTAGGGCGGCGGAGATGGGGACATGCAGCGGTAACGTTAAGCAATACAAAGCAAGCGGAATTAACAAGCAAGCGGAATTAACGAGCGGGGGTCAGTTAGCAGAAGCTCTACGGAAATCACTCAGTGGTAGCTGTCAACTCGAGTTTGTATTGTACGAATCGTATGCGTCACGACGGCCTCGATTTCGGTACTCGGCGGTAAAGGAAAAAGGCCCAAGTGATAAGAACCACAAAGGACCTGATTCACAGAGACACAGCTCCAAGTGGTAAGAACCACAAAGGAACCGAAAAATAGGAAGAAGAAAAAGCCAGCAGGTCCAAGTGGTAAGAACCACAAAGGACCCGAAACTGTGAAATAACGAACAGACGCGTATCGCGAATCACGGCTTTAGATAGCGACGGACAGGACGTCCTAAACCAAAGTGGAACGATCCACAAATGGCCCGAACGTAAATAGTAAGCAGATCCAAGTGATAAGAACCACAAAGGATCCGAAAGAAGAAGGAAGAAATAGACAGCAAGCCCAAGTGGTACGAACCACAAAGGACTCGAAACTGCGAAAGAACGAGTAGAACACTCCCGACGCGTATCGCGGATCACGACTCGAGGTGGCAACTAACACTTCAAACTCCACTAACTTCACCTTCGGTACACTACACACTGCACGGTCGGTATACTGATCACTATTCGTCGGCTGGCTTGGCGTGGCTGCTGCTGGTGGTCGCGGAAACAAACTGAATTTACTGTCCGGCTTTCGGAGGTACCTCAGCGGTATCCCTTCCAAGCGTCTCCCCACTCGCCGTATCTCTCGGCGCCGGTCATTGCAGGTCCATTGAGCGGCTACGGCTTAGCATGTGGGGTAGACCAGGAGATATCCTGAGGGTTCACGCGCCGGAAATAGTGAGCGGGTTCACTTCGCGCTATCCTATCGAGCATTTTCCAACAAGAACGGTATTTTTATGTTAAGAAATAACCAAGATATAAATATAGAGGAAAATTTGATACTTAGCTTTCATATGCAAAATAGTAACTTCGTTACACACCCTTCCCACTTCGGGAAAAAAAAGAATACATACCTATCTATTATTACTTTTTTTTTCAACAATAATATTACCCTAACTAAACGGTAAAAAAAAAGAATGACCCAATCGGTTCTCCAAAAAAAATGTATATTCCCTAAACATTACCTTTCCCTTAAATTTCTATACCCTACTGACAGGCAGGCGGCCTCCCTGACTAAAACCTTTATTGAGGTTGGCTTCACCTGTTACAAACCTCATAAAATAAAAAGAAATCGCGGTCTATCAATACAATGATTGGTATTCAAAGAGATACTGAAACTAAGAAAATAGAAATACCATAAAAAAAACAAATCGGCTGGTAATCTCTATCCGTCCTAACGGGCACTTCGACGCTGGTCAAGTGGGTGTGGACATCCACATCTGGGGCAACTCACGTGCATGTTTGGGTGCGGGCAACGGCAGATTGGGCATGGGTCTTCCGGTATTACAGGGCTACGGGAGCGGCTACATTGTGCGGTTCGGCCTTGAGTAGCCGTGCAGCCGCACGATCTGGACAGCGTTCCCACTCGTCCACACCGCGAACAGAATAGTACGGCTTGTCGTCCCGTGCAGTGTTGACGGGTGTGTCCGGGTTTCCCGCATCGCCAGCAAAGCTCGTTTTCTATTGGTAGGTAACGGCGACGCATCTGTTGTGCTGGTTTCGGTGAAGGTAGCGGCTCGAGATCCGGTAACGGGTTACGAAGACGGGGGCTATCTCGGGCCCAAAAAAGGTCGTTGAATGGATCCCACTCGGGATGGGCCACATAAAATGGATGGGGCGGAGACGAAGTATTCTTAGGGACGGAAGCTTTGGGATGCGGCAGTTCTTCTGCTTCTTTCGTAGGCGTGCTCGGAATATCCCCACGTTGTTCTGGGACGGATTCATTCACGTCGACCACTACCAAAGACGATCGGCCTGATGAAGAGGATTCTTTTCCCTTGGCAGGAGCGGGCTTATCTAATATCTGGTCGGCTTCTTTCATTGCCTCCAGTAAGTCTACAGTCATCTGGTCTGGAGAAGGCGAGGACGACTCCAAGTTTAGGTCAAGGACATCCATTGTCGGTTTCCTGGAATAACCATTCTATTAACAAAGAAAATACCTGATGTGGGAAACGGAGGGCCAAAGAAACCAATTCGTTGATAACAAAACGGAAAGTTTATTATTAAAAAAAAATAAATAAATCAAGTGCCGGTGTGCAGTAATAAAATAAAAAAAATAAACAAGTGCCGGTATTCCCCGGTTTTGGCATCGTCCTTCCCTCCTAAGGCAGCCACACCCTCAATTTGGTTCCGTCTGAGGCCCACAGGCGGAATCGGTAGGGTCCCGTAGGACGGCTTGAGGGCCTCAGACGGTGCAATTGTTCCCTCAGCGCTGGACTCCATCCCTCTGGCGAGGGGTTTGATCGTAACGCCGCCACCAGCATTTCGGTTGTCCATCGAAATGCGGTCAATGGTATCGATACCACCACCGACTCGAGGTGGTCGGCAGTGGTTAACGACGGACTAACAGGCGGTGGTGGCGGTGGGTTGACCGTCGTTGACGGCGGTCCGGAGGCTGACGACGGTGGACTGTCGACTGGGGGCGGTGGCGTAACGGCTCGTGGTGGTTGACTGGCGGCGGGTAGTGGTGGACCAGCGGGAGCAATCCTTGCTTTCAATCCAACCGCCACCGGTCGGGTTGCTATCCGGGCTGGCGGGCCCTCGGTCGGTCGGACGAGGCGGGCAGCCAGGTCTTTGGCCAGAACGCGGCAAATCCGCATTCTGGCCGTTTCGGTTTTCAACCGCCTTCTCCCATCCCCTCCCGGTGATACCAGGACGGGTGGTAGTGCTGCGCCCTTGGGTGGTTCTCCTGGCAAGCGTTTTGACATTGGCTGCAATAGAGAGGGCGGTTAGGGAATTCGGTGAGTCGGAGGGATGCATTGGTCGCAAATCTTTAACGTGAACCCGTAAGAGCTTCTTGCCGGTTCGGGACTTGAGATCGTAAACCACCGGGGAGATTACGCGAAACACGGTATATGGCCCCGAATACTTAGGTGCTAGTTTTGCTGCAAAGCCCTTTTCACCGGAAGATAAATGGTATTCTCGCTTCATAACCTGGTCTCCCAGGTGGCACCTCCACTGCCTGTGACGCAAGTTGTAGTGGCGGCTTTGACCGGTGAAAGCTTTGGCTAGGTTTACGCGCACGAGATCGAAAGTATTCCGAAGGAACTGTAATCGTTCGGAGTGTTCGGCGGTTTGTTCCGGGGAAGTTTCATTATCATCTGGATCATCGCCAACGCTGGTATCCCGATATATTGCTTTCGGCACTTCTAGTTCTCGGCCGAAATTTAGGAACGCCGGAGAGTGACCAGTGGAGTCGTGGCGGGCGGTGTTTAACGCAAAAGTGAGCTCAGGCAGGTGCTGGTCCCAGGTGCGATGGTCGTTTTCACAGAACTGGGCAATCATCGTCTTGAGGGTTTTATTCGTGCGTTCTACGGGATTGGCCTGAGGGGTGTAGGGCGGTGTGCGGCGGTGAGAGATAGAGAGGTCTTTTAGCAGGTTTTCAAATAGGTGGCCGGTGAACTGGGTACCATTATCACTTATAACGGTTTTAGGGCACCCAAAACGCATGATCACTTCTTCATATAAGGCTTGAGTGACGGCTTTAGCGGTTGCGCTTCGAATCGGTCGACATTGCACCCACTTTGTAAAGCGGTCTTGGAGCACCACCAGGAATCGGTTACCTCGACGGGATCGAGGGAGAGGTCCTACCAAATCTGTGCTTACACATTCCCACGGGTGCCTGTTGGTTGATGGCTGCATCATACCAGGGGGTTTCATCTGAGACGGTTTGTATTTCTGGCAAGACATGCAACCTCGGACGTATTTCGCGATGTCACGGAACATCCCCGGCCAATAATAACGGTTTGCGGCCCGAGCGATGGTTTTAGCAATCCCCAGGTGACCGGCAGTAGGCTCATCATGTGTCTCTTTCAGCACAGACGGACGTGCCGACAGAGGAACACACAGCTTCCACGGATCGGACAGTTCCGGGTCGACAAGGTTTGCTGCATCCCAGAAATGGCGGTAAAGACGGTTACCGCGTACGCAGTAGTCGGGATGGGCGGTGGGGTCCTCCATCACCTCTTCCATACGGCGTTTGTACCATGAACAATGTTCCCAGGAATCATCAACGGTTATCTCCATGCAAGGATTATCGGTCTCTGCTGGCAAAGGCTCTCGTGACAGAGCGTCTGCTACTTTGTTTGTTGCACCGCGACGATACACTATGTCGAAGTCATATTGTTGTAGGAACATGCTCCATCTTGCTAGCCGTCCTGCTGGGCTCTTGATCGAGTGGAGCCAACGGAGTGACTGGTGATCTGTCATTACCGTGAAACGGTAACCTTCCAGGTAGGGGCGCATTTTCTCGATGCCCCACACGATTGCGAGACACTCTTTCTCGGTAACGGAGTATGACCGTTCGGGACCAGTCAGTGACCGGCTTGCGTATGCAATGACGTGTTCGCCGGTATCCATATTCTGTGTCAATACGACTCCAAGTCCATTGTCAGAAGCGTCGGTCTGAAGAACAAAAGGCTTATTGAAGTCTGGGCATGCCAGTACGGGTGCTTCAGTCAGGCATTTCTTCAGAGATTGGAAGGCTTCTTCCTGTGCGGTCTCCCATCGCCATCGGTACCCCTTTTTCAATAAGCGGTGGAGGGGTGCAGCGATATCCGCAAAGGATGGTACAAAACGACGGTACCACGATGCCATTCCTAAAAATCGTCGAAGGTTACGGACATTGGAAGGGGGAGCAAGTTTCACAATTGAATCCACTTTCTCTGGGTCGGTGCATATCCCAGCAGATGTAACTAAATGACCCAGGTATTTGAGTGATCTCCTCCCGAAAGAACACTTCTCGGGATTGATGCGCAAGTTAGCTGCACGCAGTCGGCGGAACACTTCACGTAGATTTTCGAGGTGTTCGTCAAACGTGTCTCCCAGGACAATTATATCATCTAGATACGCAAAACATCGGGGCTCCATATCCGGGCCAATTACTCGGTCCATGAGGCGCTGGAAAGTGGCGGGAGCGGCGTGCAACCCAAAAGGCATAACGCGGAACTGGTACAACCCTCGGCCTGGTATAGTGAAAGCAGTAATCGGTTTACTATCCTCGGATAACGGTATTTGCCAATAACCTTGTTTGAGGTCTATGCTCGAGATGTAACGAGCTCTTCTCAACTTATCTAGTACGGAGTTGATAAACGGAAGGGGGTAGGCATCTTTCATGGAAACGGCATTGACTTTCTGAAAATCGATACAGAATCGAGGTTTTCCATCCTTCTTACGGACGATGACCACCGGTGAACTCCACGGACTAGAAGAGGGCTCTATGATTCCTTCCTCCAACATTCGGTCAACTTCGGTATTGATAATTTCCTGCATCCGGGGATTCTGCGGACGGTATCGTTGTTTAATCGGTTCAGGGTTGGAGAGGCGTATAGTGTGTTGGGCTAGCGGTGTCACACCACGTATGTGTTCGAACGGTCGTAGTTCAACCTCCAAAAATTCCTTGAGTCGCTTCTCCTCCTGTGGACCGAGTGAGAGGGTAGTATCGGCGGTAAGAGTTCCAATGGGGCTGCATGGTTTTGCTTGAAGTTCCGGTTGGATTATACGGTCCCCTATACGAATTTCCCCTGTCCCGAGGTGAAGCGAAAATCCTCGGCGGCGGAGTATATCCATACCTACTACCATATCAGAGGAGAGCCCTCGTATATGCCCGAAGGTCTCGGTGAATCGTAATTCCCCTACAGAGATTTCGGCCTGGTAAGAACTGGGAACATGAATAAGCTGTCCATTAGCCAGCCTAGCGGATCCTGCTGCTATTTCTATTTTTTTCAATCCTAATATCCGCCACTGATTTACGACGTCATCTCCTATATATGAGTTCGCTGCTCCAGTGTCGATTAGGGCCTGTACGGTGCCTCCGGGCAATGCAACAATTATATGTGGTCGGTTGTCGGAATATTCAACGGCCAACGGAGGTGAGGCTACTTGTTTCGGATGCTGATCTGGCCTCACATCGGTACAGCACCCATCTAGTTTTCCGGCCTTGGGCATGGACAATCTCGTGACATTACGCCTTCTCTCTTGCAGCGAGAACAGAACAATTTTGCTGGAGCGCGGCATTGTCCTCGGAAATGACCAGTCTGTCCACATCGCCAACATTCACGAGAGGATGCCGGAGCTGAGGTTGAGGGGAGTCTAGGAGGGCCTCGGCTGCTCGTCTCGCGGTTGTGTACAGCTCTTTGGTCAATTTCCATCGGTCGTCGGTCAGCGTCTAGCGGTCGTCTGTCACTGCCTGGCGGTCGTCGGTCGGAGTCTGCAGGTCGTCTATCAGCTCCTAGTTGTCGAGAAGATGCCTGTTGTCGGTTTCCAGAGAAAACTTGGACGGAGTGGTCCAATTCTGCTTTCAATAGTTCATACTCCCGAACAACGTTCGCGAAGGTCGCTATGTCATTGAAGTCACTACGGCGGATCTGTTGTCGGTATTCTGGTCTGAGGTTGCGGTATAACCACTGTAACTCCTGGACGGCTGAAATTCCTCCGTGGCGACGTATGAGTGTCTGCAACTCGGTGATGTACTGGGCAGCCGTTTCATTCGGTTTCTGAAGCCTTCGCCCAATTGCTGCTTCCAAGTCCACCAGGTAGTTAACTGGGAAGAAGAAATTTCGAAAATCTGTTACGAAGTTTGCCCATGTCCTCCAGGAGTTCCGATTGTTTCTGAACCACATGGCCGGCATATCTTCTAACAGCTCGGGCATGACTGGGAGAAGATTGTCTGGATTGATTCCTTGAGCATCGCAGATGTCCTCTAATCTCTCCAGAAAAGCGGCCGGGTCTCCTTTTCCATTGAAACTCACTTTCCAATCATGTACTTTCATGTGGCTGTTCGGCATGGCTTGTGAAAACGGGAGTGACGGCGGTACTGTTGACCGAAGGGAACACGGTGCTGCATACTGTTGTGAAGATGGTAGTGACGGTAGGGAATACGGTACGGCATTCGGTAATGACGGTGGGAGCGACGACGGTATGGAAAACTGTTGAATTGACGGTTGAGACGACGGTACTGAAAACTGTAGGAATGAGGACGGTACGGCTGACGGTAAGGCAGTAGGCAGAGAAAGTGGCAGCGATGGTTGGTATGAATACAGTAATGAAGACGGTGCTGTAAATTGTAGCGATGACGGCAGGAACGACGGAGCTGCTGACGGTACTGAATATGGTAATGTGAGGGGTACGGAAAAAGGCAGTGATGGTGGAAGAAAGGACGGTAGTGAAGACGGTAATGAACACGGTACTCCTGTGTAGACTCCACCAGTCGAATATGTTGTCCGCCCGTTAGTCCCCTGGCTGAGAGTCGTGTTGAGATAGGTGGACGACACGGTCGTGGTAGGGGTAGTCGTTGTGGACGTTGTTTGGACCACTACATTCCCAGGTGGATATAGGTACGGCGACGTCATCAAAGGTAACGGTGATGATCGACCTTCTCGTAAAAATTTCACCAGTCGTTTCCTTTGTTCATCTACGGTCCCAGGAACTTCTAATCTGAATTTTTCCAATTCGGCCTCCAAATCTTCTTTTCGTAGACGGTAGACCCAGCTAACTCTGACATCACTCGGCTCTGTTCCTAGGTTCGTCTCCTTCAGAAGTTCTTCGTCGGAGGAGTTTCCCGATTCCCTTCCTGATCTAGACATAGTTTCACGGATATAGTTCACCTTTGTATCAGCGATTCTTTAAAAATGTCCACTATTTTTTACTCGGGACTTGGGTATCTCGGAAATAGTTGAAGTTAGCGTCAAACGGATAGCGTATTTCGCTTCAGCGACCCCGAAAACCTATTAAACGAGGTGTCTTTCGATGATCTATCTCAAAATTCAAAAAGTTGAAAAATCTGTCAAAATGACAGGTCAGCGGATTCGATCGAATTCGGTTGATTTGGGTGAAATCGACCCTCAGGAAGCGTTTTGCACTGGTCTCAAACGTCTAGAACGTCGGATTCAAGTTGATCAATACCTAGGAAGTTTTCAACACTTTTCCTAAATTCAGCAGCCTGAATCCACCACGAAAAGTCTTTTTCCAGTCTCCTATACGGTTGTCACGTGAACGGTCACTCCCAGCGGCTCAACGTTGATTGCAATCGCTTCGTTGACCCCAAAAACCTATAAAACGATGTGCCACTTGGCGTCCTAGCTTCAGAACAACAAACTTCCAAAATCTTTCGAGAAAAAAAAAAATCACACGTCAGCGGTTTCCAACGGATTTCGGTTATTTCCACACTTCGGAGTATGTTTTAGTTGGTGTTCTCCTCGGTCACGGTACAGTATTAAAAAAAACGGTCCCTGCTCGGGCGCCAATTTGTAACGCCTTTTCCTTGCGTTAACAATATCTAGCGCCCTCTACCGGTACGGACGGTACCTCGGGCGCCAGCTTGTGCGTTATAGTGTCACGAAGCACCACTACTCCGGGCAGCTGCAGTGAAGAAACGGCAATCCAGGGGTCTGCGTGGTCTAGACAATGGCAGTGGCCAGAAGGTCAGATTTTACTTG
Source organism: Zygogramma bicolorata (assembly GCA_032362365.1). Lineage (NCBI taxonomy): Eukaryota > Metazoa > Arthropoda > Insecta > Coleoptera > Chrysomelidae > Zygogramma > Zygogramma bicolorata. The sequence continues at coordinate 3,082,180 of JAVJAQ010002021.1, forward strand.
GCCTTGCTGGGTTCCTAACCTGTTTACCGGCTGCTAATATTGATAGATCTAATAAATGAAACACCAATTATATTTTATTTATATATTATCAGTAACGGTAGAAGAATTTACTACTCTCTGAGCGAAGTACACCTTGAGTAAAGCAAGCAGGTAGAGGGGCGTGCAACGAAGTTAGTAAAATAAAGCGGTGGAGGGGCGGTTCTACGTAGTTAAGCTAGGGCGGCGGAGATGGGGACATGCAGCGGTAACGTTAAGCAATACAAAGCAAGCGGAATTAACAAGCAAGCGGAATTAACGAGCGGGGGTCAGTTAGCAGAAGCTCTACGGAAATCACTCAGTGGTAGCTGTCAACTCGAGTTTGTATTGTACGAATCGTATGCGTCACGACGGCCTCGATTTCGGTACTCGGCGGTAAAGGAAAAAGGCCCAAGTGATAAGAACCACAAAGGACCTGATTCACAGAGACACAGCTCCAAGTGGTAAGAACCACAAAGGAACCGAAAAATAGGAAGAAGAAAAAGCCAGCAGGTCCAAGTGGTAAGAACCACAAAGGACCCGAAACTGTGAAATAACGAACAGACGCGTATCGCGAATCACGGCTTTAGATAGCGACGGACAGGACGTCCTAAACCAAAGTGGAACGATCCACAAATGGCCCGAACGTAAATAGTAAGCAGATCCAAGTGATAAGAACCACAAAGGATCCGAAAGAAGAAGGAAGAAATAGACAGCAAGCCCAAGTGGTACGAACCACAAAGGACTCGAAACTGCGAAAGAACGAGTAGAACACTCCCGACGCGTATCGCGGATCACGACTCGAGGTGGCAACTAACACTTCAAACTCCACTAACTTCACCTTCGGTACACTACACACTGCACGGTCGGTATACTGATCACTATTCGTCGGCTGGCTTGGCGTGGCTGCTGCTGGTGGTCGCGGAAACAAACTGAATTTACTGTCCGGCTTTCGGAGGTACCTCAGCGGTATCCCTTCCAAGCGTCTCCCCACTCGCCGTATCTCTCGGCGCCGGTCATTGCAGGTCCATTGAGCGGCTACGGCTTAGCATGTGGGGTAGACCAGGAGATATCCTGAGGGTTCACGCGCCGGAAATAGTGAGCGGGTTCACTTCGCGCTATCCTATCGAGCATTTTCCAACAAGAACGGTATTTTTATGTTAAGAAATAACCAAGATATAAATATAGAGGAAAATTTGATACTTAGCTTTCATATGCAAAATAGTAACTTCGTTACACCATTACGAAACGCTGGAAAGAAGAAAATCATTGTTGAGGGGCGGTGGTACAAATAAGGTACCACAACACTACACAAAATTTTTCAACGATGAATGGATAAACTCGAATGATTCCGTGAACTGCATAGTCTACAGACATCATCAAAAACATCAGTTACAATTTACAAAAATATCCCATTGTTCTACTTACTCTTGTAGGAGTTTTATAAGAAGAGAACACAATTCACGATACGATTCAGTGATCATAACCTAAAATGACGCGTATTGTAGAAAATAGCGGCAGAAAGTGAGCGAGCGGTAAACTAAACAGCTGAGTAACTATATCATATACACTGGTTCTAGATTTGAACCGAGGCCCGACAACTACAAGTATTGGGAATAGGTGGTACATTTTCTGGACCAGCGCCCCATTGAATGCAATATTTTCTGGGTACACTTTATGAACCAGAGCCCCTCAAAGAGATAATGTTTACTGCTTTCGAAAGGATGTAACTTTTAAACGATACTTCATTATTATTAATAAAAAAACAAGTCATTATTCGACTTTTATTGATCTCTATCAACAAACCCACTGGGCAAGGAACATTAAAACAACGATGTCTAACGTTTTTTCTTAGGACTGTGTTGAAATATTTTCAAATAACATGTCTGCAGTTTGATGAATTCTTTTTTGGCTTTTTTTTCTCTGAGTCAAAAATAGAAATGTATACACGTACCTATCCACAGAGTGTTTTTAATTTTTTGATTTTATTTCTTTCATAGACGTTGTAATTTTCATTTTGTGACTCTGAGAAGAAAAAAGTCGAAACAGGCTAATACTTATTCTTGTGAAATTCTGGTGATAATTTGGTTACTTTCGTTAGTGCAAACTCCATTATATGTCATAAGATAGTCACATGCAATGAATTGCCGCAATTAATATTGCGAACTTTAAAGCGGGTCTTAATTTTTTTTTGAAGTAGACAGATCAAATTTCCAACGTTTTCTAACGATGTGTCGGCATCGGTCATCAATGCGCATGCGTATTAGGCATTCCAGATACTTGTTAGAAATGTCACATTACTGTAAATTAACCAATACGGTGACATCTGCCCCCAGAAACTTTCGTTTGTTTATCTCAAAAGATTGTGATTTCCATGGTAACAATCGTATTTGCTCCTCAGACACCAAGTGATGTCAAATGAATCGAAATGAACCAATACGGCGCCATCTGCCCCCCAGAAACTATCGTTGTTTTCTGCAAACGAGTGTGTGATTGGTAAAAACTTGTGTTAGCCACCCAGATGAATTGCTAAGGTTAGGTTACTTAGTGTTCGCAGTATGAAACTCTTGTCTATGTTCAGTGCATTACTTGTTTTGTGGCGTGTGTCACACCATTTTGAGAAAAAAAAAGACGGTGGAATAGAATGTGTATATTGTGCTGATAAATAGGAGGAATTTCGAGCGGAATTGGCTGAGAACAAAACATATGCGTCAACCCCGTTTTTCCTGTCTTTGGGGGGCCATATCTCCGGAACTAGTTGTGACCGCCAGAAAATTTTTGAACTTTTTCTTCAGGAGACCGCTTTACGTAAGTTCCAATTTTTTTTCTAACGCTTTGCGTAGGAATAATAGAATTTTACCAACCCTTTTGCACAAATCATGCATAAACTGAATTGCAATAGACCTAATGCAACTTCGCAAAGTAATAGTGATAGTATAGTTCGTACATACATTGAAGAAGATAAATCATCTCAACTGTACAATTTGAAATGAAAACTGGAATTATGGGCCGTTGAAAACAGTATTTTTCAGAGAAGATATAATTATTATATCAAGTATTCTGAATGTCAATATCTTCTATATTATTCACATCACTCTCCTCCAAATCTTATGAATCGTCATCTAAACCATCTTCACTATCCCAAATATGATCAGCATACCACTCAAGTTCTTTCTGAGTCAGAAGTTTGCGGCTCATTTTCATTTATGTATCTATATGGTAGTGCGAACCGTTTTGTATCATATCTGAAACATCACAAAAAACACTACATTTTTGTAAAACAATATCTTCCAGACTTCACACAGTATCAAAAAACTCACCAAGAATAATATCTCGATATCCGCCACAATATTTATCAATATATGGATCGAAATGCTCCCTAAAAAACACTCCTCAACCGAATGTGGAACAAGACAGAAATGTACACTGTGCAAAAAAACAGTTCATGTGAATATTCTTTTCTGATTACGAAAATGACCCTTACGTCGATGTTTATAAAGATGTAGCGGATATGATACGTGGCGTTTCGAAGCTAGAATTCAAAAAACATCATATGAAATATAAATTTGAAGAGGTCGTATCAGATTTGATACAATACGCGATCTAGGGTTAACAACAATAGAATGATTAAATACACGAAAACACTTACAACAAGCAAATTCTTTTTTGAGTATTTTCAAGTTGTTTAGGTTCATTGTTGAAACCAACTCGTCGAGACTGGCTCCCATGAATCGAAAAGAATCTATAAACCGGAATTTTATACTAGTTTCACTATCAAATTGGGTAAATGAAATGTATTTCTCCTTGTTGATGGGAAGTATTCTTACACACCCTCTTTCAGCAACATCTCTAATTATGAAATGACTATCATAGCCCGAAAGATTGTGAAATGTGATGGGCACGACAAATAGCTTCTTGAATGACAGATTGCACGCTTGATGACTCCACCCCCTAAACAACCCTGAAAAATGACAGTGATCCCTTACGATGAGATCTTTTTTCGCGAAGGGTTTCTCGCAAATATGACATACCCTAGCAGTGAACATATTAGGGGGACATATCATCGGCTCAATATTTTTAATTTTGGATTCAGCAAATTTGGCGATATGGGCCATTTCATCTGCGAACCATTGAATGCAATCCTCACCTCGATGTCTATTGAATCTGGATAGCGTGTCATCATAGGAACATTTCAAGTAGTAGCCTGCACCGAATGCTTTATGCACCTGATACATTTTGCATTTATCCGAAATTTTCTTCTCGCGATTCTCAAGAATAGATTCAAAATCAGCATATAAAGGGTCCTGCAGCAGTGGCGCGGTGTTCCATATCTCTATTCAGGAAACAGATAGGAACCTAAATTTCTACAATATTATCTTATTGCTGGAGCTCGACAAAATAAAAATATTGGCGGTCACACAGGGTGTTCGATTTTTTCTGGGCAGATCCCAACTGTGTTTTTTTAAATGGCAACCTATATTTTTTATCGCTTTTACTGTTTCTACATAGAAAATAAAAGATACTTTATGCATATCTTCACTTCGGAAATATTGACAGATTTCGAGATATCTAGCATGACATGTTTTTTTTCCGATATTCGTCACTCAGAATAATTGAAATTATAAAATTGTGCCAAGTCCAATTGAAATTTATTTTTGGTCAAATATTCTACATTGGTAACACTCTCAAACGTTATATCTGAAATCGACCTGGGATATGAAAGGTATGAAAAACCGCTTGCCACATATTGTAAATGAACATTTGCAGAATCTTCCTTATTTCAAATGGAACACCCTGTATATTATTGATCCATAAGAAGCGCCAACGAAACCTCTACAAATTTCATCCTCTCAAAGTACCCTTCCGGAAACCCAAAATGTTGGTATAAATACTCGAAGTAGCTAAGATTCCCTCTAGTATTGACACCATCGGTTGAAGAACTAACTTCTTCAACCTGGATAGGTCCTGTCGCTGGTTCCGAAGTTGGTACACTCCTTGGCTCCGTCGTTGAATCGACATCGTGAAGAAAATGATATAGAACTCTGGTCTCGCATCGTATTTATACAAAAAAATGTTGGTGGGGAGAATGGTGGGAAGAGTGGTGGGAAGAGAAAAGCGACGTAAGATATATGATCATTCTAAAAGGTATACTTGTTGAATTAATTATGAAGCAAGCCATTTTTTTTGCAAGAGATTCATGATAAGGAAATATAAATTGTTGTTGAAAGGTTTGTCTAGAAAAGTATGAAATTGAAATCAGCAAAAAATATATATATTTACAAAATATTCAGATGAAATGAAGAGCAATGCCCCAACCATCGCATTGTTCAATGTGTACCAAACCAATTTAATGTACACTCTTTTTTTCATTTCATCTGTTTATTCAATGATTTATTAAAATATATACATATATACAAATGAACTTAAAACTATAGAAAAAACCAACTAAAACTAACTTAACCCATTAAGGACGGAGTTTATTTTTTTTCAGAAAACTTGTTTTTTTTGTGCTTACTTTATTCGGTAGGTATAAAGAGCAAAGAAATAATTAGAAAAAAAAAATTATTTATTTTTATTCCGTAAGAAACTGGGTGTTGCAAAAACGCAACGCCAGTCCTTAGCAGTATCAAAATGATCTTAACTAAACAAAATATTTAAAATCTACTATGGAAGTCAACATTACATTTTTTGCACATTCCAACGTTGCATTTTATACAATATGTTCTTGTGATAGATGAACACATGTCTCCAGCACACCGCCATCGTTTGTTATTTTCAATAGAGTCTAAAATATGACCTGCATTGTCATAACGAATATCGTCACTGACTCTTGATGAAGAACGACTTGATACACTCGATGATGGACGACCTCCTTGACGTGGAAGAGTTTGATACCTGGTCAAGTAACTTTTCACAATTTCCCTTCTGAACTGCAATGAAGTTAATTTGTTACCTGCACGTTTATGTAGAATCCATGCATTCTGTATTGTAGTATCAAGCAGCCAAGTGAATAGATTCCACCACCATTTTTTTCCTCGAATGCTGATCCGATGCCTTGAGGTATTTTCATTCATCAAATCTGTACCTCCCATTGATGAGTTGTATTTGGCAATAGCTAACGGTACTTGTATCTGGATATTTCTTTTCTCAGCTTGAGAAAACCTTTTAACATGGTTCAACGGATGTGAACCATATTCTGTTGATGCAAGTGTAACGATATTATTATCATTCCATCTGATAAGTATTGTTCCGTGAGTCCTATCCACTGTTGTCGCATATTCTCCTCTGGGTTTCTTTTGTAGTGTTTTCTTTTGTGGAAGAGGACATCCACGCGGTATACGATTTTCTCTAATAGTGCCTGTTGCACCATATCCAAGACTCTTCAAATAATGCAATAAATGCAAACTTGTGAATAAATTATCGAAGAAGAAGTTATATCTCAGATTTCCTTTACTGCAAATTTTCAATTCATCTATCATTTTCACCAATGGCGCGGCACATTTACCAAATACTTTTTTGTAATCCTCCGGAATATTATTGTCAGTACCTTGATAAGGAATGAAGTTTATCAGATATCCACTTTGAGTTGTCAAACTCCAAATCTTGTATCCAAATCGTATAGGCTTACATTTTATAAATTGTTTGCATGCGTGTCTACCATAATATTTCACCATAGTTTCGTCAAAATTTAGATCTTGTTCTGGGACGAAGTGAGTCATGAATTTATTTTTCAAAATGTTCATGAGAGGTCGAACTTTACAATATTTATCGGACAAATCAAGATTGTCATTATTTGTACAATGCACATAACGACAAATTGAAATGAATCGATCACGTCGCATAGCAGACTTCACCATTCCATTTCCCATATCATCACTACTATCCCAGTAAACCTTTTTTCCTGGCAAAATATTGTAGCCCGATAATATGAGAATTCCAAGGAAACATTTCATATCATTGGAATCTATTGAAAAATTTTCTGCATTTTTTTGTCGGCTATATCTTTCAGTTTCCGTTACTAATAATGATATAACATCATCGTCAATGAATAACTCAAACATCTCGGTAGGAGTAAGGCATTTGAAATTTTCATAGTTACTTTGAGGGAACTGCTTTTCGTTGGAAACTATGTCACCATTTATCCAAGAAATGTTACTGTAGTCAACTTTTTTTACGGAGTCAACAGGCTGTGGTTCTTCCTCGGGTTCCTCTAGAGGTTCAGAAAGAATTTCATTAGCATCTGTATCGTCTTGTTGAAGAATGCTTATTTCGGCTGCAGCGCGCAACTGATTTGCAGACAAATTATCAACAAGACCACCCCCGTCTTCATCTGCAGAGTCTTCATCCGTCAGTTCAGCCGGTTCTGGGGGTTCAATATATATTTCACCAACGTCTAAATCATCTGCGTAAGCCATTTGCAGAGCCTCTTCGAGTGTGAGTCCACCACTAAGAAATAAATATGAATTTGAAAATGCAGTAGTCATAAGGACTGGCGTTGCATTTTCGCAACGCTCTGAATATTGCAACAAAATCACATGACTATTGAATTTCAAAGTTTTCAAATGGATACCGATGGATAACTGAATCAATTCACTATCGAGTTCAAATGGAAAATAAACAATTTTCATTATAATCAAAGGAAAAATAGTACTTACACTAAATTGAAGTCCATAGCGAGATCACAAATTCAGAACAGTAACACAAAACAATCAACTGTACGAGACAAACTATAGTTATAGACTGAACATTTGTACCAACTTAAAAGGAGTGCATTAATCACCCACACTGTTGCCATTTTTTTCGAAAAATATTGATATATTAGATTAAAATGTCCCTTTGAAAAATTACAGTTATGCGTTGCGTTTTCGCAACGCTAGTCGTTAATGGGTTAACCTACTTTACCTCATCGAAGAGGTCGCCCAAGGGAAGGAGCAACTTTGAGATCTTCCCCTTGGTACGTTTAAATCGGGCAAACCTTTCATGTTGCTGGATTTCCATCCGGTCATTCTCAGCAAGACATTCCGGTTCCCGGGCAAGTTCTGACCTCTGCTCGGCAAGTTCAGCCATTTGCCGATCGATGTCAGCTTGTTGCCTGGCAATCTCTTCTTGACGATGCCTTATGCCCGAAGTCTCGCTTTGTTGGCAGGCACGTTTGGTATCGTCGAACTCCTTCCTGAGAGCCAAGAAGAAGGTATGCCCAACTCGAACGTCCTCCTCGTCTGAAGAGTCAACCCCTTCGGTGAGCGAAGCGGTGGTGGCGGCAGTGATGGCGGTGGCGTTAGTGGTGGCGGTGGCGGCAGTGATAGCAACAGTGACGGTGGCAACGGCTGTGACGACGGCCGCGGGAGCATTGTCCTCCATGGTAGCGGCTACTGCAGGCGGCATGGGAAGTGGCGGTCTAGCCACTATGGCAGCGGAGGCTCGAGCCGATATGCTGGGTACTGGAGCTCTCGTCGAAACTGGCCATGGCCCAGCTCGAGGATTGGTATTTACATACTTTGCAATACTTCGCAATGACACCAACCTTCGCTTTGGGCGCTCGTTTAGCTGGTGGCCGCCGGCTCGTCCAGGGCTTCGGTTCTTCGAATTCGTCCCCGCTTTCGATGTTCTCCAGCATATCAAGGAAGCCAGACATCTTCTTCGACGAACCTTGCCTAGCTCCACCTGCACGTTTCCGGCGTTGTACCGTCGCCTCCGTCGTCGCCACTTCCTGGAAAGACACCGCTGATGTCGATGGGATCGCCTCCGTCGTCACCACTTCCTTGGAAGGCACCGTTTATGTCGACGGGATCTGCTTCGTCGTCATCATTTCCTGGGAAGGCACCGATGATGTCGACGGGGTAGCCTCCACCTCCTGGGTTGGGGCTGCCACCATCTCCGGGTCCCGGAGTTGGGACAGCACCATATTCCGGAAGATCCCCTCGTCCAGCATACCGATAAGGTCGTCGTGGCACACCTCTGGGAAGTCATCAATGGCGGCACCCTCCTCCATCGGCTCTGGGATAATGCTCTCAATGGCAGCGTTGACTTCGTTCTTTGAAAAATCCATTTCTGAAACATATAGAAAACATACAATTAGACAAATTCATAAAATTGAAATTGTTACTTACCAATCACTAGTTGTATGAATGAGTTCGGAAAGAAAAAAACTCGATGTGGCACTGGTCCGGAATAGGGCAATGAGACTGGTCGGCTAGCTGCTGAAAGTCACACTGAAGAAAGTATGAACGGAGCTCTGCTTTTGTACACTCCAGCAAGCCCCCACCCTCCCACTCCTCTCTCATAATTCTTTCTCAGAAGCTAAGTCCCACCCTTCCCTCTCAAACTATTCCAACCCACAATCGCTCTCTGAGCCCCGCCCTCCCACTACAACAAGCCCGACCAACCAATCCCACCACCGCTCTATCGCCACTCTCTTCCGCCACTCTCTTCATTCTTTGCAATTAGCTGTTTTCCGATTATGGTAAAGATCAGTTTATTTCATTTAATACATAGCATTCTACTTATTGGTACATCATACATATATTCATTTTTTAACACCAGGATTGACGTCTATACCCGGATACCACAATAATGGTCTATCCTTTGGCCACCGCTCTGCATGTTTCTTCTCAAGCGTTGCAACTCTTTCTTCCAATCCATTATATTTTTGTGTCATCGCAGTAGTAGCGTCGGATGTTTTTATTTCGACATCACTCTTAAGATTGTTGTATTTGCGAGCCAATGTTATTCTCGCTTCAGCTATCTCACCATCAAATGCTTGACGGGCTTCACGTTCTACATAACCTATTGCAGATTGTATGGCAGCTTGGAGAGCCATGAGGGTAAGCTCCTTAGTTTCTTTAATTTTTGCCTCGAGATATGATACAGTTACACAATCACCATTTTCGCATGGCTCTCCTGTATTTTTCAATATTTTTCTCTGCATATCATATTGACCCTCTGATGTTAATTAAAATCCAATAATCGGTGGGCCACGAACAGTGCCACCACCCCATTTCCTTTCACGACCAAATTTATCAATGGTTTTGGACATTATACCCAGAGAACGATACTTCTCAAACTGATGGTTCTTCAATGGTTCATTTATTTATCTTATCATTTTGACATGGCGACGATTGAGTATTAGAAAAAATAAAACAATACATATTCCAAATCATTCAATATTTAATAAAAATATCCATACTTCAATGTACACAATCACAATTCAAAAATCACAAATGATGAATGTTCTGGTTTGAAGGATAAAAACACCAAGACTAATAATTTAGTTATTCATCTCAGCATTCAAAAAATTGATAAGTTGATCTAGGGGGCTCTCCTGAGAAAAAGCATGAACGATTTCAGATACCCAACGAATACTATCATTCGGATCATTTCGATATAACTCTATATCGTTATGACCCCATGGAAGAGTTCGAGTGGTATTCGGAATGATGAATCGTTTGTCGTCGTGGTATGATAATGCAACTTTATTTTTCAATTCAGTATAAATTTCAGTTCAGTGTTGACAGACTTAACGTAATATGCTTTGGCACCTGTACCGTAAAAGCTTATTATTGGATCATTTGGAAATTCGTCCCTAAAATTACCCAGAATTGACTTTGTCACTGGAATATCGAATTGGTTTCCTATATTGTAATTAGATGTATCGATCAGTATAGAGTAAGGACTCACCTTCTCCAAATCGATGTTCAATACATCCGTAAAAAAAAGTCATACATGACCGTTTTGGATAGTTCCAGAATGGAAAATCCTAAATAAAGTGGTTTATCATAATGAACTTCAACTCTACCCAATTGAATGGCAACAAAATTTTCAGTAAAGATGGAGCAATTTTTGAAATTTGGTCGCGAAAGGAGACAACTAGCACCCATAGTTCTCTTTATATTTTCCCAATGTGTAACGAGTCTAACATCAATTCTATTGTCTATATTTTCCATTGTTTTTCCATAGACTTCATTGTTCATTAGCTTGAAGTCTTTCTCAGGTTTATTATTAGACATATTACGCATTTCAGTATTCAGATCTATATAGGGCTTCTATGTGTGTTCATCACTATCAAACCATGATTGAGAGCTTGCTAAAAGTTTCTATAGTGAACAATATATTTTCTTTTATCATTCAAATTTGGATTAAATTTGATAACTTTTGATTTAGAGCATGGAGGTACCAAACGTTCAACTAAGAATGGAAGATCAAAATGTTTATCATGAAGTTCTTGTGGATAATGAATATCCACTTCCAGTACATATCCATACGAACTATCAGCATCCACATTCATCATGTCAAGATTGAGAATTTCATAGGGTGTTAACCATTGAAATTCACCTGTTGGTGATGGTTGTAACATGCTGTGTCCATATAAATTTGTTGCATCCAAATATGAAATGAATGAAGATGGTTCGTTTGGATTATAATTTGGCAAAAATTCATTGTTTGCCTAATGTTTCCTTTCACTACACTAATTCCACCACGTATACCTTTTTGAAAAAAATGAATCATATCAATGTCGGTCAGTAATTCCAATTCGATATTCGTATATTTTAACATGGTATCCCAAGATAATCCTGGAGCGGTGTAGTATTGTGCTGGATCCAATTCATATTTATCAATACATATATTTCTAAAATTTTCAAAAATGTCACATAATAGTAACACATCTGACTTTAAATATAAATAAGAATATTCACCCAAACTCTGGCACTCGAACAAATTCCATACAAGTTGGGCCCTCCTATTTATCTGATATATGCTCACAATTGAGTGTGTCATAGAATTGATTTTTTGTTGGAAGTCTTGGATGATTTAGTTTGTCAATGTCATCAACAAAGCTATAGGGAAATACACCTTTCTTTCTCATCAAATCGAATTTTTCAATTTGTGGAAAATGTTAGTGCATCTCAATACACTGATCAGATGTTGAATTTGCACCTAAGTTCTCCAGAGAATTCGACATGAATTTGAAACTATATATGAATCTCATTTTCAAATAATTCTTCGCCCTACCATCTTTATCCGTATAGAAGTGTGTAAAGAGATGTTTTGTGAAAGATATATATTTCTCTTTAGTTTGTGGAATAACATCCACTTTCTCTTTGTTCTTATACAATTCTTGTATGAATGAGCAGCAGGGGACCTCTTTTTCCCTGTGAGATGACAATGATTTCTCACTTCAACTTCACCATCATTGAATGGCTTAGAACAAATGCCACAATTTGTGGCAGAAGCAAACTGTTCCTCTTCTTCAAGAGTTTGTGCATCCATAGGAATAGGATACCTGAGATGATATAAATGTTTTTCAAATCATCTTCAATTTTGCTGACAAATTTCTGGGCTGCATCCACACCCCTATAGTAACAAATTTCGACAAATCATCATTGTATGAACATTTAATCAAATAAGCAAATGAATAAGGCTCATGTCTGTATGTCTTGATCGAGTACGAGTGTTCGGGATTCGGCTTGGTAGTTTGAATCGGATTCAGTACTGATTCAAAATCAGCATATACTACAAATGGTACTTTCATTTGTTTCTCGAAGTTTTCAAATGTTACTATATTTTCAGGCACCATTTTGCCATATTTATTGATTTTGAAATTGGTTGATGGTGTTGTAGTACTCAAATGATTACAATCATTCATTTTATGACGTAATAGTAATCGCTCATGAGAAAAATATAACAAACATCCATCACAAAAATATTTTTTATGTTCATGGGCAGATAGTCGACTTGAAACTAATCTTGAAAGATCTTTGATCCAACAATAGTGACTATTACCGAAATCATCTATGATAAGTAACAAATTGACATGTCTCCTAAGTCTTCTCTGAGAGTAACGCAATGGTCCAACAATTTCATACATTATTTAGTCTAGAACATTCTTCTTCGAAGGTGTTGAATTTTTTTGCACGCCTGCCTTTTCCAGGGTAATCTAACGCTCGTAACGCCCAGGCAAAATATTTCAGTGTTGAGCCCTGTCGAATTGGATTGGTAAATGGCTGAAATTCTGTCCCAAATATCATCAAATGTTACTTCGCCCGCCAGTTTGAATCGCATCCATCCTTGACCGCGAGCAAAGTTCTTGGAGCAAAAGGTAAATCCAAAATAATCAGTGGGAGCCACACCCTCCACACCTTTCTCAATGATTCCCTCGATAGCATCTTTCACCCAGCGTGTGGGTTCAGCTCCTTCAGGAACGGGACAAATCTTGAATTCAAGAGTACTCCCTTGAACTCCAAAACGACGAATTTTTCGCACACAATCTCTGGCAATCACAAATTTTCCATGGCACTGACCTTGATACACTGTACACTGTACTCAAAGACTGATGAGATCTGTCCATCCCCCCTTATTCTAGATGTATGATCACGTTTCCGGTGCATGATCATCAAATTCAATTCTTCAATGAAACCAAGGAAATTATTGAGATGTAGTATGTTTTTGACGAGTGAAAATAGAAAGAGAAATTCTGACATAGATAATTGTATTATTTCTATAACTTTTCTCAAAATTGATGGTGTCCTTGAAATCTGACCATAAATAATAAGAAGTTTATTTACAGTACATGAATAAATGCTTCAATCTAAAATACTGCTAGTTCAATGTTATTTTTTGCTTTTGGTTCGTATTTTATCAGAAAATTTTATATTTTAGCCCAGAGAAAAGAGCGACCTATGTCGCGCTTCTCCAGGCGCGAAACATAGTTCCTAACCTCTAGTAAGTATTGCTTGTCTACCGACCTTGCCTATTCTTCCTTTATCAACTCTATGATTCATACGCGCAAAATTCTGTGTATGCTCTCCATTATCGAGAAGTGTGGTCAAGCCTTATCGACAATTATACAAATTTCTGTCAACATCAGTACGAGATTGACTGTTTTCCAGGACCCACACCCTATGACCTCACAGGGACGGCTAACCAAAGCTAAAATTTTGAATTTCTATTGATTTCAAAAACAAGGGACTAGCTGCTCGGCCAAACGACAGGACCAAATGTTAAAGACCAGCTGAAGATTTTTGACTCTTCTCATGTTTCAATGATCAAAAAAGTTCATTTTCAAATTATTTTCACTATTACTGTCGCAAAAATTCTTAAGTTGGAAGCACAGCATTGAATTCATACTTTTTATGTATAGATGGAGGTATGTCCCACTCACAGCCATTTCTTTTGCAGGGTCGGTTGGGCCTATCATATTTTTATGCTAAAGGATTTGTTTGGACGCTAAATGTATATCAGTAATGATAATGAATATTTGTAATGTTTCATTTCTTTTATAGCTTCAATATTTCGTTTTGGTGTATTCATTTCTAAGACACATTTGTTTTCTTGATTCATGAACCGCACATTCATTGAAATAAATCAAATTTCGCATAACAAATCAGGATTTATGAATCTTCAAGTCTGATATCGTTATTGAGCAGGTCAGTTTCACTCTAAACATCGATAGTGATAATATAACATCCGGCTTGATATACTTTCATCGGGATTATTCTTTACTGCATCAAAGCAAAAATTCTTCAGTTGAGAGCACTGCATTGAATTCATACTTTTTAGGTGTAGATGGAGGTACGTCCCCCTCACAGCCATTTCTTTTGCAGGGTCAGTTGGGCTTATCATATTTTTATGCTAAGGGATTTGTTTGGACGCTAAATATATATTAGTAATGATAATGAATATTTGTTAGATATTTTTCTAACCGTATCAGGGGAAGGAAGATTGAAATCTATCAAAGGTATTCGATTCGTCATATCTTCAGCACCAATCAATGACGGATCATTGAGAATAACCTCATGACTGCTAAATAAAAAAAGGGTTTACCCAATTATGTTTTTTTTTTCACTTACAAATTTGTGGAATCTGAGGTAGATATTTCTCTAACCGTATCAGGGAAAGGAAGATTGAAATCTATCAAAGGTATTCGATTCCTCTTATCTTCATCACCAATCAATGACGGATCATTGAGAATAATCTCCTCATGAGTGCTAAAAATGATTTGCCCAATTATGTTTTTTTTTTTCGCAAAAGGAAACTCAGAATCGCATCTGAGGAGCCCTAAATTTTCACATTACTCGTATGATCCTTACTGCTATTGAAATCGGTGTTGGGTAAAAAATGTAAATTGAGTCGGTAATGGTTCGTTTTTCTAGTGCGCGAAATAACTTACTCAGAAGAAGTATAACAAATTGGCGACTGGGGAGGCCTGAAATTATTATTTTTGAGAAATGTCAGTGAAGAATATACAAAAGCACTTACACTTCAAATTTAGATAGCTGACATTCCTCAATACTGAAAAGTAATATGTTCAAAAGAAGTTTTTTTTCATTTTTACATACTTTTTGTCGTCATCAAACTAACCCCACATCGTTTCCATTCCTATTTCCCTGGCCCTAGGAGAAGGAAAAGTGAAATAATCGAGCAAAGCTGATCGATACCTCATTTCTTCCTCTTCATCACCAATCAATGAAGGATCATTGAGAATAACCTCCTCATGAGTGCTAAATAAAAAAAAGGAATTATTTGCCCAATTATGGTTTTCTTTCACTTACAATTCTGTGGAGGTAGATATTTCTCTAACCGATGGGGAAGGAAGGAAATCTATGGAAGGTATTCGATTACTCATATCTTCATCTCCAATCAATGCCGGATCATTGAGAATAACCTCCTCATGAGTGCTAAATAAAAAAAAAAAGGAATTATTTGCCCAATTATGGTTTTCTTTCACTTACAATTCTGTGGAGGTAGATATTTCTCTAACCGATGGGGAAGGAAGGAAACCTATGGAAGGTATTCGATTACTCATATCTTCATCTCCAATCAATGAATAACCTCCTCATGAGTGCTAAAAATGATTTGCCCAATTATGTTTTTCCGCAACAACTCAGAATCGAAAGTACCTCTAAATTTTCACTCGTATGATCCTTACTGCTATTGAAATATATTAACGGTATTGGTTAAAAAAATGAAAATTGAGTCACTAATGGTTCGTTTTTTCTAGTGCGCGAAATAACTTACTCAGAAGAAGTATAACAAATTGGCGACTGGGGAGGCCTGAAATTATTATTTTTGAGAAATGTCAGTGAAGAATATACAAAAGCACTTACACTTCAAATTTAGATAGCTGACATTCCTCCTAATATGTTCAAAAGAAGTTTTTTTTCATTTTTACATACTTTTTGTCGTCATCAAACTAACCCCACATCGTTTCCATTCCTTCTCTCAAAACACTTGAAATATCCAGTTCTTTAAAGATTTTTGTCAAATATTGTTCGAAAGAGATGTAGTATAAAAAGTACTCACGGAAGGTTCTCAAAAGAGGCACCACTTGCTTCTGGAAGGTTCTCGAAAGAAGACATTTTCTGAGTTTTTCACTAAAATTGTCACTGTAGTAAGAATCGAATGCATTTTTTTAGCTGTGACAATGTTTCTTGAGGGGGGGAACATGACGTCCAAAACACAAAGAACAAAGGAATTCATGAAATATCAGTATTATTCTTTTTTTTTAATATAAATTTCCTCAGCGATACGATTTATCTTTTTTGACTCATACGGAAATGTGAGTAATGATAGTATCATAATCTCAAGTCGGTTGATTTTCTACGACGCAATTTCAGCCAACGCCTATTAGAGAAAATTCGTTTACCGCACCGCAGCTTAATCATGAAGTGTGGTTCTTATCAAGAACAATATGTTTTTTCTGAAGAAAAAATTCATGTCGTCAATTCGATAACCCCTCAATTATCGCTTTGTTGAAAAGATCATGTTTTTTCTCCTAAGGAGTTTTGTGTGCAGGTCCCAAAAATCAGACATTCAAGCTGGTATTTTGTTTATTTTGTTAGCGACTTCCCTAAATGAAACAAAATTGTTCATTAATTTTTTATTGTGAAAAATTTCGACAAAAATGCTTTCGTCTAGTGACAAACATTCTATCTTCACAGGGCCAGTCAAATGTGATGCTTCATCGTCGATTTTATGAGTATTCTCTGAAAAAGTGTCCATTGAAGACCCGACGTCCTCCCTTTATCACTGGGGGCCCCTCAAACTTCCCTGTCAGTCGGCTTGTGTAAAAACTGTGCCACACCCACCTGTGCCCCTCTCAGTCTCTGGTCGACATGAGCTCAAAACACCGTGAACGTTGATTATTCCGCCATCACTATGCAAATACAACTTTGAAATCGTACTTCTTGTGCGTATTGTTCATGTGTTTATAGATGGAGGTGCGCCCCATTACTCTTCAACAAATTTCACATAAAACAGGTCTTCGATCATAGTTGTACTGTCATTTCTTGAATTCCTCATAGGAGGACCAGGATTCTTTGTTGAACGGTATCCAGTTTCCTTCATTTTTTCCGCAAGTTATGTAACATTTATCACAGAGTTTTGAACTTTTCGATATTTCTTTGTGGCACCTCTCACACAACATGTTTCCAACGTCTGGACAGTGAATGATGTTCTGCCTTGTTACTTACGACGTTGGTCAGGTCTGACACTGGTAATTTCCAAACAAAATATGTCGGTATTGAGGCCTGGAGAATTCGACTGAAAGATCGATGACTTTACCATACATCTTCAAATGTTACTTCACCTGCTGGTTTGAAGCGCATCTATCCCTGGCTGTTTAGGTTTTTAGAACAGAGGGTAAATCCAACATAGTCAGTAGGAATCAATCCTTCCACACCTTTTTCAACAATACCTTCGATTGCATCTCTGGACCACTGTGTAGGTTCAGCTCCTTCAGGAACGGGACTAGCTAGTTTCACTTCTTACGTGAATTGTGATTCGTGAATTATTTTCACGAACCTAGTGAATTCATTCATCTCTGTTAATTTTTTATTATATTATTATTATATATATTTTCTACTACTTGTATCATACTATAAAAAAACTGCTCTATTTACATTCATATTGCCCTTTGCAATGTATACAATTACAAAAGCCAAAAACCTACTGACAGTTTGAATTGATATAATAAAAGATATTAATAATCAAATGCAAGAATTCCAGTTACCATGAGGCGGGGGCGTCCATCGACGAGGGGGCGTTCTCTGGACTACAGGGGGCATCCTCTGGACTACAGGGGGCATCCTCTGGACTACAGGGGGCATCCTCTGGACTACAAGGGGCATCCTCTGGACTACAGGGGGCATCCTCTGGACTACAGGGGGCGTCCTTGCACCTTCTATATAAAAACAATTTCAATATATGTATAAAATATTTTTGGTAATTGTAAGAAGGAGATCAAATGATATTGGAAGTAAGTGGGAGAATTTTCTTTGAAGAAAGCTACCATTTCAAGACAGAGTGTTACATTGAGAGTGACTATTCCAACAGAGCTTCTCATCTCGATACTCAAAATTATGATCAACAATACACACAGGGCTATACCCAAGAAGCGATTCATTTTATTTCTTTTAGAAAAAAGGCGTCGTTCATTATGGTAGTTGGAGAATAATTAGTAGTTTGTACAACAAGGGTGGATATGGTGGTCATATCGCACGAGGACGAAGTTTAAGCACGATGCCTATAAAGAAATAAGCATATACGGGTGGGAATAGAAAAAAATATTTTGGTATTATGAGAAAGTTGAAGATTTCTATGACAACTTTTCCGGTAATGACATTCTACACAATTTTCGTGATAATGTTATAAACTGAGGTAATTTTCTGAATAATTTTCACAAGCATCTCATTTCCCATAATACACTTATATCATGAAAATGTACGAATAGTCACTATAATAATATATATAAAATTGATTCATGGGCAGCTATTACTCAAATTTTAAAAAAAATTGGTTCTATAGATTTTTTTTAAATCCTCGATACGTAGAATATGAGAATAGCTATCATAACTTTATCAAATTTTCCGTTCGGGTGAATTTATACATTCTTGGAAACAATCTTACCCTCTTCGAAGGCCTCCCCATCTCCATGGCGATGAGCTCATTCATGGCTAAAACTGTTGAAAGGACGAATTAATAGAAATTCAATAATATCATAAAAAATGGTAAAAACTACGAACATTGGTATAAAAAAGAGCTACGAACATCAGCGAGAAAACAAAAAGGCAAGTACCAATGTACATATAATGTTTACTGCTTTCCAAAGGATATAACTTTCTAAACGATACTTTATTATTATTAATAAAAAAACAAATCATTATTCGACTTTTATTGATCTCTATGTCTAACAAACGCACTGGGCAAGGAACATTAAAACAACGATGTCTAACGTTTTTTCTTAGGACTGTGTTGAAATATTTTCAAATAACATGTCTGCAATCTGATGAATTCTTTTTGGTTTTTTCCTCAAGAGTCAAAAAATAGAGATGTATACACGTACCTATCCACAGTGTTTGTAATTTTTTGATTTTACTTCTTTCATAGACGTTGTAATTTCCATTTTGAGAGTGACTCTGAGAAGAAAAAAGCCAAAAAAGGATTCATCAAACCTCATTCTCTCCACAAAAATGTCCAATTTCTCATTATGTCTGCAATGTCTTATAGATATTTTCTCAAATATCATTGGGACATTAATATCTACCTAAATAACTTTTTATCAATGTATATTATCTACTCGATTATCTATGTATGATAAAAGTTATATATTCATCAGAAAAATGTATGTTTATGTTCGTTTATTCATTTCAAGTTGAAAAAATGTAATATATTACATCATATAGGTGAATTATTTGATCATTTACTCCTCTTCATTGAAATGTGAATGTCTATATGAGTTCTAGGGCCGCTCTACAGTTCGCAAGTCTTGAAAGTATTGCAGCAATTTTTCTTGCGCACATGAGCCGTAGGAACTCTTCGATCAGCTGTTGCAATGATAACTGCAGAAATTGGGTTCGGACCTATAATTTCTAGCCGCACTTATTCTTGTGCAATTCTGGTGATAATTTGGTTACTTTTGTTAGTGCAAACTCCATTATATGTCATAAGATAGTCACATGCAATGAATTGCCGCAATTAATATTGCGAACTTTAAAGCGGGTCTTAATTTTTTTTGAAGTAGACAGATCAAATTTCCAACGTTTTCTAACGATGTCGACATTGGTCATCAATGCGCATGCGTATTAGGCATTCCAGATACTTGTCAGAAATGTCACATACATACCGGTACCTCAGCGAGATCCCTGGACACTTGATTAACATATAAAACCCTCTAGATGTGACGTCACTGCCGGTATAGAAGAACCCTGTAATATCGGTAATCGTGACGTCACCCCCGCGCCAGTGGTCCATAACCTCAACACCCCAGAGCCCGCGCAAATGTATGACGTCCCGCGCCATGAGCCACACCCTGCGTCAAGCCTAACCTCCAAGTCATCGCGCCATAAACTCGCGCCAACTGACGCCAGTGCCAAGGTCGACCTAAACAAAAAAACTTCGTTGAGGATCGAACCCGGGCCGCTCAGCATGAGAGACCTAGACGTTAACATTGCGCTAGTGAGACAATGTGTGTATAGGTAGGTAGCTATGGGTAGGGGTCCTCGAAAATGGCGCTCCAAGTCCTGTCATCTATCACTATGAGCCCTAAGCCAGGGGTCCTCTGAGGGGTTAACCTTGTGATCTGACATTCAAAAAATGCGAGACGCTCTACACTAGCGAGACAATGTGTGTGTATAGGTAGCTATGGGTAGGGCTCCTCGAAATGGCGCTCAGCTGAGCAATAACCTCATCAAGTCATGTCATCTATCGTTATGAGCTGTCACCCTCAGCTGAAAAGCCATCTGTCATCAGACCCCAGCCCAAAATTTGTCAGGTCAACCTAACCTTGTAAAGCCATACGTCACAACAACAAAAATGGCTCCCGCTTAACACAGCGCCAACGCTTCGTAAGAGCATCGTACGCAGCAAAAACGACCCCCGTTAATGTCAAGTAAGAGCACGCAACTAAAATGGCTATCACCTAACACAGCGCTAACGCTTCGTCAGAGCATCGCACGCAGCAAAAACGACCCCCGTTAATCGTATGCAACAATGGCTTCCGCACCTAACACAGCGCTAACGCTTCGTCAGAGTATCGCACGCAACAAAAATGGCCTCCGTTAATCGTACGCAACAATGACTCCCGCACCTAACACAGCGCCAACGCTTCGTCAGAGCATCGCACGCAGCAAAAACGAACCCCGTTAGTGCCAACTAAGAACACAACATGGCTCCCACACGCTAACGCTTCGTCAGAGTATCGCACGCAACAAAAACGACCCCCGTTAATCGTAAGCAACAATGACACCCGCACCTAACACAGCGCCAACGCTTCGTCAGAGCATCGCACACAGCATAAACGAACCCCGTTAGTGCCAACTAAGAACACACAACATGGCTCCCACACGCTAACGCTTCGTCAGAGTATCGCACGCAACAAAAATGACCCCCGTTAATGCCAACTAAGACACGCAAAATGGCTCCCGCTTAACACAACGCTAACGCTTCGTCATAGTACAAAAATGGCTCCCGTTAATGTCAACTAAGGCACGCAACAAAAATGGCCCCCCGTTAATCGTACGCAAATGACTCCCGTTATACATCGTACGCAACAATGGCCCCCGCTTAACACATCGCTTCGTCAGAGCATCACACAAAACAAAAAATGACGCCCGTTAATGCAAGCTAAGGCATCGCACGCAACAAAAATGACCCCCGCTTAACACAGTGCTAACGCTTCGTCAGAGCATCGCACGCAACAAAAATGACGCCCGTTAATGCAAGCTAAGGCATCGCACGGAACAAAAATGCTCCCCGTTAATCGCACGCAACATGGCTCCCGTTAATCGTACGCAAATGGCTCTCGTGCATCATAAGCAACAAAATAGGTCCCAGCTGAAAATTCCAGAATTTTACAACAATTGCGACTTCGCAACGACTCAATTTTGTTACGTATCGAAAATCCAGAATTTTACAATAATTGTGGCTTCGCAACGATATTTGCTACAACATGAAAAAACACCAGGTAATTCGCCATCATTACAGAAAAATCAATGGAACTTCAGTAAATTATTGAATAATATTTGTAGCTACGCCCTATATTGATATCTAGACTCGTGCAGCGAAGAGGCGAATTTATCGCACTGATGTTACACATCCGCGAGACTACCAAAACGAAATATGAAATATATTTCATTGTATACATGAGAATGAACAAGTTTAGTGTGTGCACGATGGAAGAATACTCCAACTCCTATTTTTCAGAAATGAGTGATTATTTTTTGTATGTCAAAAAAAGAGGTGTTGATATGTTTATAAAGTATAGTGATGAAATTTGAGTACTTACTATTACACCAATAGGTCTTATGTTGTTGGGAATGATATATAGATCATTGGATTTATAGGGAATACAGAGTGGCGAAATAACTAAAAATTCTTGGATATATATTTATTACATGATGAATTATTTCCAGTACATGAACTTTTGAGCAACATTTTGTGAGAAAAAATACAGAGCAGAAAACTTTCAGTAATATTTTGGAAAAAATTAAAATTCCTGGATACATATTACATGATGAGTTACTTCCAGTACATAAACTTGAGTAACATTTTGTCGAAAGAAATACAGATACAAATTATAAGATTATTCTAGGAAAAACTTTCAGTAACATTTTGTTGGAAAAAATACAGAGTGGTGAAATAACTAAAAATTCTTGGATACATATTTATTTCCATTAGGTTCATACACTTGAGTGACATTTTGTGAGAAGAAATACAGAGGGGAAAACTTTCGGTAATATTTTGTTGGAAAAAATACAGAGTGGTGAAATAAGTTAAAATTCTTGGATACATATCCCTTAAACGGGCAAAAGTTTATTACCAATAAAAAACGCAAAATTTTGATTTTTGTTCAATGAGTATATATAATGTGATGAAAAAAATGAATATTCAAATTTTTTGCGCCTCCACAGAAAAAAAAACAGAATGTGTCTTTCAGGATACAATGCCCATTCATACGTTTCTTAGGTGGTAAATGGTGAAGCAGTTACGGGGACTATTTCCTGTCACGATACATAATCGTAGATTACATTTCTGACATAAAACTGTTGTTTGGCCATTTGTGCAAAGCTTGCACCTCCCCTTCTCCACGAAAATCGGAAAATGTCCGACTTGGTCATATCTTATGTCATCTGTGGGTCTGGCACTCACAGGAACTCTAACTTTCTTGAATGGTTGCTCGTTTTCAAGATCGAGTTTTCGCATTTTCGTGACTTTTTCTGATTTTATTAGTGCTAGAGCTATATGAAGTCGAAATGTTTTCAAATTGTCATGCTTTGTGTGTCCGAAAGCTTCCATGTCTCTTCTGTGAATCAGCCAAGCATTATTGACATCAATGTCGATGAGTTGGCTGAATATTCCCAAATACCATATCCTCGATTTGTAAGGAGTTTTATATAGGGCAATTAGCATATCAGCCAAATCAACTCCCCCCATGTGGGTGTTGTACTGTATTATTATTTGAGGACAATCTACACTAATTTTTTTCTTTTCCTCCTTACTATATCTTTTCACTTGAACCACTGGGCTATGAGATACACAAGAGCTGGCAAGCGTAACACATTTGGTGTCTGCCCATTTCACTACTGCAATACCAGCTCCATTATCAACTTTATAGTCGAAATTTCCCCGGCCTTTCTTCAGAAGAGATTTGTCAGCCTCCAAATTACACCCTCGCAATCGATTATTTCTTATGGTTCCTAAACTATTTATTTTATATTCCTCCTTCAGTAAAGTAATAAGTTCAATTGATGTGAACCAATTATCAAAATATACTGTACTCTTTTGAGGTTCTGGTATCGTTTTACAAAGTTAAATTACAACTTTACCACCTGAACCCAAATCGCATTCTTGTTCAGAAAAAATAATTTTATCAAAAGTAGTAGATCCCGTTTACATGAAAAAATCATATACAATACCAGACACCCCTGCTCTCACAAACATTTTGAAACCCGACTTCTTAGGTTTTTTTGGCATGTATTGCCTGAGATTCCCTGCTTCGGTTCCCTTATAAAGAATCATCATTTCGTCAATGGAGTAGAGCAATTCCCCTTCAATTTGTGTACAATTCATTCGGTCCTTCTCAAGCAGAGGCCTTATTTTGAACAAGCGATCTCCATTGGCTTCCGCGTTGTTGTCCTGGAAGTGTACCAATCTTCGTAATTTTTTGAATCTTTTCAATGGCATTACATCAGCTAAGAGGCTATATCGTGTATTTACTGCCCAATAATCTTCAAATGATGGCATTCTTATAATTCCCATTAGAAGCTCCATTCCAATGAAAGACTTTATTTCAGAAGAGGATGTATGTATTGATGGAATAAACATTTGTTTGCTCCGCTATGTATTGAAAAATTGAATCATCCTAAAATTTTTGAAAATATTGAAGACAAGTCAATATTACAGGCGGGGCTTCAAATTCGTAATCAATTGGAATTTGACTATGCTGGAAATCTTCCTTTTTCCATTTGTAGTTGGTTCCTTTACATTTACTTTTTTGTTTTCGTTTTGTATCATTCATTGTTGAAGTTGAGGCAAAATTGGATAAGGGCATGTCATCATCAGTACTCCAAGCATCATCATCATAATTATTCTGACCGGATATTTCTATCGGTAAATGGGGAAGGAAAACCACAGATTCATTATCATGGTCTGTTTGGATATAGTCAACATCTTCTTCACCAGATGATGACCCAACATCAGAAACATTACTATTTTCAGGCGGTAGTACCGCTATGTAATCTTGTCTCCTATTTCTGAGACCGTAAAAAGTAATAGGGCCAATTTCTGGAAACTGAAAGAAATACAAACTCACATTAGTTTCAGGTACATTCCCTGAAAATTTATTACCAAAGTGGGCAATGTGTACTAGAGGATACAAACAATTCAAATCAACTTCTAGTGGGGTTAGAAAGTTCATATGTGAAAACTGAGTACTGTAAGAACAATTTGAAATATATAAAATTACCGTACAGAACACAAAATAAAAGTAAAATCCTGATAATTACACTATTCAGCCAATATTGTACTCACCTCGTCGGCATTTGTTGACGACGCCATCGCTACTCGATAATGAATGTGGTTTCTAAACATCACCGCAGCGGCTCAGTCTTCCCCCCCACCACGCCAACACGCTTTGATGCTTATGTACCTACCAGTATACATTGCCGGTTTCTCCATAACTGGCACACTATTTGCATTGAAAATTCCCAATACAAATGTATCCCACAAGATACGTTAGCCGATTAAGGGATATATATTGTATAATGAATTATTTCCAGTACATAAACTTGGGTAACATTTTGTCAAAAGAAATACAGATAAAAATTATAGGAATATTTTTGTGAAAAAATACAGAGTGACAAGAATTCTAGGAAAAACTTTAACATTTTTTTAGAAAAAATACATAATATCATATGATTATTTCCAGTGCATACACTCGAGTAACATTTTGTTAGGAAAAAACAAAAAAAAGCAGTTTAAATTCCCCATTACATATATACATTAACTGAAAATTGTGAGGAAATTACAGAGTGGTAAAAATTCTAGGAAAACTTTGTGAAAAAATACAGAGAGAGGTTGGCAGCCCCTACTTTGAAGCATATGTGTTTTTTGGATGAAAAGTAATACAGAGGTTTTAGAAAAAAACAATGAAGATACAGTGTGTGTTTTGCCAACCAAAAAAATTTTTTGATTACAGCTCACAAATAGACAGCACGAACACAGCAGTCTCTAAATTAATAGTGACGGCTCATTGATTCGTCTAGTAGTTTTTCATAATTTTTTCTGATCATTGACTATATATCAAAAAAAAACACTATCGAAGAGAGAGAGACACACTGTTGAAAATTTCAAAAAGTGATTGTTTTTATTAGTGAAAATGATTTGTGGTGTTGCTGCCCCCCTCCCACCCCTGGTATCAAGGGGACAAAGTTTTAAGGAAGCGGTGAAGTTGGTTCGTCATCATCATTGTCACTACAGAGTTGTGTGTGAGCAATGAAAAAATTTTATACCTTTTTCGAAAAAATAATAACACCAAAAAGTTTTGTGTCACTCGAGTTGTTTTATTTTTTTATAACCATAAGGTACAGAATCGAAAGTCGCTGATACGCATACGTTTGGTGAAGTTGTCTAGAAAGACTTTTGTCACTTCCCGCGTGACGACAGAGTGGTCGGGTAGTCTCAAAATATTTTTTGTTGTGATAGATTCTTCAGAATCGTCGTCGTCTTTGAGGACCATGTCTCTGAGTGTTTCAAAATTTGCCTGTTTATGTGTGTTATAATTTAGTGTAATTCCTTTAACTTCAATTATGTCAAAACTTTTGTTTTCAATGTAGAATGTACACGATATGCGTATAATTTTGGCCCTCCCGAAATAAATTCCACAATGTAACTACCCTCACCATACTCGGATAGTTCGTCTGTCATGTCACCCAAGAAATTGCCCAAAGGTACATCATATTGCCCCGGTTTGAAATATAAATAACAGCATCAGTATCATAAAATGCAATTCTTGTATCCAGTTTTTCCAAATACTGTATAATATTAGCCTTTCATGGGCGGTGGTATATGCAGCTAACACTACATTGACAGTGAAAAGAGGTTTGTGAACTCCGTCTTTGAAATACCAATTGACAATTAGAGTGTTTTCATTGACGGGAAAAATGCTGTTCACTTCAATAAATGGTCGTGATAACATGTCAAAAAATTCCGCAGCCTCAGTAACTATAGAGGTTTTTTGTTGATTCTCACGCTGACCGAGCTTTCCCCAGAAACTTGTTATAACCGATTTACCAATTTGACGATGCTCCGGATTATATTCAATTTCGTCGGCACACAACATCACGCCCTCTCAGTCATAATATTCGCGAATATAGTCGTTTTTCTGTTGTTCTGATGTACAGTGTGTGGGCCAGCCGGAAGCCTGTTGTTTGATTTTCAAAAATTTCGAAATGTTTTCGGAAAATAGGCCGCCCGACTTCGTAACGGGATCATACAGTTCACATTCATATTTCCAAATTTCTTAAGTATCTATAACTTTATACCCTTTTTCTAAAGCTTTCACCACCTCATCTATCACCCAAGTACCGGAGAGAGCGCGCTCCTCCTCTTCACAATGGGTACATTCCGCATCCATATTTTCACAGCAAGAACGACAAAGAGAAAACGTAAGTTTACCATTCATTTTCACAGGTAAAACGGGGTGATATAAATTTTGGGGTGGAAGAACTTAACATTTTATAAGGCCATCAATTTTAGTTAAATCAAAATTTTCACAATCCACCCCTACAAGTACTTCCGGATGTCCTTTCGGTACCTTCTTATACATATTCACGTAAGGGTAGAGCGAAGTTATGTCTGTGTATTTTATTAATTCACCCTCTTTGGCCTTGTAATATTATTTTGTAGCGTCCGTTCTGCCACCATAGAAAGCGTCACGAGGATTCAAAGGTAATTGAAAAATTAAAGGGTGTTTTTCGCAGAAAATACGCATGTCTGGATCGGCTAGAAGCTCTTTTCGGAAAGAACACTCTCACTTCTCTATTACCTCATATCCTAAATTCAGCAAACGTTCCGTTTTAGCCAAAGTTGCCTCGTAACGCATCTCTAT
The DNA here is from genome assembly GCA_032362365.1 of Zygogramma bicolorata. Taxonomy (NCBI): domain Eukaryota; kingdom Metazoa; phylum Arthropoda; class Insecta; order Coleoptera; family Chrysomelidae; genus Zygogramma; species Zygogramma bicolorata. The sequence goes on from JAVJAQ010002021.1 coordinate 3,109,796, forward strand.
ATTGACAGTGGGATCTTCAAATGTTTGTATTTCAAACATGTAGGACATCCGTGGAAATAACAACCGTGAAATTCGAAAATTTGACGCGTTGACTCACAATAACCGTCCACTTTCATATTGAAAATGGATGCTTCAGGCCCTCGAGCCGCGTGTTGTATTTTTATTCCTCTTTGTCGCTCCTCACACAACAACCATTGCACCGCTATTTTAGACTGATTATCCCTCCACCTATAGCCATTTTCGGGTATGCGACCTATAGTCTCTGGTTTCAAAAAGTTTCTCCTGAATATTTTATTACACGCCCCAGGTAGTGTTATGGCCTCCGTGAACGGATCCACACCACCTTCCTGGATCATTAACTCTCTGAATTTGAGACAAGCCCGAGACAAAATATCCACATCACTTATACAGTATTCCACCAACTCTTTTTGGAAATCAAAGACATACCCCTGCTCAGATAAATTTCTGTGCCATTCAATAAGCTGTTTTCTGGGATCCTCCTCATCGACACTTGTTGTGTACTTGATTGTGTCCGGATCATATTATTCTAGAGCACGTAATGGCCCGATATACTGCCAGTTTTCGCGTTTACTGAAAAGATGTGGAAAGTACCCCTTTTTAACGTCATCTAACCCAAAAGCTTTAGGCAATTTAGCTAAAGGCATTGAAAAATAATTGAGTGAATCGATGAATTTTACATTACCCACAGACATCAACAGTAATTTTGTTCCTTGAGTTATGAGCTCGGGTTTTTGATCTGTCGACGTCAGTATGTAATGTAACATGAATTGATTGTCATATAAACCACCAGCATGACCAACAACAATAATTTGTTTGAATTGTTTACGCTGGTTCATTACATATTCCATAAATCTATCAACTGGGTGTATTTTTAAAACTTGTTGCCTGACCCCACAACAACAAACTTTTATGTCTGTCCCAAGACAGTTTTCAAAATGTTGTCGATAAACACATAAGTTTGGTTTATGGAGTAGAGAACCATCAGGCAACGCTTCTTCCTGAGTACTTTCCAAATCATAAAAAATCGAATGTACCCCGGAAAATGAGGGTCGGTCGGTATCTACACGCATAAAACAGTCGTGTGGTGAAACTTTATGTTCCTTACACATTCTACAAAAGATTTCCCCGCAAACATGCTGTCTGTTTTTAGGGAAGACTTTGAAACATTTATCGCAACACATTATCTGTTCACAAATCTTGGCAGCTATATGTTTGTCCGAAACATTGTTGCCCTCTAAATCTCCGGTTACAAACAGTACACAACATACTATCGTCTATTGGGGGACAAGGTGGTGTTTGTTGGCACGCTGGGCAAGTTTTATCACATTTATGTTCCTATTTATGTTCAAAAGATACGTGAAATTCCTCACAATAAAATTCACAGTAAAAAGCGGCCGTTAATGAGGTAATGACGTTGTAATGGTTATTGTGGTGTAAGAGATTTATTTTCTTGGCACCCCCCACACCTTTGTAAATAACTACTCGCCCTTTATTTCCATATTTGTAAACAGTTAACGTATAATCAATCAAGTAATCTTGGAATTTTTCGAGTTCACTTATACCACCACCTTCTTTAGGTATTTCTACTCCGCTCAGTTGTAATAATTCAGAAGTACGAGATGTTTGTACTTTCATAACTTCACGTATTTTTTGCTTATCCGGAGAGTTTAAACTCCAAACTTCTACCCACCAAATTATATTTTCGAACCAACTTCACTGAATCTTTCACAATCAAAAATTTCTCCATTATTGGAAATTTTCAAAAAAATTTCAAAAGAGGCAAAATGTGATCTTACAGGATCGCGAGAGCACAATGAGCACACCTCAGCCGTGTTCTTACTTTTATACAGGTAGTGGGCGTGGCCTAAAGCACACCATTTTCACCAATTGGCGTACTATAATTCTCGAGAACATTCAAACAAATATGTATGAATAGTATGGAGTGTTTCTGTTTCAAAATTCATTTCTTGTTACAGTTTTTCCATTATACTTTATTTTACACATCACGGACGAGGCCATTGTTCGAGGGTGAGTCGTGTGTGTGTGCGAACGAGTTCATTACGAGAGTGAGGTTGGTTCGTTTCAGGAAATGGAAGACCAGTGGCGCTCACATACGAAGTATTCAAAAAACGTCAGTATAATTATGTGGGGCCCTCAGCCTAAGGACGTGTGTGTGGAGATACAGGTAAAACAAAAAAAATGTGTTGCTATTGGTTGAATAAATAAGGTCAAACCTTATTTATTCGTAACGATAGATACGACGAGAACGTTGCAACACCCATCTATCGGGATAGTATTGGGGTAAGAAAAGGATTAAAGGATAGGTGTGGCAAGGGATTTTGGTAAAAATAGGTCAACTACTTACGAAAAGGAAAGGTGTGGCAGGGATTTTGGTAAAAAAGGTCAACAAGAAAAGGATCAAAGGATAGGTGTGGCAGGGATTTTGGTAAAAAAAAAGGTCAACTACTTCTCTTTGGGCTGTGGTGATGGCAGGCTGAAAAGAATATCGTATAAAAAAAATTAAAAATTGATTATGTTAACTAACTTGTAGAGTTCTGGAGGACCCTCCAATTCCAAGATGTCCTCAGACTCTTGGGGCGTTGTTGATAGACTAAAAAAGAATATATTAAATGAGAGAAAATTGATGATGTTAACTAACTTGTGAAGTTCTGGAGACCCCTCCAATTCCAAGAAGTCCTCGGGCGGCTCTTGGGGTGTTGTTGATAGACTAAAAAAGAGAATATAAAAAGAGAGAAAATTGATAATGTTAACTAACTTGTAGAGTTCTGGAGACCCCTCCAATTCCAAGACGTCCTTGGGCGGCTCTTGGGGTGTTGTTGATAGACTAAAAAAGAGAATATGAAAAGAGAGAAAATTGATAATGTTAACTAACTTGTAGAGTTCTGGAGACCCCTCCAATTCCAAGATGTTCTCCATCTCCTCAGGCGACGCAGGCGGCGGCGGTAACAATGAAAGATTATTAATACATAATGAATTGAACCCCCCACAAATACTTACTCTAATGTTTCTTTACAGAAACAAAATTGTTTGTTGCATACGACACAAACCATTGTTTAGGATGATAAATACTGATATAACATGCAAATATATAATATCACAACCCACCATTTTTCCTCGATATCTCTCTGATTGATACACAATGCAGTTCTGGCCCACCTTATTACCATGTTGCATTTAGTTCGTGAAGTAGTTGTGAAAATGTGTCCTTATTGTGATTCGCCTGTGGAGGGGTCGTTTAAAAAACACATTTTGAAACACTACAAATGCCCCTTCTGTAAAAAATTATTTAGAAAAAACATTTTCCACACACAGGTGTAAATTTGAACAAAATTGTTTTGTGCTGTGAGTCTTTTCTCTCTCTCAAAAGTTTCTTTTCAACATCCCTATTTTTGCATGCCATTTTTTCCAATTAGATTTAATTAGATCCTAGGAGGATTTATGCAACAGCAATTTTCATATAAATATTATTCTTCATAATTAATGTAATTTGATGGGAGTTCTAGTTCTGTCATTAGTTCCATAAGTTTCACAGTTTTGACAAAGTGTTCCTTGTATCAGCCCAAATATGAGTACCTACGAAAAGTATTAACACCAATCAAAGGATTAGGGTTTTACACTTTTGGTGATAATTCTACTGGAATAGTGGAACCATCACACGCCAAATCGGATTCAATATTCATTTTCGATGATGTTATATGTGAAAAGCAGGATGTTATCCGATCATATTTCAGTGTGGGTCGTCATAAGAATGTAGATTGCTTCTATCTTGCCCAAACATACTCTCGTGTTCCAAAACAACTGATTCGAGATAATGCAAACTTTATTGTGATATTCAAGCAGGACGATACCAATCTCAACCATATTTACTTGGATCATGTGTCACCCGACGTAACTTACAAGCAATTTCAAGATATGTGCGCGAATTGTTGGAGTGATAAACAAATTATTGATGAAGATAGGGAGGTGCAAGATGGGCGTTATCGAAAAGGGTTTGATGCATTCATATATCCCTGATGCCACCAATCCATTCACTTCAATTTTGCAGTGGACAGTGTCGATGATAGATACTTCAGCATTTGTAGTATCATAATGCACGGTGGAAACACTGAAGAAATCACTTCGAAACGGAAATTAGTTGAAGCAACAGATGCAGTTCGTAAAAAATTCAATTATATAAAGGGTAACCATGCTGATGATCGAGCTGCACTCGAAAAAATGTATGAACTGATTACGGTGCCATTGAAAGAAATATCAGCCAACACCAAAACATCCCAAATGAACCAGTCGAAAACACCAATACCAACATTTTCCGGAACAAAAAACACAGTATTCACACCGAAAACTATTAATACCAGCACATGGCTTCCCGAAGTGATGAAGCTCGATGAATTGGATGATGAAAATACCAGTTATAATGCTAATGAATCACTTTCAATGGGTACACCATCCTCCCCAACGACAAATTCAGATTCTTCCCAAATAGGTGATGATGAGATACAAAAACATATCGAGAAGTTATCATCAGGTTTATCTTCATATGACACAGTTTTTGGTATTCAAATAGACCCCCAAACCAAAAAACTACAAATGGGTGTTACCAATGTGGAGGTCAATGAAGGAAAATTTCTGCGTATAGGGGGAAAAAGCACAAGTCAAAATGAGCCACTTTTCAGGGGGGGGGGGTAAAAACTGATTTATTCAAAAATAAAACAACATACTATTAATACCTTTTGAGGAATTGAAAATGTTTACTTTTCACACCCAGTACACAGAAATGAAATAAAATACACAATATATTTAATGATTTTTGGGTGACTTGTTGCATCTGCCACGAGACACAGATATATAATATTGACTTAAGTGATCTGCCACACAGTGAAAAACGAAAACATAAGTAAGTATAGTGATAAGAACGAAAACAATCAAATGGTAAACTAAAATAATAAAAATCGCACATTCTCAATTGAGGATATCAAAAGTTAAAGTTTTCGGAACATTTCAATGATTGTCAGCATCAATTTCATCCAAATCTGGATCTGTCGATACAGTTGAGTCAGATGATGGTAAGCTCCTATAAAAATCATGAAAGACAGGCGGAATAAACTCTAGTAGTGACAACAGATCAGACTTCTTTTCTCTAGATATTGGTAATAACGTACTTCTTATTTTTGGGACGATGCCACCCTCAGCTAACCATTTCTCTGAAAACGACATCTCCTGGTAAGGTTCATAATCATCTACGCTGGTTTTGAATGGGATGATACCAAACCTTTTGCTGTATTTTGAGGTACGCACAGGTTGCCACCTGAAATCGTTCTGTGCGACGTCTTTTTTTTTTTCACTAAAGGACCTTTAAACATATTTGAAAATTCTAAAAAGTCGTCCTGGGTCATCTCAATAACCGAAAATCTAGGATCGCACGATCGTACAACGATAGCAAAACACTGGAAGATGTAAAAAAAGTAAATTCAAAATTGGAGATAAAGTCAGGATCAGTACGTATAAAGGTGTTTTCGACAAGGGTTACACTGCAAACTTTTCAACAGAAATCTTCACTGTCGTGAAAGTAAACAGTACAGAACCCGTAACGTATGCACTTGAAGATATGGATGGACAACCAATCAAGGGTGCTTTTTACGAAATGGAATTGAATAAAACGAAAGACCCACATACATATTTGGTGGAGAGAGTATTGAAGAGAAAAGGAAACCGTCTTTATGTGAAATGGCTCGGATTTTCCAAAGATCATAACTCATGGATCGATAAAAGTTCATTAGTATAACGAATTGTATTTGATGTAGCAATACACTGTTCACATGTATCAATAAAAATAAAATATATTATTTTACTTTTGAATCATCATTGAGTACCTATGACAAAACACCATCTCATCAGTTCATTGATTAATGATATACAAAAAATATTTTAAAGAATTTATTATTCGAAAATTTGACAAAAACAGCAGTTTTTATGAAGTTGATTGTTCTTCTGCGAACTCCACACTGATTTGCGATGGTTGTGAATCTTCTTCCTCTTTCCTTCACGGTCGAGACACCAACAGTTCAGGAAGTGTACCTTTCCATTAGGGTAGAGTGCACCAACCTTTTCACATAACCCCCATCCACTTCTGCATATACTGCATAAATTGTTCCAACAGTCTGTGGTGTAATTATCACATTGAATGCAGCGTGACCATGTTGGTTGATTCTCGTCTATTGAACACTTCACACAAATGTTCCGACAGATGCCCATATTAGTGCATTCTATTCTCTCGAGGCGACACTTGGAACACAGAAGAAGACCATCTCCTGAAGTTGACCCCAAATCTGGCTGCTCTGGAGGCGAAACGGGGTTCCATAATATGCAAGTCTCACATAGCCCACTGCACGGATTGATTTCATCTTTGCGACGGGTAGTCTGACAATTAAAACACATAATGTCCCCACGGATCTGTATTGGGTATACACATATTTTAGCTTTAACATCCCATTCTTTTGGAAAAGGTATTTTGTAAGTTCAAGTTCGGAGTAGATTCTAGCTAAAGATATTGAAACTGAATATATCTTTTCATGGAAGCCCCTCACTGATATATATCATTCAGTAAATGGTGGGGGTAGACAAGGTCACATTGAGGTCGATCCTTTTTTCAGAGTTGGGGGTGGACAAGGTCACATTGAGGTCGGTCGTAATACAGAGTTGGGTGTTGACAAGGTCACATTGAGGTCGATCGTAATTCTGAGTCGACTTTAGGTGGGGTGCTACCACCATGATATAAAATGTTCGGTTTGTGGATTCAGAAGTTAGTATTCAGCCATTTTCCCGAAGAATACAACTCTTAGAATTGATCAGTAGCAATACAGCTGCAAGAAATGATAACCTCGCTATGCTGGCTGCTGATGATATCAACAATCAGTGGGAGCAGTTGGAAGGTGATGAGGTAGCCGCCGCCAATCCTTTCGAAGTAGAAGACTCCGATGAAGGTATCGATTGTGACGCCTACGTTGATTGCCCTGGAGATGTGTCTGGTGGCGTGGTGATTTCTAGGCAAGCTACACTCAATATCAGCAGCACCTTTGGCGATGCAGAATTGTTCTGCGTGACAGAGACCTATGTGGAGGTCGAAAACACCGATGGTCAAACCGAGAAAATATGTTTGATATGTTTTCGACCATACTGGGGCATGAATGATAACGGTGGATGGTATGATCATGTATCGATCCATTTCACCTAGCCATTCATTCAAGTGTCGCAATTATGTTGTAGAGCGTGTAATGATCCACTGCGTCAATTTCGATTGATACAGGCGTGTCATACATGTAACTCTGTTCAACGATTGCAACAGTGAGTGTGAATTAGGTTAGACTGTTTAGTCTTGGGGTGCATATGATTTGGTTGATGCATACAGAATGCTGCGCGGTTGGAGCAGCATTCAACCTAATCTCACACATTTATTTCATCCCAAAAATAAAACACGTACATTCATACAAACATTGAATATATTATATTATTGTCAATGTGGTAAAATCACATTAGAAAACCAATGTATCAGAGAATCTACATTACATTGTGTACACATATATTTTAAATTGGAGGTGATATGATTTGGGCAAAGAGTGGATGTTGGCTGATATTTTTCCACCATTCCATGCACTGAACCATCCAATCGGGATACATCCTGGACCAGTGGAAAGGTCATTCCTATTTCTCGAATTTTGGTCAATAGAAAATCAGCTTTCTGACTACCCCTCACATAGATTAGATCAGTTGAATGTAAAAGGCTATTCTGCAGGATAGAGTCAACTTTGCAATTATCAATATTTCCCGATGAGTATGGAATGCCATGTATGAACTTTTCTAAGTACCTGCATGTCTTTTTGTCATTGTTTGACAGTGCTGCATACGGTTTCGGTGGTTTGAATAGGAAGTTGAGTCGTTGGTAACCGATGTGGATAGTAATTTCTTTTGGATGGAATACTCCATCGACAGTGAAGCCTTGGATGTCAACGAAAGCAATGCGCATGATGCGTGCGTCTTGAACTGGTAGTAGATTGCAAATGAATGATGATCGTACCAAACAATCTTATATTCAAACATCTCATTCGAATATTACAATGAATAGCAGGTAAGTAACTTGTTTCTATCTCAAGATTGAAAATATCATGTCAGATGATTAGGCTGAATGCTGCCCCGTTACCCCTCAGCATTCTGTGTGCACCAGCCAGAAAGTGTGCACTCCAAGGACAAAAGTCCAACCTAATCATCAATGACAATGATGTCGGGTTCAGGGGACACTACAACAATGCCTTGTTCATTGAATGGTTCCACCCATAATTCAGGATCAATTTCAGGGCTAGGAGAGTCCCGAAATATGGGGAAGAATTCATTCATTACCCCAACGTCCGCATCAGGATCGTCAGGATCACCAAACTGCTCGTCATCATCGTCAAACCATGGAAGTTCAATGGTGCTATCTGACCATCCACATAACCCGCAGCTAGGTCATCACTTTCATAATCAACCGTTGTTGAGTCAATTCCCCAAACTTGGATGTCACCATCGCTAGTGTAGTAGGTACTTGGGGTAAAACGGAATAATACACTAAGCACAATAAACACACCTATATTCGACTGTACTTCTCTATGTCTATTCTCAATATGAACAATTATACATGAATAATCCCTTATCCCCTTTCATTACACAACTATATTAGTCACTCCGATAAGCAACCTGAGTCAACAACTTTCTGGTTTCCACCGCCTGCGAATAAAAATTTATATTATTTCCAAGTATGTCGTGTTTATATTTCACTCTTTTGATGGCACAGTTATGTTATAAGTGGAAATAGATGAGCCTTGAAAAAAGGGCTCTGTTGTGCCATCGGAGGGCTCAACTGTGCCATTGAAAGCTCAATTCATTATATTCCTTAACGTTTTTGGAACATGAATGGTTTCATGTGTTCTGCCGCTACAACCCCTTCGTATGGGCGATTTGATCTACCCGTATGCAAATCCTCCTTCACCTTGTACCGGTCATTTGGAAGCACCTCTGTAACTTCAAAGGGCCCTCTGAATTTGGGAAGAAGCTTATTACTCTCCCCGGTTGCCGCGTTGCTAATGACTTTGGTCAGTACCAAATCTCCTATCTTGAAAAACTTTGGTGGACCTCGTTTCCTATCGAAGGTGACATTTTGTATGGTCCTGTTCTTCTCAAACTTTTGTGCAGCTTCTACTCTTATTTTGGTTACATCCAAGTCAGGTCCCTCGCTGTCATGGATATCGCCATCTATTTTCAGTGGAAAACCAAATAATAGTTCGCATGGCGTGTTCTGTGTGATGCGGTGTTTTGTGCTATTGATGCCTTGCTGGATTATGCCAATTTTTGAGTCCCAGTTGTTGCCGTCCGTGTCCGCTCCCGACGTGGCCAATGCATCTAGTACTGTTTTATTCATCCTTTCAACTTGACCGTTTCCTCTAGGCATGCCCACCGATATGGTGTGCAATTTAATACCTTTTTGTTTCAAGTATTCTTTTAAATCGTTGGAAACAAAACCTTTTCCTGCGTCTGCAATAATTCTCTTGAGATCCAAAAATTATAAACATCTCTGTCAAAACTTCCAGCACACACTTGGTGCTTGTATTAGGAACTGCTTTCAAATAAGTGAATTTTGAAAACCCGTCCACGATCACAAGTATATACTTATTTTCCTTAGAAGTTTCTACAAAAGGACCTAAATGGTCCACGTGGAGGGTGTGATGTGGTCTCGCATACTTAGGCATCGAATGTAAATATCCAGGCTTCCTACCACTGTTTTCTTTATGATAGAGGCAATGTAAGCAAGCGTTTATGTATTTTTTTATGAATCTTTTCATTTTCGGAAACCAACGTTTTTTAATTCTGTCCATAGTTTTCTCTAATGCAAAATGACCTATACCGTCATGATTAGCTTTCACTATTTGCCACCTACAATTTTTAGGTACTACCCATCTCCGACCATATGGCGTAAGCCGATAAACTTTGTTACCCCGTAGATCATACTCTTTGAAAATACTCATATTATTTTCTGTATCACCACTCATCAAAATTTCCTTAATGTTTTTAATGGAATCATCCTGATCTTGTGCTTCGCGTAAATAATCATCTTCACGTAGCATTAGAATCTTTTTTGTTTCAAGATTTTCATTTCGTTCGAAATTACGACTGAGTGCATCTACATGTCGCATTTGTACTCCGGCTTTATGTTGTACAGTGAATGAATAATCTTGCAAAAATAAAACTCACCTGGCTATACGCGGAACAATTGTTTGCTTAATAAGTGCATTTTTGACAGCATTACAATCGGTGAAAATGGTGAATTCATTTCTGATTAGGTAAAATCTAAATTTTTCCAGGGTTTTTACGATTGCAAGTAATTCCAGTTCAAAAGAATGGTAGTTTTTTTCTGCATCAGTTGTTTGTTTACTAAAAAACCCAACTGGTTTTTCTTCATCTATTTTCAGAACTTTTTCTAATAATTCTAATCCTTCGGCCTTTGATTTGAATGGAATCACTATATCAAGATATGGTATCACATGAATTTCCCTCAGGGGCCGAAAAATTTCATTAATGAATTGCTGAAAAAATGACGGACAATTACAAAGGCCGAATGGTGCTCTCAAAAATTCATAATGCCCTTCTGTTGCTATGAATGAAATCGATGGACAGCTGCTTTGTAGAAATCTTCTCATGAGATTCTCGAGGTTGGTACACATATTATAAAACACACATTACAAACAATTTAAAAAAAATTTCCAGGCTTCTCCTGTCCAGTCTGAATCTGAAATTCAATGTGATTAATACCATGGGTGGATGATCGAAAAAGCAATCTAAATACCTTATTTTTTCAGAGCGATGGCCACATCTGGGTGGATCCTCTTCCTCTGTTTCCTCCTTCTTTCTTTCCACGTTTGGGTCTGAAATTAAAATGTTATTAGTATATCGATCGATAGAAGGAGTGATCTACAACCTTTTGGCCGTTTTTTTTTGAGGGGCCAGGTTGCGAGGGGCCGGCAGACGTAGAAGGGACATCGCTGAAAAAACATTAGAATATTATTGAGTTATATTATTATTATTATTATAACGTTTTTTTAGAATTTATTTACATGTAATCAATTCGTATGCAGGTCATCACTGAAGGTGAACTGGAACTGAAAAAGAAAGTATTTTAGAATGATTTTTTATTTTTTGATGGTGTATATTTACCCTGGGTGAGGTAACTTCCTCTTGTGAGGTGTTAGATTTAGCTCACTGGAACTGGAAAAAATAATTTGATTTTCTTATTTGTGATTATTTTAAAAGTTTGAGGATCAATTTTATGTTTTGTTATGTACCTTGAACTATCGGGACAAATTCGTGCGGCAGTACTTGCTTGTATAGAGGGCGATACATTAGAACACTCGCTTCTGCAATATAAAAAATAATTTCATTCAACTTATGTACCTACAAAATTGTGAAATAGATTTTTGAATGAAAATTTTGTTTTAATAAATAATATGCTTACCAATCTGAAACTTGCAGATTTTTAAGATTAACAGAAGATATCGGGGATAAATCAGGAGGACCCTCCAGAGTACCCTCCGTAAGCACATATATAAATTACCATACGATGAAAGCTGCCGCATTTTGAAACTGCCCCTTCTTTTTTTTTGCTAGGGCAAGGCTCCTCAGGTCTTCGAGATTCCCACTGTCGACCACCCCTAGATGCACTCTTCGTGGTCATACAAGAGATTGTAAAGTTGATGCTGCACCCTGGGGGGAAAGTTTCCCTGTACATAGCCTCCATCCCCATCTTGATTGATAAAGCGGGCTTCAGGCGGTGGTTTGGGTCTCTGTTGACATGGTGATGCCATGCCACGAATCTATAGGCAGCTACCTTAATTTTCGGGTGATTTGTTGACATAGTTCCCAGAGTACATTTTGAGCATGGAGCCAAAATCACAGGAGGTATAGGAAATTTCACGCTGATTCAGAATATCATGGTTTTTTACGAAATTTTTCTTTTTAAGAAGAAAATCACCATATTTTGTTTAAAATAGCCTTGGCTGGCTCATTACGGGAATCTCCAAGTCACTGCAAGTGATAAAAACATAATTAGATACATCGATTTTGAAAAAAGCACATATATATTACCAGAAGATTCCTGCGACAGCACGCCCCTCGTAGTGGTCCAGAATAGTTCGTCCTTCAATGCCAGAAACCCTGCTTTCAAAGCATCTTTATGTTGCAGACTCCATACTTCAAGAAGCTCCATCCTCTACAGAATATACCTCAGAAGGCACCTCCACAGCCTTAACTGGCTCATTACAGGAATCTCCAAGTCACTGCAAGTGATAAAAACATAATTAGATACATCGATATTGGAAAAAGCACATATATATTACCAGAAGATTCCTGCGATAGCACGCCCCTCTAAGTGGTCCAGAATAGTTCGTCCTTCAATGCCAGAAACCCTGCTTTCAAAGCATCTTTATGCATACATCGCTGAAAAAACATTAGAATATTATTGAGTATATTATTATTATTATAACGTTTTTTTAGAATTTACTTACATATAATCAATTCTTATGCAGGTCATCACTGAACTGGAACCGGAACTGGAACCGGAACTGGAAAAAGAAAGTAATTTAGAATGATTTTTTATTTTTTGATGGTGTATATTTACCTTGAGCGAGGTGACTTCCTCTTACGGGGAGGTGTTATATTCAGCTCACTGCTCACTGGTGGAGGTGACTTCCTCGTACGGGGAGTTGTTATATTCAGCTCACTGCTCACTGGTGGAGGTAAATTCCTCGTACTGGGAGTTGTTATATTCAGCTCACTGCTCACTGGTGGAGGTAAATTCCTCGTACTGGGAGTTGTTATATTCAGCTCACTGGAACAGGAGCTGAAATGATTTGAATTACTTATTTGTGATTATGTTAAAAGTTTGAGGATCAATTTTATGTTTTGTTACGTACGTTGAAATATCGGGGCAAACTCGTCCAGCAGGGGTAGAGGGCGACTGATCAGAACACTCGCTTCTGCAATATAAAAAATAATTTCATTTCATTTTGTAATTTTGTTTTAATAAATAAAATGCTTACCTATCTGAAACTTGTGTGTTTTTCCAACCTATATTGAGGGAGGAAATTGGTGATAATTGAGGGGGACCCTCTGGAGTACCTGAAGTAGCGAGTTCAAGTGGATCTGGGTGAGATAGATCTGAGTGTCCTTCCTCTTCTGATACTTCAGAAGGCCCCTCGACTTCGCACCCTTCAAATTGATGTGTAGATATCTCGAGTTCTTCAGGTATATCTGCAAGTGATAAATACATTAGATACATCGATATTGGGAAAGCACATATATATATATATATATATTACCATAAGATGTTAAACGTTGCATTTTCATTCCGCTAGTTTTCTTTTTCCTTAGAGCACGGCTCTTCAGCTCATCAAGATTCCCACCGTCCACCAACCCCAGATGAACGTTGAGGTATTGATTCCCATCGATAAGGAATAGCATGTCAATATCATCAGCATTTGTAGAGTTCAATGAAAGAATGTATTCCTCATGGTCATACAGGAGGTTATATAACTGATGCTGCACTCTTGATTCGAAAGGTCCCCGGTACATCACCGCCATCCCCATCTTGATCGATGTTGCTGGTTTAATACGATGGTTTTGCGATCTGTTGACATGGTAATGCCATACCACGAATCTATAGGCAGCTGCTTTTATTTTCGAGTGGTTTTTAAACATCGTCCCCAACGTGCACCTTGAACACGGAGCCATGGTCGAGCTGAAGAGAACGAATGTTCAAAAATAAAGATTTGGAAAATGCAGAAAAATTTGAAAACGACATGCAACAACTGCATGGTGATAGACATGATTCAATTATTGAAATTATTAAAGAGATAAAAGATATAAGTAATTTATAAAAGGGTCCCTTCCGAAGGGATGAAAGAAGATTCAACCACCTGTATAACCTAAGAAACAAGTGTCATGATTGTTGACATAGTTCCCAGAGTACATTTTGAGCATGGAGCCAAAATCACAGGAGGTATAGGAAATTTCACGCTGATTCAGAATATCATGGTTTTTTTACGAAATTTTTCTTTTTAAGAAGAAAATCACCATATTTTGTTTAAAATAGCCTTGGCTGGCTCATTACGGGAATCTCCAAGTCACTGCAAGTGATTAAAACATAATTAGATACATCGATATTGAAAAAAGCACATATATATTACCAGAAGATTCCTGCGACAGCACGCCCCTCGTAGTGGTCCAGAATAGTTCGTCCTTCAATGCCAGAAACCCTGCTTTCAAAGCATCTTTATGTTGCAGACTCCATACTTCAAGAAGCTCCATCCTCTACAGAATATACCTCAGAAGGCACCTCCACAGCCTTAACTGGCTCATTACAGGAATCTCCAAGTCACTGCAAGTGATAAAAACATAATTAGATACATCGATATTGGAAAAAGCACATATATATTACCAGAAGATTCCTGCGATAGCACGCCCCTCTAAGTGGTCCAGAATAGTTCGTCCTTCAATGCCAGAAACCTTGCTTTCCAAGAACCGGCAAATCTTGAATGGGTCGATGAGTTTGCTCAAACGGGTGTCATTCCTGAGCATGTACCTATTGGTGGTGATTCCTGTAATCCGAGACTATGAAAACGACGCCGAGGCGTCAGGACTCCTGTTCATGTAACAGATTTTGTGTTATACAGATTATGTATCTGTATGGATCATCTCGGTATTGGAATGTAATAAATCGATGGACAGCTGCTTTGTAGAAATCTTCTCATGAGATTCTCGAGGTTGGTACACATATTATAAAACACACATTACAAACAATTTAAAAAAAATTTCCAGACTTCTCCTGTCCAGTCTGAATCTGAAATTCAATGTGATCAATACCATGGGTGGATGATCGAAAAAGTAATCTAAATACCTTATTTTTTCAGAGCGATGGCCACATCTGGGTGGATCCTCTTCCTCTGTTTAAATTTGTCGCGGGTGACAGCCCTTGCCGTGTCCAGGCCTAAACTGCGATCAGCCTCTGAAGTTGCCTCTACTTTCTTTCCACGTTTGGGTCTGAAATTAAAATGTTATTAGTATATCGATCGATAGAAGGAGTGATCTACAACCTTTTGGCCGTTTTTTTGAGGGGCCAGGCTGCGAGGGGCCAGGTTGCGAGGGGCCGGCAGACGTAGAAGGGACATCGCTGAAAAAACATTAGAATATTATTGAGTTATATTATTATTATTATAACGTTTTTTTAGAATTTATTTACATGTAATCAATTCGTATGCAGGTCATCACTGAAGGTGAAGGTGAACTGGAACTGAAAAAGAAAGTATTTTAGAATGATTTTTTATTTTTTGATGGTGTATATTTACCCTGGGTGAGGTAACTTCCTCTTGTGAGGTGTTAGATTTAGCTCACTGGAACTGGAAAAAATAATTTGATTTACTTATTTGTGATTATTTTAAAAGTTTGAGGATCAATTTTATGTTTTGTTATGTACCTTGAACTATCGGGACAAATTCGTGCGGCAGTACTTGCTTGTATAGAGGGCGATACATTAGAACACTCGCTTCTGCAATATAAAAAATAATTTCATTCAACTTATGTACCTACAAAATTGTGAAATAGATTTTTGAATGAAAATTTTGTTTTAATAAATAATATGCTTACCTATCTGAAACTTGCAGATTTTTAAGATTAACAGAAGATATCGGGGATAAATCAGGAGGACCCTCCAGAGTACCCTCCGTAGGGAGTTCCAGCGGATCTTGGCTAGAAGAATTAGCAGATTCTTCTGATACTTCCACCTCGCATCCTTCAAATTGTGGACCCTCCAGTTCTTCAGGTATTCCTGCAAGTGATAAATACATTAGATACATCGATATTGGGAAAGCACATATATAAATTACCATACGATGAAAGCTGCCGCATTTTGAAACTGCCCCTTCTTTTTTTTGCTAGGGCAAGGCTCCTCAGGTCTTCGAGATTCCCACTGTCGACCACCCCTAGATGCACGTTGAGGCATTTATCCCCATCGATAAGGAAGAGGCTGTTGATATCATCAGCATCAACTGAATGCACGGAAAGAATGTACTCTTCGTGGTCATACAAGAGATTGTAAAGTTGATGCTGCACCCTGGGGGGGAAAGTTTCCCTGTACATAGCCTCCATCCCCATCTTGATTGATAAAGCGGGCTTCAGGCGGTGGTTTGGGTCTCTGTTGACATGGTGATGCCATGCCACGAATCTATAGGCAGCTACCTTAATTTTCGGGTGATTTGTTGACATAGTTCCCAGAGTACATTTTGAGCATGGAGCCATGGTCGAGCTGAAGAGAACGAATATTCAAATCAAGATTTGGAAAATGCAGAAAAATTTTAAAACGACATGGAGGAGATAAAGGAGATAATTCATCTATTTGAATTATTAAGAAGATAGACATGATTATTGAAATTATTAAAGAGATAAAGGATATAAGTAATTTATAGAAGGGTCCCTTCTGAAGGGATGAAAGGAAATTTAACCACCTATATAACCTGAGAAAAAAATTTCATGATATCAACAGGTGCAATCTTCTTCTCTTTTTTGGGCGGAATGTTCGGATATGTTCCGTATATGGTCCCGGTTAACCAGAGCGGTGCTTTTTTCGCTCCGTGATAATGGAATTTCAAACTCTGGTTTTCTGAAACGATATACGAAACGAACGCATTGAAGGCATTTGAGGTAACTGATATATGTATATCTTGCGATATCGTATATCAGGATTCGCGATGTAATATTCCGGGGACAAATCATCAAATACAAAGTCATACCATGGGATGATATCCAACAGTTGTCATACTTTTACACAAAAAAAAGCCAAATATGGGCAAGCATTCGATACTCGAGCTTAAAAAAAAATTTCAGGAACAAGTTCTTCACTACCGTCCTCCACAAATATATTGGTCTATACAAAGGGTGGAGGGCCTTCCACAAAGTCACCAGCCGAATCGAACGAGCCTTCGATATGGGCTTGATCCCAGGCACACCTTGACCGATTTCTGTAGAATGAATGCAAAACTCTCTGCATATTATCATTGTTGATAAAGTCACTTTATAGAATTTGCCCTGATAGAAGTTCAAAGTACATAACAAAACATAAAAACAAACAAACTTTTAACATTTGGTTAAAGAACTCAAAATTTACTTCGAAAAATAAAAAATCATTCTAAAATACATCTCGATCTTGGATATTCGTTCTCCTCAGCTCGACCATGACTAGACGTTTAGAGTACATAACACAACAAAATTGATCCTCAAACTTTCAACATAATAAAAAAATAACTCCAAATTTACTTTAAAAAATAAAAAATCATTCTAAAATACATCTCGATCTTGGATATTCGTTCTCCTCAGCTCGACCATGACTAGACGTTCAAAGTACATAAATAGGTCGCGAACTGTCAAATTTTGTGCAGCGGCTGTAAGCTGTTAGCCGCGGCCATTGCCGTACTATACATCAATGTCATTTCCAAACAAGTTCGGTGATGGATTCATAGATGGCGCATTCATACTATTGTAAACAAAATATGCTGATTTTCTTCTTAAAAAGGAAAATTTCGTAAAAAAAAACATGATATTCTGAATCAGCGTGAAATTTTCTATACCTCCTGTGATTTTGAATCGAATCTATGAGGATTTTGTACACCTATCATGAGATAATCATGTCAGTTTTTTCTCTTACTTCAAACTTGTTTTTTTCTGTTAATTCGATGATTTGACATGTGCCCCGGTAGTCATTCTCTTTCTGAGTTCATTACGAATCTATTGGTGATCTAAAACTTGATGAAAGATGCCTGGTTGAGTTTCCGAAAAGTGATATACTTAAGTGATATATATTTTCTTCAATCCATTGACCATTAGCTGTTTTGGTACGTCTTGTAACATCTTGCGTAGAGTTGTTATATAAAGTAGAGATCATGAGAACAACCCTTTTATCCTTCCAAGCCAATGCAGACATCGAATTATTGCGAAGGCAACGGATTTCGCCTTTTTTCATTTTTCTCGTGGAAGCTGTTCTCATTTGATCTGAAAGGCCTTTACGATTTGCCATTACAGTTCCCGTTAGATGTATTTTCATTTCATGTAATTCTTTGGCTAGCAATGGACTTGTATAATACCGATCGGTATAAATGTGGTAACCACCTGCACCATTTGTCGCATTGATAAGCTTCTGAGCTAAGTGAACTACTATTCGGGCAGTGGCAGGAAGATCTGGACGAATCAATGATTCTGTCGTTTGAGTACCGAAATAGGGTTCCATAGTAAATACATAACCATTGGTTGAATCGGCAAGAACGAACACCTTTATTCCCCATTTGGTGAGTTTGTCCTTATTATAAACACGAAATGACACTCTGCCTTTGAAACCAATTGTACTTTCATCAACAGCTACATATTTTCCTGGAGTATAGTACTTTGCAAACGCTCGTTCCAAGTAAGAGAGGACATTTTTCACTTTGTTACTGTGACTTCTTTTTCCTAAAGCATTGTCTTCTGGTTGAGAAATATGAAGATTCCAGAAAAGTTGGAAGAATCTTTGCCTAGAAAAGACGTCTTTGAAAAACGGCTGATAGTCGACCCAAGAGGATGAAAAATAATCCCCCAGTTCACTTTTAGGGTTTAGGGCCATGTTGATTATGACACCCAAAAATGCTTTGAATTCTTCCACTGTAGCCGGCTTCCAGGAAGACCAGATTGATCTTCTAGGCAATGGTGTATTCTTTCTTATTTTTTCTCCTGCATACCTGATAACAATAGTTGTAAATACATTATTACAAATAAAAAGCTCGATCTAACGCACCTGTTCGTCTCATCGACAATTGCCTGTAACAGCTCATCAGTAAAAAACAGTTGAAAAAATTGCAGTTCTGTCGTGGGCTCATTTGTACTTGGAGGGTGATATCCAACATCTTCGAAAAATGGAAAATTTTCAAAATTTGACTCACCAGCTTCCCACAGTTTCCACGATTCATCTTCTTCAGAAATAGGTACTTCTTCATCTGAACTGTGTTCCAAAAGTTCCTCAAGAAACGTCTCATCTTCAGATGAATCTGAACTCATTTCATTTTCAATTGTGTGGGAATCCCAGTTTTCTTCATCATCATATAATAAAGCTTTCAACTCTACGTCACTCAAACGTTTTCTTTTACTCATATTAAAAAAATAGTATGCTCACAAAACTCATACGATTCCAAATAAATACGAATTTACGACCTGACAAAGTAGCCCGTGATACGCGTATTGGCCGTTTGAGAAAAATGGGGAGTGCATTTTGCCTGAACTGAAATTTACCGTGCAATCCGAATATCGCGCGTAAATTGTCATGCTATGAATGGTTGAAGAGTTATGAGACTTTAAAAGTGCGCCATTGTAGAAATGCCAACGTCCTAAGTCAAGTTTTACGATTTGCATGTCCCACATGCCAAGCGACTCGCAGGCGAAAAAGTGTGTATATTTTGACAAGTAGTAATGGTGTCATGTATAACATGCCAATGACCGCAAAGGGTTAATGCTTTTCCAAAGTCCCGCAATAAATACCTGTACCGAGCTCTTTTCGCTAAAGCATCATGATGTATTCGGAGGTTTCGGAGATTTTTTTATAATTATAAATTATTATGTATGTGGTGATGAGTGATGAAATGTAACTAAACAATTCCAAATATTTAAATTTGTCTTTTTTTTTCACAAACTCAATCATCACATAGAAGATGGCAAATGAGACTTTGCCGAAACGTTGTGACAATTATCCTTCAGGGGATCAAAACCACAGCACACGGAATGAAACCCGAGAAAACAACTCATCATACTTCGTCCGTGAGAATCTTCATGCTAACACATATATATATATATATATATATATATATATATATATATTGTAACGCTCACATTTGTGTAATCGTTATTTTCTTAAGAAAAGCAGGGAAATAAATGCAAACACTGGTCACTTAAACATAAACACTTCCTAAAGACATACCATCTGATGAAATACGTAATCATGTTTATTTTCACAGCTCACGAAGGTCTCTATTTCCCAACTTCCAAAGGAATAATCATTTATCATTTCAGTGTTTCATATAATTAGTAAATTTGGTTATGGAAATGTAAACATGTCATATTAACCTTGGTATCATCCAGCCGATCAGTTCAAATCAGTTGACATAAATTCTTCTTCTCATAATTTCGACTAATTGCCACAGTATAGAGATTTCAGAAGCAACACCTCAAATGTAAATAATTTCCGCGTTATGTGATTATGCTTTTGTCATATTGTGTTTTCGGAACTGTTTTGTGGAATGGAATCGAATGAAGCGTGTTCGAGTTGGTAACCGTGAAATGAAACGGAAATTATTTTTTCAAATCTGAATTTCAAATTGGAGAGGACGGAAGTCTTCAAGGGCCCATTTCTGCCCTGGTAACGCTAAGAAGAACTCGTGTGGGTTAACTGTAAAATAATTTTGGTTTACCTACTCAAGAGAATATAGATTCCATTCATTTAAGAGTTCTGCCAGGATATTCTTCAACAATATATTCCACAATCGATTCCACAACAAAGTAGTCGATTCTACATTAAAGCATTGAATTTCCACAACAAAACATTCAATTCAACAACTATTGACGAGTATTTGGACCTCATAATGAATTGTTGAGACCTTGTGGAGAGTTTTGAGAAGATTAATGGTGATAGTAGAGACCTTCCTGTCTGTGGAGATCTTCATGGAAGATACTAAGGGATAGCTGAGTTCTGGAGCTACCATACTATCGAAAAACTGTAGGAACAGTTTTTGGAACAAAGTGAATATCACATTGGAGTAACAAAGTGGAAAAACGTCACCCTTCAGCAATAAATATAAATGTAACAGGTTTGAATGCATTCATCTTGATTGTTGATGTAATTATTGTTTTATACCATTACGCTGAAGTCCCTCTGACCATTCTATATTATTTGATTCCATATTTAACTCGACCACTAAATCTACCATACGATATTTACTACTGAAATTTTAATTAAATATTTCTATTTGACACCTGTGTTTATTTGTATGTTCAAGAATCTCTTTTCCAGCATGGTAAAGTCTTTCTACAGAGATTGGCTTGAAAATAAGTTTGTATAATCTTTTCTTCTGTAGATGGCGTCCAATTAACAACATTTTAATTCAGACTTATTCTCAGTGCCATCTATTGGATTTCTGGGAGTTCTCAAATAGCACCGAATCACGCCCTTGTCTCCCTGACAAAAGCTAGCCGTTCGCAATCTGTACCTTGTGTTGGGCATATAATCTGGTATACCTCATTATATGAACAAGATAAGGTTATATAAAATTGGCGCCCAACGTGGGGCCCGACGTCCCTATGATCTGCATATCGATGCTTATGTATCTTTGGCTCAAACTCATGTGCCATCAGGACACAGTATATTATCGTCAAAGGCTCCTTTCAACGCATGGTCTGGAGGTGCATTACTCTTCAGGAAAATAAATCCTCGATCTTGCCTTCATCTCTCTCCAGTTTTGTTCCATTACACCGACAATATAAATTTGCCCATTTACCCAATTATCAAACAACGAGTATGAATCACGACACGCATTCGGTGGTAACACTGTGTTATCCAACCAATATCTGCAATTCAATAATTCATAAACCTGCCATCGTTCACAATCACTAAAATCTCCCATGGTTAACAAATGGTCATACATTGACTCATGTTCTCGTCTATCGGCTTCACCTAAGCCAAACAAGCGGTCACGAACAACTCTGTGAGCACCTCTCACAATCCGCATGAAATCTAACAACGCACTCCCCATATTATCAACTAAATCATAAGTGAACACGTGCCCTGCATCTAGAATCTTACCTGAATATTTCGTTTCATACTGGATTAAGGTATTTAAACCGGTAATATGCTCACCTGGTTCTCCTACTATCCCAGTTACATGAAAGAAATGCCTACCCACTTTCATATCACAATTGAAACTTCTTCTGTATACGTCACTAGCACATACTTCGCAAACGTTATTTAAACCTAAATCTAAATTATTCATATCAACATGTCCATTATGCCATATACGAAAGAAATTCGCCGACAACGTTCTTAATCCGCGGACGAAGCGCGAAGTGGCTAAATTCCCAAGCGATATATTTTTCCCATCATTATATAAGATTGACTCATGCATTTCATTCTTAGTGCTAAATGTTCTTCCAAATATTTGATGTGCAATTTCGCTTTCTCTAACGCTTTCTCCCGACTTCAATGCAGCGCGTACTGTTGCTATTGACGGATACAATCTGGTAATTTCTTCTTTTACTGGGTCATTCGCTGAATACCAACTCAGTGCAATATCATTACATCCCTGCCCTAAAATCTGTCTTACCGCTTTCGGTTTCAAAATTTCATACTCCCATTCTGGTTCGGCATCATGATAACAAAATACTACTTTATCACCTCGAGGATCACGAATTCGCATAACATTATCGGGCTTGTTTCCCTTCGGAATAATACACCCCGCGAGACATATTTTGGTTTCGTCAGTCGCAACATAAGCCATATTCAATATGCAGAAACGATCGTTTTTATAAGCGCACGTTTTGTAGCTCAGCTACGCCTAAGCTAACAATCTGAGATTAATTAAAATCAAAACTAAAAAGATAGAATACATATTTGCATTCCAGATATGATTCTATACAAAAAAATATTTAAGGTTGATGGAAGTTTTTGTTTATAGGAAGCGTAAGGAATTTCTTTGAGACTTGGCCAGTCTTCATTAGAAATTATTTTACTTCTAGATTTTCATGCTGTATGTAAAACTCGCCTTTTTTTTGAGGTAGAAGCTAGCTATCTCTGACATCGCGTCTAAAGCAACTTGAACTTGGTACGTTCCTAGCTAGTGGGAGATTTCGTAACCAACATAACCTTTTTGGTATTTCAGTTTGGAATACGGTCTCGAATAAGCCACGACAGTAAGACCACTGTTTCAGTCATTGAAGGTGTTGCGATTTGTTTTGTTGAGGTTTTTGCCTGGAGTTTCGTAGTTTTAAGGTATTTTTCACAATTCCTTATAAGAGAACTTGCCTGCTTATGGAGGTTTCTTGGGAATTAATGTGGAACACTATTTTGTCACCTCGATGATTGATGCCAAAAACTTTTCCGCGTTTTTGAGGCAGAAGTTGGCTGTCTCGGGCATTGGGCCCAAAGCAACTAGAACTTGGACATGTTCCCAACTAGTGAGATTTTGATTGAGTATGATTGCTCACAATATCATCCTGAAATCTCACGGCAGTAACAACGCTGTTTTGACGAGCATTTTTCTGTAGGAGTTTAGGATTGATCTTTGCCTAATGAATCTAATGGGCTGTGAAGAAAATTTTTGTTGGAATCTGAAATGAAAAAAAAAATTCACTAGTATACTCACCTCAGAAAAATGTCTTGGTCTATTGGATATTTAGGTATTCGATAGTTGTCCACTGAACATATTGCTGTTTGTAAATAAGTATATTTTGATATGGAGCTTCGCTGTCGATTTCAACAGAGGATTGGCCTATCATTGTGTGACACTTTAATATGGAGCTTCGCTGTCGAATTTCAACAGACGATTGGCCTATCATTGTGTGACACTTTGATATGGAACTTCGCTGTCGATTTCAACGGACGATTGGCCTATCATTGTATATTATACGGCTCTTGGTTTTTTGGTAGTAGGTATCATTGTACAGATTGTGGGATGGGATTTCTCTGCTTGTATATTTCTGGATGGCATACTTGGAGGTGGTTTGCTATCAGGGTTTTAATCCTTCCTTTCTCCTATGCAGAATGCTTCTTAGGGATTTGCTGAGACGACAAACTCGGGGTGGTTTGTTACCATGCATTTCAAGCCTCACATTTTTCGGAATGTTCTATAGGGTGTGCTAGGACGGCAAACTGGAGGTGGTTTGTTGGCAGCATTTCAAGCCTCACATTCCCCTACGTAGAGTGTTTTTGGAAGTATTTGCCTAGAATACCAAGTATGGGCGATTTGGTATTATGCATTTCAATGCTCCCACTATTTTTTTGTTTGTAGGGAGCCATGTCATTCCTTTAGGAGATGTTTGTGGAGTACTCCTGAAAGGAAGTCTAAGGATGGGTCGTCTTCAGCCACTTTGAGCCTCACTTGGAGTGAAATTCGAGTTCATTCTGAACCTTCCCGTAATGAGTGGTATTTGTGTTGAACACGTTTCAGTTGGTGGTGGTACCTAGATTATCACTAGGGAATTGAAGAAAACCCTGTGACTGTTCACTAATATGTAGTGAAGCCCGAAGTTTCTCTAGATCCTTGGAGATCAAATGTGTAAATACGTTTCTTGTACATTTTTGTATATTCTTGTGAATAATTGTAAATATATTTTTGGCTTTGGAGAACTACTATAATAATGAATCATAATTTTAATCGAAAAATTTGTTCCAAATTTTTCTTTCTCAAGAAGGGGGGTAATGTAACGCTCACATTTGTGTAATCGTTATTTTCTTCAGAAAAGCAGGGAAATAAATGCAAACACTGGTCACTTAAACATAAACACTTCCTAAAGACATACCATCTGATGAAATACGTAATCATGTTTATTTTCACAGCTCACGAAGGTCTCTATTTCTCTACTTCCAAAGGAATAATCATTTATCATTTCAGTGTTTCATATAATTAGTAAATTTGGTTATGGAAATGTAAACATGTCATATTAACCTTGGTATCATCCAGCCGATCAGTTCAAATCAGTTGACATAAATTCTTCTTCTCATAATTTCGACTAATTGCCACAGTATAGAGATTTCAGAAGCAACACCTCAAATGTAAATAATTTCCGCGTTATGTGATTATGCTTTTGTCATATTGTGTTTTCGGAACTGTTTTGTGGAATGGAATCGAATGAAGCGTGTTCGAGTTGGTAACCGTGAAATGAAACGGAAATTATTTTTTCAAATCTGAATTTCAAATTGGAGAGGACGGAAGTCTTCAAGGGCCCATTTCTGCCCTGGTAACGCTAAGAAGAACTCGTGTGGGTTAACTGTAAAATAATTTTGGTTTACCTACTCAAGAGAATATAGATTCCATTCATTTAAGAGTTCTGCCAGGATATTCTTCAACAATATTCTTCAACAATATTCTTCAACAATATATTCCACAATCGATTCCACAACAAAGTAGTCGATTCTACATTAAAGCATTGAATTTCCACAACAAAACATTCAATTCAACAACTATTGACGAGTATTTGGACCTCATAATGAATTGTTGAGACCTTGTGGAGAGTTTTGAGAAGATTAATGGTGATAGTAGAGACCTTCCTGTCTGTGGAGATCTTCATGGAAGATACTAAGGGATAGCTGAGTTCTGGAGCTACCATACTATCGAAAAACTGTAGGAACAGTTTTTGGAACAAAGTGAATATCACATTGGAGTAACAAAGTGGAAAAACGTCACCCTTCAGCAATAACTATAAATGTAACAGGTTTGAATGCATTCATCTTGATTGTTGATGTAATTATTGTTTTATACCATTACGCTGAAGTCCCTCTGACCATTCTATATTATTTGATTCCATATTTAACTCGACCACTAAATCTACCATACGATATTTACTACTGAAATTTTAATTAAATATTTCTATTTGACACCTGCGTGTTTATTTGTATGTTCAAGAATCTCTTTTCCAGCATGGTAAAGTCTTTCTACAGAGATTGGCTTGAAAATAAGTTTGTATAATCTTTTCTTCTGTAGATGGCGTCCAATTAACAACATTTTAATTCAGACTTATTCTCAGTGCCATCTATTGGATTTCTGGGAGTTCTCAAATAGCACCGAATCACGCCCTTGCCTCCCTGACAAAAGCTAGCTGTTCGCAATCTGTACCTTGTGTTGGGCATATAATCTGGTATACCTCATTATATGAACAAGATAAGGTTATATAAAATTGGCGCCCAACGTGGGGCCCGACGTCCCTATGATCTGCATATCGATGCTTCTGTATCTTTGGCTCAAACTCATGTGCCATCAGGACACAGTATATTATCGTCAAAGGCTCCTTTCAACGCATGGTCTGGAGGTGCATTACTCTTCAGGAAAATAAATCCTCGATCTTGCCTTCATCTCTCTCCAGTTTTGTTCCATTACACCGACAATATAAATTTGCCCATTTACCCAATCATCAAACAACGAGTATGAATCACGACACGCATTCGGTGGTAACACTGTGTTATCCAACCAATATCTGCAATTCAATAATTTATAAACCTGCCATCGTTCACAATCACTAAAATCTCCCATGGTTAACAAATGGTCATACATTGACTCATGTTCTCGTCTATCGGCTTCACCTAAGCCAAACAAGCGGTCACGAACAACTCTGTGAGCACCTCTCACAATCCGCATGAAATCTAACAACGCACTCCCCATATTATCAACTAAATCATAAGTGAACACGTGCCCTGCATCTAGAATCTTACCTGAATATTTCGTTTCATACTGGATTAAGGTATTTAAACCGGTAATATGCTCACCTGGTTCTCCTACTATCCCAGTTACATGAAAGAAATGCCTACCCACTTTCATATCACAATTGAAACTTCTTCTGTATACGTCACTAGCACATACTTCGCAAACGTTATTTAAACCTAAATCTAAATTATTCATATCAACATGTCCATTATGCCATATACGAAAGAAATTCGCCGACAACGTTCTTAATCCGCGGACGAAGCGCGAAGTGGCTAAATTCCCAAGCGATATATTTTTCCCATCATTATATAAGATTGACTCATGCATTTCATTCTTAGTGCTAAATGTTCTTCCAAATATTTGATGTGCAATTTCGCTTTCTCTAACGCTTTCTCCCGACTTCAATGCAGCGCGTACTGTTGCTATTGACGGATACAATCTGGTAATTTCTTCTTTTACTGGGTCATTCGCTGAA
The DNA here is from genome assembly GCA_032362365.1 of Zygogramma bicolorata. Lineage (NCBI taxonomy): Eukaryota > Metazoa > Arthropoda > Insecta > Coleoptera > Chrysomelidae > Zygogramma > Zygogramma bicolorata. The sequence continues at coordinate 3,136,865 of JAVJAQ010002021.1, forward strand.
TACCAACTCAGTGCAATATCATTACATCCCTGCCCTAAAATCTGTCTTACCGCTTTCGGTTTCAAAATTTCATACTCCCATTCTGGTTCGGCATCATGATAACAAAATACTACTTTATCACCTCGAGGATCACGAATTCGCATAACATTATCGGGCTTGTTTCCCTTCGGAATAATACACCCCGCGAGACATATTTTGGTTTCGTCAGTCGCAACATAAGCCATATTCAATATGCAGAAACGATCGTTTTTATAAGCGCACGTTTTGTAGCTCAGCTACGCCTAAGCTAACAATCTGAGATTAATTAAAATCAAAACTAAAAAGATAGAATACATATTTGCATTCCAGATATGATTCTATACAAAAAAATATTTAAGGTTGATGGAAGTTTTTGTTTATAGGAAGCGTAAGGAATTTCTTTGAGACTTGGCCAGTCTTCATTAGAAATCATTTTACTTCCAGATTTTCATGCTGTATGTGAAACTCGCCTTTTTTTTTGAGGTAGAAGCTAGCTATCTCTGACATCGCGTCTAAAGCAACTTGAACTTGGTACGTTCCTAGCTAGTGGGAGATTTCGTAACCAACATAACCTTTTTGGTATTTCAGTTCGGAATACGGTCTCGAATAAGCAACGACAGTAAGACCACTGTTTCAGTCATTGAAGGTGTTGCGATTTGTTTTGTTGAGGTTTTTGCCTGGAGTTTCGTAGTTTTAAGGTCTTTTTCACAATTCCTTATAAGAGAACTTGCCTGCTTATGGAGGTTTCTTGGGAATTAATGTGGAACACTATTTTGTCACCTCGATGATTGATGCCAAAAACTTTTCCGCGTTTTTGAGGCAGAAGTTGGCTGTTTCGGGCATTGGGCCCAAAGCAACTAGAACTTGGACATGTTCCCAACTAGTGAGATTTTGATTGAGTATGATTGCTCACAATATTATCCTGAAATCTCACGGCAGTAACAACGCTGTTTTGACGAGCATTTTTCTGTAGGAGTTTAGGATTGATCTTTGCCTAATGAATCTAATGGGCTGTGAAGAAAATTTTTGTTGGAATCTGAAATGAAAAAAAAAATTCACTAGTATACTCACCTCAGAAAAATGTCTTGGTCTATTGGATATTTAGGTATTCGATAGTTGTCCACTGTACATATTGCTGTTTGTAAATAAGTATATTTTGATATGGAGCTTCGCTGTCGATTTCAACAGAGGATTGGCCTATCATTGTGTGACACTTTAATATGGAGCTTCGCTGTCGAATTTCAACAGACGATTGGCCTATTATTGTGTGACACTTTGATATGGAACTTCGCTGTCGATTTCAACGGACGATTGGCCTATCATTGTATATTATACGGCTCTTGGTTTTTTGGTCGTTGGTATCATTGTACAGATTGTGGGATGGGATTTCTCTGCTTGTATATTTCTGGATGGCATACTTGGAGGTGGTTTGCTATCAGGGTTTTAAACCTCCCATTCTCCTATGCAGAATGCTTCTTAGGGATTTGCTGAGACGACAAACTTGGGGTGGTTTGTTACCATGCATTTCAAGCCTCACATTTTTCGGAATGTTCTATAGGGTGTGCTAGGACGGCAAACTGGAGGTGGTTTGTTGGCAGCATTTCAAGCCTCACATTCTCCTACGTAGAGTGTTTTTGGAAGTATTTGCCTAGAATACCAAGTATGGGCGATTTGGTATTATGCATTTCAATGCTCCCACTATTTTTTTGTTTGTAGGGAGCCATGTCATTCCTTTAGGGGATGTTTGTGGAGTACTCCTGAAAGGAAGTCTAAGGATGGGTCGTCTTCAGCCACTTTGAGCCTCACTTGGAGTGAAATTCGAGTTCATTCTGAACCTTCCTGTAATGAGTGGTATTTGTGTTGAACACGTTTCAGTTGGTGGTGGTACCTAGATTATCACTAGGGAATTGAAGAAAACCCTGTGACTGTTCACTAATATGTAGTGAAGCCCGAAGTTTCTCTAGATCCTTGGAGATCAAATGTGTAAATACGTTTCTTGTACATTTTTGTATATTCTTGTGAATAATTGTAAATATATTTTTGGCTTTGGAGAACTACTATAATAATGAATCATAATTTTTTTCGAAAAATTTGTTCCAAATTTTTCTTTCTCAAGAAGGGGGGTAATGTAACGCTCACATTTGTGTAATCGTTATTTTCTTCAGAAAAGCAGGGAAATAAATGCAAACACTGGTCACTTAAACATAAACACTTCCTAAAGACATACCATCTGATGAAATACGTAATCATGTTTATTTTCACAGCTCACGAAGGTCTCTATTTCTCTACTTCCAAAGGAATAATCATTTATCATTTCAGTGTTTCATATAATTAGTAAATTTGGTTATGGAAATGTAAACATGTCATATTAACCTTGGTATCATCCAGCCGATCAGTTCAAATCAGTTGACATAAATTCTTCTTCTCATAATTTCGACTAATTGCCACAGTATAGAGATTTCAGAAGCAACACCTCAAATGTAAATAATTTCTGCGTTATGTGAATATGCTTTTGTCATATTGTGTTTTCGGAACTGTTTTGTGGAATGGAATCGAATGAATTTTTTTAAATCTGAATTTCAAATTGGAGAGGACGGAAGTCTTCAAGGGCCCATTTCTGCCCTGGTAACGCTAAGAAGAACTCGTGTGGGTTAACTGTAAAATAATTTTGGTTTACCTACTCAAGAGAATATAGATTCCATTCATTCAAGAGTTCTGCCAGGATATTCTTCAACAATATTCTTCAACAATATATTCCACAATCGATTCCACAACAAAGTAGTCGATTCTACATTAAAGCATTGAATTTCCACAACAAAACATTCAATTCAACAACTATTGACGAGTATTTGGACCTCATAATGAATTGTTGAGACCTTGTGGAGAGTTTTGAGAAGATTAATGGTGATAGTAGAGACCTTCCTGTCTGTGGAGATCTTCATGGAAGATACTAAAGGATAGCTGAGTTCTGGAGCTACCATACTATCGAAAAACTGTAGGAACAGTTTTTGGAACAAAGTGAATATCACATTGGAGTAACAAAGTGGAAAAACGTCACCCTTCAGCAATAAATATAAATGTAACAGGTTTGAATGCATTCATCTTGATTGTTGATGTAATTATTGTTTTATACCATTACGCTGAAGTCCCTCTGACCATTCTATATTATTTGATTCCATATTTAACTCGACCACTAAATCTACCATACGATATTTACTACTGAAATTTCAATTAAATATTTCTATTTGACACCTGCGTGTTTATTTGTATGTTCAAGAATCTCTTTTCCAGCATGGTAGAGTCTTTCTACAGAGATTGGCTTGAAAATAAGTTTGTATAATCTTTTCTTCTGTAGATGGCGTCCAATTAACAACATTTTAATTCAGACTTATTCTCAGTGCCATCTATTGGATTTCTGGGAGTTCTCAAATAGCATCGAATCACGCCCTTGCCTCCCTGACAAAAGCTAGCCGTTCGCAATCTGTACCTTGTGTTGGGCATATAATCTGGTATACCTCATTATATGAACAAGATAAGGTTATAATATATATATATATATATATATATATATATATATATATATATATATAAATAGATTAATCTATTTATCAGTTTCCTGATTCATCTTGCTTCATAGCAAATAACACTTTCTCTTTATATATATATATATATATATAAATATAAATATTTCACTGCATGTATGCATTATAATTAATATTCACAAATTACTGGTACTTTTTTTCATGCTTTTTGAAAAAGGGTGTTTTATTAGTAAAGCTTTTTTGGAGTCTTCAAGACTATTTTCATAATAGTAATGAATGTTTTCAGGTATGTGATACTTTACAAAATAAACTCAAAATTACTCTAACTCTTGTTTATTTTCACATATAACATGTATCATGTGGTTAAAATAATTTCTTGAAATTGTTTCTATTAACTGCCTGCTGAAATCTTCATCAAATAGTACATTTATATTTATAAATGATTTTGAAAATGAAGAATATAATATAAAATCACATCGGGTCAAGTTTAATAGGGCCATGCCCAATTGTACTTGTCCATAATAGGCATGTTTCTTCTTCAGCGTAACTCCATTAGTTGAAATTTCCAGGCAGCTACATTCATTTACAAAATGTATTGCACCTTTTGTTTTGCCTGCAAATGAAAGATTTATTCAGGCTTATTATTAGGATTATTAGTGAGTATATTGCCAACAAAAGGTGAGTATCCTAACCATGGATATGGCTGGCAAATAATGAACCCAGGTTCAATAACATTTACTCACAAATTTTCTTTGTACCTCTTAAGAGCTTCTTTCTCATGATTTATACCATGTTGTACAAATTTATTTGTGAAACCTTTAGGAAAGAGCTCTTGTTATTTCAATCCGTTATTCCAATCCGTTAGTCTATAGGTGAATATAGAATATCAGCGGGAACCTGAAAAACACATTTTATCATCTCTACATTTGATAATTTTACTTAATATTTATACCTGTTAACCTATACTTTCGATGAATTTTCCAGCCTTCACTTCCACTACAACAACTGACAATTATTTTTGATATGTCTACATCACAGAGAGTTGAATATATCCTTTCGCAACACTCCCGCAATGTGTAGTTTGAGACATTCAAATTTAAACTCAACAAGAATGTTGAATCTCTCATGTGTGACACCAGAGGATTAAGCCAATTTGGAGGTAGGACTTCCACACCAACTTTTGTTGTCACCTTTCGACGCCCCTGTCTGTAAATAAAGACATTTTTATAAGCAATGTTTGTTTAGTCTTATTGTTCTAGCCAAATACATACATATGCTTACTCAGTGCAGAATAAGGATGAGTGGATATCAGTAGACACGAACATCTTTCTTTCTCTACCTGTGAAAGTGGCCTACAAAGTTTTCTCGCAGCCATCTTCTTGACACAACAAGTTAGGCTAATTGGTTGGGCCTCATAATCCTCCTCGACTGCCTTCTTGTGAGTTATCCAATAGCACTCCACATCAGTGCTTGACAATGTCTCAAGTGATAAAACATCTCCCCTGCAATCGATATCACAATTTGAATTAATAAGTCCTTTTTCAAGTAAAGAAAAAAATTACCTTGTACATTTTAAAAGTGTGGCTGAAATGTGTTTGCATTTTCCTGAAGCTCCAGCTTTGCAAGTACATGGAAATGGAAGTATTTTCCATGTCCCTGTTGAAAAATCAGTTTCTAACCATCCAGAGATTTCATGAGGTTTTCCAGTTAGGAGTGCACTGGTTTGGAGGCAACGTGTTATGAGTCTAATGGCTGAGTGAACACCATGTTCATTATATTTGCGATCGCAAATGCCACAAAGAATCAAATGCCTACTGTTTAGGACTTGTTCGCCCTCCACGAAGCACCTACTGTCAGGTGTTGCATCCAAATATGCAAATACAGTGCTCAAAATCAAATTTACCTCCTGGTTTTCCATTACTTTTGATAACTAAAAAAGGATCTGATTTGATACCTATGTTAAACCATTGCAAAACGTTATATTACCTCACAGTTTGTTATTTTCCTTCACACACTACAATCAATTGTCTAAAACACACACAAAACTCCAATATAGTTCGCAAATAATTAAAACATACAACTCAACCACTAAGCGTCCGTATACAAACTGGCACCATAAACAAAGGGATTACTCACAATCCTCCATATTTGTTTACGTCTCGTAGCGCTGTGGTATAGTCACTTGGTTGGTCGAGCGGGAGCAGGGTTTAGAGGTAGCTGGTCGGTGGAAATATACTCAAAACTTCAATAAGGGTGTTTATTGGATAACCCAGTTCACAGGATTGTCGTTTATATGACAGAGTTGGTACTAGACTAACTAATTATGGTTCACAAAGTCTATTTAAATGACCATCATCACGTGAAGAATGTCATGTGATCATCACGCCATTAGGCTGATTGTCATTGGCTAGCAAAAGCTCATAGAAACAGTCGAACACACTAGAACTACCTTCGTTAAAAAGTCATCATTTCGATTCTTATGAAATAAAATACTTATTCAGCTTCGTCATCAACAATGGTGATATACTTAATGTTATAGAAGAACAAGAATAATTGTGAAATGTGTATACAGCAAATGAGAAAATATGCAATTGAATATAGGGTGTACCACCACTATATTACAGCGCCCTCTACGGTGGTCGAAATCGCGAATATTTGCAAGTATGTTATGCAAATTTGATTTCTTCATTATGTTCGGTTCTTTTATAGTTTCTTTATATTCCACTTATCACCACCTTTTTTGGAAGATTTCAGTACATTTTTGGATACGGTTCCAACTTTTCGATACTGATTATTTTCAACAGATGACTTCTCATTTTGACGGTGTCATATTTACGGGCTTCCTTAAGTTCCTGTTTGAAATAAAGTGCTACAGCATTCGCAATAGCAAATATTTCCCCGTCTGTGTTATTACTCTGCCGTTGAACCTCGTGTAGAATGTAAGGTGGATTGAAAGGATACAATTTATCCAGATATTTCTGAAAACTGGAATCCTTGTCAATGAATCCAGAATTCAGGCTATCATATATGTCGACTCGTTCTCCGTTATAGTGCGTACATATCCAGTGGCCTAAAACATGAGCATCAACTTCTATCCGAACAATATTTGAATATGATGAGTATCTTGTGGAATCGCCTGCACTTTTGATAATTCTGATGATTGCCAATACGTTACGTTTTGAGGATGATACTCACGTTCATTGATTTCAGTTTCATTTTTCGAAAAATTACAAAAAATCTCGTTGGATCCATTAATAACATCATGTGAGAAAACACGATTTTCAGATTCAATTTCTTTTGTGTATTTATCTCCCAATTTAGATTTCTCATTGGAATCACTAATATCATGTGAGAGAATACGATTTCCATATTTCATTACTTTTCTATAAAATTTATCTCCTAATTCGAATGCGCTATTCGAATCACTGACATCTAGCGAAACTTCATCAATTTCATTATCCCTTATTTCAATAGGAGAAAAATCATCCTGATTTACAGTAAGATCTACTATAGAATAATTTTTCGCTGGAAATAAATCCAAGACATTCGTACTGAGAATTTTCCACAGATAATTTCGCATCAGTGATGTGTTATACAGAATTTTTGCGGGATCTTCTTTGAAATAATTTAATTGATTAATTACGCTGATTAGTTGTAACATTTTTTCTGTCACCACTTGATTTTACTGCGAGCTTTGTCTTAGTTTGATTCGATATTATATTGCTAGGTTTCTGTATCAGTTCCCAAGAATTTCTAATTGAAATATACAACAAAACAAAACAAAACCCATCATTCATTTATGTGAATAGATTACGAACCTGATTGTTTTGTGTGAAGTTTTCATTTGAATTATTTTATGTGAGCTTTGTTATAATTTTTTCGTATAAACTACCGGTTTCAATTTTCTCTATCAGTTCTCAAGAATTTCAAAATTGATATAAATGGAATAACAGTCATTCGAATATGTGATTAGTTTACGAGTCTGATTGTTCAATGAAAAATTTGATTTACGAATCTGATTATATTTTCAGAATTCAATTTGTTCCTGAATAGAATGCTTAACATTTTTTTTTTTCTGTCATCACTTGATTTTTTTATGTGAGCTTTTCATTGTCATAGTTTGAAGTGTTGGTTTTAGATGAATTCTTCACACGACCTATCAGGCATCTCAAAATCAATATCTCTAATTTTCTTTTTTTTTCCACAGAATAAGCCTCTCATTATTCTAGAGGGAATATTGGAGGTGGGGGAGACGCCGCCTGCGCCGCCGCCACCATTCATTTCATTTGGGTAAGTAGGCCCCTACCATATATTTATTAATAACAGCGGGGCCGTGATAACAGTGTGGGCACTCAGAATAAATTTACGATGATAATGTATATGCAAGATTTTTTTTTGTTTTATTTCTTTTACAGGCTCAATAAAGGATTGTTAGTTTTTTGTGTTTTTTTAAATCATATCACTGGGTATTTCTTTTCAGGATCTTTGTTTTAAAATGATTGAAAGATGCTATCAAACTAACCGCAATTTCCTTCATTACATATTTCATGAATTCCAAAAGAATTTGATATTGAAACTTTCCCTTTTATGGAGAGATAACATAACATCCTGCTTTCGCTGATATTCCTTTCTGATTTAAAAATAGAAAATTATACAGTGCGTAAAAGGTTGTCTGGAAAAGAAGAATAATTTCGTTATTATAACTAGTCTGAAATTTTTTCAAAACTTACACCTCTTGAATTCGCTATATGACAGCGTCTATTTACATTAATGATTAGAAATTATACAGTGTGTATTCTGAAATGTCTGAAAAAAAGAAGAATTTCGTTATTATACCTAGTCTAAAATTTTTTCAAAAACTAACACTTCTTGAATACGATATATGTCAGCGTCTATTTACAATGGTAAGCTAAACAACATATAATTAACTATTTACAAGCCGCCAAAACCTTTGCTTCAGTTCCGGTTTTTCACTGAAAGTGCTGTCAGTTATTGATAAATTCACGTTAATTTTTGTAGAACTTACATGAATACGAAATGTCCTCTAATATCCTTTCAAAATACTCAATTGGCGGAGGTGGATAGTGAAAGCCATGTCTAAAAAGTGAGACTCGAATTTTTTTGAAAAAGATTAGACTATTTATCTTACAAATTGAATATTTCCCTGGCGATAGGGGAAGGAAGAGTGAAATAATCTAGCAAAGCTGATCGATACTTCATTTCTTCTTCTTCATCACCAATCAATGACGGATCATTGAGAATAACCTCCTCATGAGTGCTAAAAATGATTTGCCCAATTATGTTTTTTTCGCGAAAGGAATCTCAGAATCGTATCTGGGGAGCCCTAAATTTTCACATTACTCGTATGATCCTTACTGCTGTTGAAATATATTAACGGTGTAAAAATTAATATTGAGTCAGTAATGGTTCGTTTTTCTAGTGCGTAAAATAACCTACTCAGAAGAAGTATAAAAAATTGGCGACTGGGGAGGCCTGAAATTATTATTTTTTGAGAAATGTCAGTGAAGAATATACAAAAGCACTTACACTTCAAATTTGGATGCCTGACATTCCTCAATGCTGAAAAATAATCTGTTCAAAAGAAGTTTTTTTCAATTTTACAAACTTTTTGCCATCATCAAAATAACCCCACATTGTTTTTATTCCTTCTCTCAAAACACTTGAAATATCTTTTTCCAGTTCTCAAAAATTTTTTGTCAAATAAATATTGTTCGAAGGAGATATAGGATAAAAAGTACTCACTTCAATTCAATTCTTTATTGTCTTGTTGCCATTGCTTACAATAGATAAGACGTGTCATAAAAGTACATACATATAAGTATACACAAAGTACAGAAAAAAAAACATAATATTCACAATTACAAAATACCATTGTTATTCACAATGTCGTATTTATCCTGACATCAAAGTCAAGAAAAAAAAAATGTTATAAAAAATCATTTGAAATATATCTTTCAAACTCTTCAAGATTGTAAAAACATTGTTCTAAGAGTATTGCCTTCAACCTCATTTTGAACATGTCACTAGATGTACTCTCTTTGATATACAAAGGTAATTTGTTGAAAAAACGAATGCCAACCATAAACGGAGACTTTTGACAGAAGGTGTGATTCACTTTATTCAATATAAAATCATTCTTATGCCTTGTGTCGTAGGTGTGTATATCTTTATTCTTCACAATACACTTTCGATTATTGAATATATATGTTAATAATTTCAAGAGATAAATTGAGGTAACAGTAAGGATTTTTTTATGTTTAAATATATCACGACAAGACGATCGATATGGTAAGCTGAAAATAAGCCTCAAAATACGCTTTTGTAAGATAAAAATCCTTTCTACGTCTCGTGCTTGTCCCCACACGATTACGTTATATGCAATAGCAGCATAGGCATAAGAATAATAAACATTTATGAGAGTGTCAGTATCAAGCATAGATTTCAATATGGTTTATAAATAATAACACTGATTAAGTTTTTTACAAATAATATCAGTCTGGACTGTCCAAGACAGGTTATTATCAAAAATGGTACCTAAAAATTTAACATGCTTTGAAGATACAATATCATGATTATTGAAAGAAAAATGACCATAAGATGGTGGTCTGTAATTAGTGTGGTATTCAATACAAAGCGTTTCCTTAAGATTTATTATAACCCTGTTTCTAGAGCACCAATTATCAAATTCCATGAATGTGGTATGTATTTTTTGTGAAAGAATGTTTCTTGAACGATCAGAGATAAGCATACAAGTGTCATCTGCGTACATTAGCACCTTTGCTTGCGAGATGTGGGCAGGGAGATCATTTATAAATATTAAAAAAATTAAAGGCCCAAGGACACTTCCTTGAGGTGTTCCCAAGTCAACCTCAAACTCATTTGATATGACATTGTCAATTTTAACAAACATTTTCCTCCTCTCCAGAAAAGAGGTGAACCACTTATTAATGCAACCACGTATACCCAGACGGTCCAGCTTTGAAGATACAAAAGCTTTCTCAACGGTATCGAAAGCTCTAGTTAAATCGAAAAGTATAGATACGACACAGCTTCCAACATCCAATGTGTCGTGAATATGTTGTGTATAATCAACAATACTGGTTTCTGTTGAGAACCCGCTACGAAAGCCATGCTGGCAGTTTGTAATTTTCGAGAAGGTGTTCAAAAAAAGCAAAACCCTATTTGAAACCACCTTTTCAATAATCTTTGAAAAAACACTCAATAAAGATATTGGCCGGTAATTTTCAATGTTAGTGGGATCATCTTTTTTGTGTAATAAAATGACAGTACTTATCTTGAGGCTAGTTGGAAATATAGACTAGGAGCAATTATTTCTTTACATTCTTTTATAACAGTAATGGGGATTTCATCTATACCAGTAGATTTTTTATGTGGTAATTTGTTAATTACCTCAATAACTTCAGATGAAATGACTGGTGCGAAAAACATTGTATGCCTTGAGGATTCGCTTGTGGTACAATTGTTGCCAGGATTATTGCCAAAGTGGTTGGATATTTTTTCACCAACATATGTAGTCAGGTATTCACCGAAAGCATTAGCCTGATCCAGAGGATCTGTTAAATGTTTGTTATTATGTCTGATTTCTTTGATGATATTATTTTTTTGTTTCCCTTTTACTTTATTCACCAGCGACCAGGCAGCTTTATTTTTGTTGTCAGATTTGTCAATTAATGCATTGTAATGTTCTTTTTTTTCTCTTTTAATTTGTTTATTGACTTCATTTTTCAATCTTCTATAATTTACATTGATATCATTGTTATAAACTCTTTTTCGTAACCAGTCCAAATCGCGTAAACGCTCTCGCAAACACTTCAACTCAACAGAAAAATTAATTTTGTGTTGCTTCCTAGGAATTGTTCTTCTAGAAATTTTTTCAAAGCTCTGATTGAAACACCAAAGAAAGTCTTCCATAAAATCATCGAAAATCACATTCACATCCAATACGGTATCAGTATCAAAAGTTACTTTTTCAAGCTGGTTTTTGAAATAATTGATTGTGTTTTCATTTATATTTCTGAACATATATGTTTTTTGGATGGTTGGAACTGTGTCGGAGCACTCTTCTGGAAAGTTCTCAAAAGAGTCAACACTTGCTTCTGGAAGGTTCTCGAAAGAAGACATTTTCTGCGTTTTTCACTAAAATTGTCACTGTAGTAAGAATCGAATGTATTTTCTTTGATCTGTGACAATAATTGAATACTGTCTTCTTGAGGGGGGGGGATGACGTTCAAAAGACAAAGAACAAAGATATTCATGAAATATCAGTATTACTGGACTATATATCTCACCAAGGATGTATTTTGTTGAAAATCTCATGTTCGGTTTGTGTATGTTAGTATTTCCTTCAAAATAAATATATATTTTTATGTTAGTTAAACATTATAAAGTATCACTTTTGAAATAAAAGTTTTGGTATATCAGTATTAAAATATTACTCCATCAGTTCTATGTCAGTTAGGAAAAGTAATGAAAGAATTGATATTACTATATCTGAGATGCACCAACGTGTGTTTTATAGGATTCATTTTTTTTTTTTTTCGATTGAGATTACTTGTATATTTTTCTGGCATCAAATGAGACGAATATGTTGTGAAAATCCATATAATTTTTTATAATCAAATATAACAATTCAAATATTTATGAATAGTTCATCACAAATACGATCCCTTTTAGCACGACCAGCATATTGTTGTCTTCTGTTATCAGCAAGATCTTCATGATGTTTTATATGAACAGGATCGATATCAATGATATTGTTGCTCAAACAAATATTGTGTAAAACACAACAGGCAATGACATACTTGGGAGCCCATTCCAGATTTATCACATCCAAATATTTCAAACATCGAAACCTTCCTTTCAGTAGAGCAAAAGATTTTTCTACACAAGAACGGGCTGAAGATAACAATTATAGTGTTTTTGGGCTTCAGACAAATGATCTCTATATGGACACTGTAGTTGTTCCATACACGGATAGGCTTTATCCCCTATTAAATGACTGTCGTTTGGAAAGCTTGTATTCGGTTGATTATTTATTCTGGTCCAGATTCCGCTTTTAGTCAAAACTCTTGCATCATGACATGATCCAACTTCTCCCACATAGCAGTCAATGAATTTGAGCTCATGGTCACATACTGCCTGAAAAAAAAGTTCAATTACAAACAAGTTCCATTATAGATATATTCACCAAAAACTGTTTCAGAGGAACTTGTGCAGAAATACTTTCAATATGCACTCTGAGGCAAAACAATTTGATATTAATATACTGTAAAGTGGTTGCTTGAGGCATGTTCCTATATATTACATGAAATAAAAATTGTGGTTACAAAACCTGAATATCAATAACACCTGCAATATTATACTGCTGTAGCCATGCCTATTTATATACGATAATCCATGTTCTTTGGGTTTTGGTATTTCAATGTATGTACCGTCTATGGCACCTATTGTAATGGGAAAACCTTTGGCTGCAAATCCCTCTACAACTCGAGTGTGCTCATGGTTAACTGGCCATTCTATGATAGTCGAACTTTTGCCTTTCCAATGTTGAATCGACTACATATTGATCTACAAATAAATTGATAAGTATGTGAATTCATACAACATTTTCATACCGATAAGAATCAGGTTTAACAAAATACAATAGTACTAGCAGTACTTGATCTCTGGCCGATAAAGTGTGACGACCAATGGCCATTTCTTCTGTAGATATATCTTCCTTAATTAAATTCAGCATTTGGTTGAAACTTGCTCTATTCATACGAAAATACTCCTTGAATTCCTGGTCAGAATACTCATTCACAACTAGTGAAATATAATTATGTATTCTAGGTCGAAGTTCTGAAAAAGATGAGTGTTAAATATTGGAAATATAAAATGAGCATAAGTAACAATTCTCTAACAAAGAAATTCTCCATATCACAAGACAAAAATTGGACTTTAATCCTTTGAAAATTGATAGAATACAAAATGAATTAGCCGAGCCGGACTTCTTTTATTTCGAATTTCTTCTGTTGAATGACAGTGTTACCACAACGTCATAGGCAAAAGACAGCCGTTCCGTATATCACCGAATTTTCAGAAGTACCGCTCAACCGAGCAGTTACCACTCCGCCATCTTGAGTTACCACGCTGGTTAACCAGACAGGGAAACGGAACACGGCCCATATGAGTCAATTTCTTCATACTTGTTAAATTCAAATGCCCCAGTTTTCTATGCCAAATTTGGAACTTTTAATTTTCAGTTGACAGATTAGCTATTGGCTTCTGATTGAATTTTACGACAAAAAGACCATTAGTTTCATTTTCGCCTTTTAATCATTCTTTATTGTTTTTTGTTATTTTTACTTAATTTTTGGTAAAAATCACTTCTCCATCATTTTCTGCTATGACACTTACTGACAGTAACTTTTTAGTTAACTCTGGAATATACAATACATTCTTGAGAATGCAAGTGCTATGTTCGATGTTGCCTATTCCTTCTGCTTTCATGGATTGATTCTTCTTTGCTACTGATGTATCAGTTTCCATTTCTTCAGAATTTTGAAAAAGGTCAATATTATTGCACATATGCGACGATGAGCCAGAATCGACTAAAAATTCATCGACATCTGATTCGTATTCTTGAGTAAGGAAGGATATTTTACTTTCTCTCGTCTGGAGTTTAGTTTTTTTTCTAAATTAACAGTCTTTTTCAAAATGGTTCGTTTTTTTACAGTAACGACAAGGATATTTAGTTTCAGTTTTATTTTCTTCTCTCTTCGGACAAAATCTTTTAATGAAAATTTTGTTTCAATAAATAAAATGCTTACCTATCTGAAACGGGGGTGGTTTTCTCATTAATTGAAGAAATCGGTGATAAATGCAGGGAATCTTCTGAAGTACTTGAATGATACTGAGGGAGATCTAGCGGATCCAGGTTGTGGGATGGATCAGAGTGTCTCCCCTCTACAGAACATGATGCTTCAGAAGGCGGAGCCTCGACTTCACATCCTTCGAATGGTTCAGGATCAAGTTGATCAGGTTCTTCGAATTCTTCAAGTACTTCAAGTATATCTGCAAGTGATACCTGAATAACTCGCTTGTTTTTCGTTTTAAAAATTCCATTTGTTTTTATTCGTGCTAGAACTGAAATGAAACATATGATTATTTTCAATAATTAAATCGACAAATTATTGGTCGATTATATCTACAAAACGTGAGATGAGTTCGAGAGTACTGTTTCTTCCTCTGCGTCTTCCTCGTCCTCCTCGACGTCTTCTTCCACGTCCTCTTCCATGTGCTCTTCCCCTTCCTCTTCCACGACCTCTTTCTCTTTCCCTTCCTCTGTCCCTTTCCCTTCCTCGTCCTACAACAATATCCATTACAATAATGTGTCCTGTCCGAAACATAATTATAATATTCGACGCGGTGTATTATTTTTGCTTGTATACTCAATTATTGATTGATTTATGTTTTCTGAATTGTTTCATTAGATATATGAATCACCCAATACAACAAAAAGCGTTAAACTGGATACAACCAATTTTCAAACCAATTAAATTGAAATTCAGTCAATGAAATTTGCAACAAGAAATTATTTTACATCTAAGCTCTCAGAATTCCAGAATAAATACCTAATCACGAATACAATTTTTTTTATTGTTTTGGTGTCGTTTTGTAATAAAAGCTACCCTGAACATTTCTTATGGTCGGTTCATACACCACACTTTTACTTTATCATTTACTTTCACCGAATGGAATTGGACCGTTCATACACCAGTGTTTAAAGTAAACAGGACGCATACGCAGTCGGCTGCTCTAAGGAAAAACCGAGTATGTGTATTGAGACAAATTTTACAGGAGAGCCAAAAAACGTTCAACGGTTGGCACTCATTTGTTTGTTCAATATGTCCAAACTCTTAATATTCATCTTTAATACACTTTTTTGGAATTATTTTTTACACTGTACAGAATGCAACATTCCTATCAAGTAATGTGTTTTTGTGCACTTACTTGGTACACAATTAGTCTGAAAACTGAAATTTTCTATGGAAAATCAAAGTAGAATCACCTACTTGGTTTTTCACTGGAATATAGTAATAAAATTAACACAATTTAATCACATGTCCTAAGTTATAGATATGAAAAGTAGTTTCGTTTTGTTGAAGCATACATTACAATAATTCAAGTAGAATGATATTTCTATGAACATTTACATTTGAGAGAGGAGTATCAATGAGTAGTTTGGCAGTAAAGTGAAAAATCGTCTGGAGAAAAAATTATTTTTATACAATTCGTCACATTCTTAACAAACAATAATAATAAGAATAACAGTTTTTTTTCAATTATCGTCGTCAGTCATTTGTCCGTCATCAACCAAATCCACAGATGATGTATTTTCCTTGAGATTTTTCCAAAAGTCCCTGCGATTAGGTGGCTGCATTAATGGAACAAGCTTAGAGTTGATTTCCTGCTTTTTGGCAGGAGGTATACACCTCTGGCCTCGTTAATTTTGTCAAACTCGGTGCTGATGTTATATTTCCTTTGAGGAAAATTTAGCTCATTGTATTTTAAATTATCGAGTTCTTTATAAAACATGTTTCTGGATCCTCTTTGAAACTTAACTTCAATTACCTGCTGTAACTTGAAGTTTTTTAACTCATCGTCATTTTTTTTGGAAGGCTGCCGCTTTTTTTTTACCCAGTTATATGTATCTTTGCCGACTTTAATGTCTAAGGCTTTCGTATTTTTTCTGGACCTTTCTACTACTTTTTGGTAGTGTTCAAAATCACATACTTCCCTTTCCCTTTTTAGTGCTAGTTCGATGTTACCATGTACGGAATCAGCCGCCATATGGGTATGGCCTTTGGTTAGATATTTTATTAGGATGGTTTCAACCCCACTGGTCGGCGAGTTTACAATTCGAACTAAAGACGTGTATAAAATCCAATTTTCATTTTGCGCTGTGCAATTATATCAGCCCAGAAAACAAAATGTTTTACATCTCTATTATATCGGATTATTTTATAGATGGTGTCGGTAATATTGCCTGCATCCCTACCAGCAATTTCTTCGTGCCATAAAACGCATACGCATTCTCCTCCGTTTTTCAAATTGGCAAAGGTCATGTTAAATGTTGCTAGGCGACTTATAAAAAAGGCTTCTTTATATTGCGGCATTATTGGTAATACAAGTACTTTTTGCAAATCCATAGCATAAAAGACTTTATTTTCGTCCATATTTTTTTGTTTGCTTCGTTTACGTCAATTTTGTATGAAATAATTGATAAATCTGATTTGAGTTTATGTACAGCGTAGTTTGCTAACTCTACCAAAGTTACAGGTGAACAAGAATCGCGTAATTTTCGCTTGTATAATGAGCATTCTTCGCAGACATCACTTTTCGGAGTATGGAGTGAAACATGCATACTTTTCAATACCTGCCTGTACGTTTCCAAACAACAGTGTTTGTCAGGGTGTTTTTCATTGTTATCTGTTAGCATTTTTTTAAGTGTCAGGCCAGATGGCAAGTATTTAACATTCGGTGCATTATGCCTCCTATAGTGTGACACAGTCGGGTAGAATGAATTTATATGATTTTGAATGGCGTCTCTGTCACAATGGGCTTTTTCATACTTACCTCGATTTTCCTTGACACTACTATCCAGAGGTGCCTTTTTTTTAGCATAGACTAAATGTGTGATCACAGCATCGCTTGTGTAACCAAAAGTATTGAGAAAAAAGCTTTTACACACTTTTTGTATGATATTCCTCATCTTGCAGGTGATTGTTCTAAAATTGTTCGTTATCGTTAACCAGCTGACGAACGTCAACCCTCAGAAGTCGAAACTTGTGCGAGCAATGGATCAACGAGGCCTTACCTTTTAACGTGCGATTACCCAGCACGGTGGCCCGGCGAGGATTCGAACCCCGGCCTTCCGCTTGATAGGCAGATATGCTAACCACTACACTACCGAGACCACGTGTTTCATTTCTTTTTAACGAGCTGCCAGCTAATGTATTCCTTCTTCTTTTGATTGGTTGTAATGTTATGCAAGTGCTCAAATATTTACGGCGATTCGTATAATGTTGATCCCAGTATTTATTATACAGATTTTTTCTGTGCGTCTCCACGAAGTTTTTGCAATCGTAACGGCAAAAGCATGGTCTGAAATTGGCTGGATGCTTAGCTTTATTTCTTAAACTTTTTTCTTTTTCGCATAAATGGGGTCTTTTCGGGTTTTTCTTCCTTTGTTTTTTCATCTTCCTCGCTACTGATGCGTCCTCTTCACTACTACTAGTTGTTTCAGCAACAGGAATATACACACGTTTGCGTTTCTTGAAGAGTGTTGGTTCTGAACTCTCATCATAGTCGGGATCAGCGTCACTATCGTCAAAACAACTAGTCGATGAGTCCATAGCGATTTGACATTCTGGTTTATTGCTTTCCTTGGTTGGTGTTCTATTATTGTTCCTGCAAACACTGCAAATCTCGAAACTACTACTCTTCGAATTGGGAAATATTGCCTCATGTAACAATCATTTTATGTAACATGATCATGTTATACTTACAGAGATAATTCATCTAATATTAATGGTGGTGTATTATCAGTGGTGCATTCTAATTTTCTACTATCTTTATCTTTGGTCACCTCCACTAAGACTTTGTCATTGACTTCATTGTCTTCCTGCACTGTTGTTTTTCCGCTTCTGTAACATGAACACAAAAGTAAAACAATAGAAAAAAGAAAGTGCAGGATATAAGATATCTTATACAGTTAGAGAATCAATATTCATAATTCTTAAACAAATGACAGAGAGTCCAAGTAATAGTGTCCCTTGCTTTCTTGAACTAGAAAACTTGGCAATGTTCGAATGTTTAAAAAAACTATGCATTTCTCTGACTACGTCTACTTTTTCACATTATTGGCAACATCGCAATCACAATTATATTGCAAGCCTCAAACACATGCACACTATCATGATAGTCTGAAAGTTATTTTGATGAATGTTCATCATGATATACCTTACGGAATCTGGCATACAAGTTAACGTAGGTATATTACACGAGGTATACTCAATATTACACATAACCTCAAACATAAATTAGCATATTGGGAAAACAAAGTGTGGCTAACGATCTAATAAAAAGTAAATACCATACTTACAGGGATTCCTTTTCAATTTTAGTAGCTAAATCTACTATTCTGCTTCCTCTGGATTTATTAGTATTCATTTTTCACAAAACCGATACACGTCGTGCTATCTAAACATCAACTGTTAGTTGTACAATTACAGAAGAAAGCAGTCTCCACCACCACTTTGTTGCCAACACTTATTTGGTCATTTCAGATCTATTAGGCACTAATAATCTAGAGAAAAACGAAGCAAATCCATTTTCTAATGATAAAGCGAGTAAGCGACATTCACTTACTTTTTTTATCATTGGAAATATACACATACTTTTTTTGTCATTAGAAATTTTGTTAATATTGTCGTTTACTTGGTATTTACAATGTTTGAAACTTCAATTTTTACCCTGATTTCATGCGCTTGCTTTGTTTTATTGGATGCAGGAGGCATTATACATGTCATAAATGTAATAAAACGATTTTGGAAAAAACTGTCACTTGCTCGGTTTTTCCTTAGAGCAGCCGCAGTGATCAAAAACAAACGAAGGGGGAGAAGTAATAGTGGGTTACGTCATTGTTTTGACCAGTGACAATAACCAAACTGCATTGGATGATGACATATCTTACAATCCAATTTTATATAATTTCTGTAAAATATTCAGAAGAACAGGGCTACGTTTCCTTATAATGTTGGTGGCACTGCTGTGATGACTTCACATGCAAGCATGCGCAGTCCCTATTCAAATATCTCATTCTCAAAGTAAAAGTTCTCATCCTTAAACTAAAAGTTTAAGTGCCGTGTATGAACGCCTCGATTGATTTACATTGTGGCAACTTTCTTGAAGAACAAATGAAAGATGAAGTAAAAGTGTGGTGTATGAACCGACCATTGGGTAATGGTTGAATCAACTTCTCTTATTGAGATGTGGACCGTGAATCAATCTGTAAAACTATCCACTGGCTTAGCTAGTGGCTTCAATTCACCTTCGATGCGAATGATTTTGTCAATTACCTACATTCATTTCTCATGTGAATTGTGATTTGAGAATTCTAAACACGACCCTGGTGAATTCGCTCAACTCTGGTAATTACCCCCATGACCACGCTGTATTCTATGGACGTATAAAAATACATTATATTCTACTACTTGTTTGTACGATACTATAACGAAAAAAAAATGAGTCAAGGTGGATTCAGACAGATCTGAAATCCGATGGTACGACGATCCGACAGCTTTCTGATTGGTCCTAATTTAAGTTTAGACCAATGAGAAAGCCGTCGGATCATCGTACTATCGGATTTCGGATCTGTCTGAATCCAGCTTCATGCAATAAATGAACCTACTGGCTCTATTTACACTCATATGGCCCTTCCTCGAATTAATAATAAAATGCAAGATATAAAGTTACCATGACGTCCTTGGGGCGTTGAAATACGACTCCTTTGTGGAGTTGCCGGAAGGGGCGTTGGGGGCCTCGGAGGGGGCGTTGGGGACCTCGTTGGGGGAGTTGGGTGCTTTTGCCTCCCTACTGTCATTTCACTTTCTGTATAAAAACCAATTCAATGTATGCATAATTACTTTTGATAATTGTATGAAAGAGATCAAATGATATTGATTGGGAGAGGGAGAATTTTTCTTGGAGAAAGCTTACATGTCAAAAGCCAGTATCACATTGAGAGTGACAATCCCAACAGAGCTTTTCATCACGATACTCAAACTTATGATTATCAATTAATGTACAGGGCTATGTAAGTCTGCCTATCTTAATTCCAATGATACAAACAGAAATTTGTTCCGGCTTCATATGTTGCCATAGGCACATTAACGTTCAATGAACTACCACAATATGTTCATATAACGTATATATAAGAATATCAGCCGATTGGGGCAACTGCCAAGTGTCAAGAATATTTTATCGTGATCGGCCAAAATAACTACAACTACCGAGTCATTTCGTGTACAATCCAATTAGTACACTCTATGAAGTCAATAAAATAATGGAATTGAATATTTTATGTAGGTTCATGTTTTTACATCTTTGACATAGAATATGAGAATTGCTATCATAACCATTATCAAATTTCCGTTCTAGTGAGTTTATACATTTTTTAAAACAATCTTACCCTCATCAAAATAGCTGCATATCCGTGGAGGCCATGGACTGCTTCATGATTTCTAGAATTGTTGAGTAGACGAATAAATAGAATATATAATGATATCAGAAAAATGGGATGAACTAAAACATTAGAAAAAAAAATACGAAAGAACTAAGAAAACAAAAAGAATTATGTTCAATCAATAACGAGCGGTTAACAACTCTTGTAAATATTTCTACACCATACTGAAATATCAAGTACTGAAATATATAAGGGTTACTGAAAGCGAAACTGAAAAATATAAACACATAAACAGGTACTGAAATTTCGGATTGAAATAATGAAACAAGTACTGAATCTGAATATGACTGTACTGTAGTTGTTAACCCCTCGATAAATTATCAGCAGTGGTATGGAACGTTAAGGACTTATAACCTGGTCCGGAAGAGAAGATAAGTCACTAGTTTGTTTCACTTACTCTAATGAGAAATTTACTGGGTAAATTTCTTGAAGCAAGGGAGGGATTGTTACATTATGAACCGTCCTTGTGTCTGATTCGATCTCCGTTCAGAAATTACCTCGTATGAATGGAACTGTTACACTCCTAGTGGTATACCCAGTATGTGTTTCTGTAATTCGTTGAAATAGTTGTATGATATGTATATATTCCTGTTGTTTACTTGTTACCTCTTGTGAAAACTAACACTCCCTTTTACCTAATGGTAAACCCAGTATGTGTTTCTGCTATTCATCAAAACAGTGCTTTACTCTGTACATATTTCTGTTGTTCACTTGTTACCTCGTGAAAACTACCATTCTCTTTGAAAACCGAATCGAAGCATCCCGATAAGTTGCTACCGTATCTTCCTCAAACCTGCACTCGTTAATTTTTTTCTGTCGATTTTGTTCTAATAAACAGTCGAATATTTCGTTAACGTTTCTTTCAACTTCACTTTGTAGTTGTCGGCCACTGAGATTATCCAATGTACCTCTATCATCTTCATCGGTGAGAGCATTGGGATCAGAAGGTTCAATGAAAATCTCTTCGATATCATCTAGATAGGCCATATTTAATGCTTCTTGCAATGTAAAACCCGCCCTGGAATCAAAATAGGACATGAGATGAAAAAGTCCAGACCCAAACATCTGAAAGCCTGGCGTTACTTATTTGTAACATCAACGATTGAGTCCTCCATAGCTAATCCTGTTTTGGCAAACATCAAATACAACATATACAACGTGCAAACTACATATTCTTGTATTCACATTTTTGCTAATGATAATCAATAACTTACAAATTGATTTTGTCTAGTACTCACTCGAAGCGAATGCCTGTTTGCTGTAAATAACGCCGGGTCATAATGCGTTAAATGTACTTATGGTCAAAATGTTTATTTCTTTTGACAATACATGCATGTATAATACATACAATATAATACATTAATCAGAAACAATTTACTTTCAATGGGTACATTTTCAAAATCAAATGAAAGCTGGAGCTTTGGAATCCCCTTTTTTTATAGGTTTTTTCCATTTAGCCCTTTGTGGATGGAATTTTTTTTTTTCAAAATATTCCGAAATTGAATAATCTTAAGGTTATATCAAGGCAAGAAAAAAAAAGATGACTAATGAATTTTTATTATATTTTGAATATTTTCAAAATAAATTTGATTACCTTATAGAACCACTAGGCCACAAACAAACTGTTAAAAAACATGAAATATTATGAAACAGTTCCTCCCTTCAGAAAGGCATAAACCTACATTGCATGCAGCACAGTGCCATATTGTACTGCTTTGGTACTGCAATGTGAACAACGTAATTCAGATCCATGCTGAGGCATATGAGCAGCTTTGTTACTTCTTATTTCTATAGGAACTCGTACCTTGAACTTGTTGCTGGTATTTTGCTTATCCGTCCTTCTTCCTAATTGGCATATTTGTTTCAGATCCAATCAAACCAGTGGCCACTACAATTTTGAAATCTTTCAAAGATAACCGACACCATTTGTTTGAATTTTGAAGAGCAAGAAAGAGTTTACTAGTGTTATTTCGACAAAATGAAAAAAAAATCTGTGCCACTAGTTTTTTGATTATCTGTCCAATTCGTAACAGGATTTTAACACATCGGATTTATCCACGAAACCCATATATATGTCGAAGTATCATTTTCACGGGCGTTCTGATTATTGTTCCTTGGTGGACTCATGTTTATTCTATCCAATAATTTTAATTAACACGCACAAACACGAAACTGTATTGTAGAAATACAAAATGTTATAAGGCTAAAATAGTATTCTAATTCTATTAAAGCAACATGAAAATCCTCTTCAAGAGATTTTTATTCAAAATAGAATCAGCACTTATCACGACAAGCCCGACAGTTCGATAACTAATCCACGGTTAGTAGGATTGATACTACGCTTACTGACGAGATATGTCCCTTCGGACCCGAGCTTATCCCAATAAACATGAGAAAACATAATCTGCTCAAATCATAAATAAGTACTGTAAGTTTTATTATTGGAAACTACTGCAATAAAAGGTCCAGACGACAGGTTTTTTTCCAGGGAAAATCCCAAGTATAGTTTCGTCTCCTAAACGGCCAACCTGATGATCACACGTCCTCGGGTGTATCTATAAGCATATTTATTTTGATTTTCAACTTAACCTCTCTTGTACTTTTTATTTTTACAATAGTGAATTTTGTTGAGGACTACCTCAAAAATTCCCATTATTCAGAAATCCAGTACACTGATAAAATTCTTAACGGCACTTTTTTTAATGCATGTACAAACTAGCGGATACATGATTTTGACTACTTTGAGAAAAATCCTTCTGCGATTCCATTCAGTTGTTCCCCGACCAAGCAACCAATAATTCAACTCCACCATAGGTATACCCTCTTGCACTCTTAATGGTCTACCACCATAGTTATCATAACTATGTACACATTCACACTAAGCCTCCGCCACATTGTCAACTGTCACAGTCCGACATATGTAGTGTGGCTTACGACTTTCCTCAAGCCCCCGCCACCTCGCCAACTGCCCATCGCGCCCTGACAATCTTGGCAACTTCCAAGATCGATTCAAACCACACACGGATTTGCAGTTACGTACGACTACAGCTTGGCGAAAGAAGTGCAGCCAAAAGTCCTTTTTAGGCCCTCGCCACCTCTCCTACTGCCCATCGCACCCTGGCCAAACCCCACAGGTTTGCCGTTACGACCTACAGCCTGGAGCAAGTGCAGCTACCTCAAAACTACCATTAGTGCCCGGTCTCTCCCCTGGTGGCTTCTGACTCTGTCTCAGAGTCCTTTTAATTACTCTCTTGGTCAGAGACATCCAACTCAACAGGAATATGGCACTCAGGCATCTTTCTCAAGTTTTCATGGCTATATTTATATGATCTATTGTTACTTACTGATTTTAAATCATACCGATCGCCGTCAAGAACCTCAGTCATCATAAATGGACCTCTGAACTTCGGATCTAGCTTTGTCTGATTTCTTTCCTCATTTTTAATTAATACAAAATCCCAACATTAAATCGGACTACTTTAACTTTATTTTTATCAAATCTATATTTATCATACTTAGCACTACGTTCAATATTAACAATTGCATTCTGCCGCACGTCAGAGATATCAATCTCAATATAAGCCTGTGAAGGAATCTTACTATTTGAATGAGAGAACGTACTGTATATGCGTTCTTAGTTTCGTTTATGATATTTTTTCGATTTTGACATATAATTGAATGTAATTGTCAATTGTACCTAATTGAATAAAGGACACGTTTTTTGAGTATCTGAACATTTTGGTCTTCGAACCGGATCGAATCAACAATGGAGAGCAATCCCGACAGACTGAGAAGAAAAACTGCTGGCGTTCGAAATCTTCCCGACGATTATACGTGGCCGGTAGGATTTGGTAGTGTGAAGCATACAAGTACCAATTCCATGATTTTACCTGGAAGAAAAGCGGCAGCAAAATCTTCAAAATCGCAGGATTTCATTGTTGAAATTAAAAGCAATGGAAAAAGTTTGAATCCGACTGTCAGTGGTGTCGGATCTTCTAGAAATTCAAAACATTTCCATGCTTCAGTAGATCTTCAGAAGAAAAGACTTGCTATCCAGGCAGAAAGAGAGAGGCAGGAGCTCGAGAAAGCAAAGGAGGATTTGGAAAAGAAGCAAAAGGAAATTGAAAATAAGATGCGGTTACTGAATATGGAACATGAGATGAAAGCCGCGGAATTAAAAGCAGGTTTGTGCGAAACAAACAGTAAATCAGATTCAGGGTCAAATAGAAGTGAGGAAACAGGGCGAGTTGATATAGCTGAATGGGTTAGAGATGTTAATCGCTCAAAGAATCAGTGGTTTTTGGACTCATCGCCAATGAACATTCCAAAAGAGAATAACTCTCAAGGAGATATACAGATGTTATGTCGAACAATTACAGATGCAATAAAAAGTGTTTCTTCGCCAAATGGACAGAATAAAATGTTAGCCAGACATATTCTTGATAAAGACTTTCCGATATTCGATGGAAACATTGAGGATTGGCCTCTATTTTATCAGAGATATCAGCAGATCATCAAGATGTGTGAATACAGTTCGGATGAGATATTGATCAAACTTCAGAAATGTCTACGGGGTGAAGCGAAGTCGGCAGTTGCAGGTATGTTACTCACATCTGAAAATTTGGAACTTATTATAGACACACTACGTATGCGTTTTGGGAGGCCAGATCACGTGCTTGATGTGATCATCAACAGAATCAAAGCATTCCCACCAATCAAAGAAACCAATGTAGAGAAAATCATTCAGTTTTCCAATGAGGTTAGAAATTTAGTGTCTACAATAAAATCGCTTCTTTCCTTTGATTATTTGAAAAACCCTCAACTTGTTAGATATTTCCTGACTAAACTTCCTGATATTCTCAGGTTGAGGTGGGGGGAAGTAGTGATGGAAAAAGGTGGTGAAGTTTCATTGGAGGATTTCTGCGAGTGGCTTAGTAGTGTAGCTTCGGCTGCTTCCCATGTGAGTTTTTCAAAGAAAGTTCATTGTCTTGACACCAACAGATATGAAAAAAAAAATACTTTTCATAGAAAAAACGAAACCATTTTGAATACAAAAAATATATCCAGAAAACCATCTTGTTTTTATTGTGACAAAGAGCACAATGATGATGAATGTTCTAAAATGAAATCTGATGACATAGAAACAAGATGGAGAGTGATAACGGAGAAAAAATTATGTTTCAGTTGTTTGAAAAAAGGTCACCAAAAATTTAAATGCACCCTCTCACCCTCATCACCCTCTCTTGCATAAATCATATCCTTTGAGAGATACTAGCAATGAAATTTCATCCAATAACGATGAAAGTCGTGAAACTGTTTGTACTACGGGAGATATTTCCAAAAATATTTTATTACGAATGTTGCCAGTGAAAATATTTGGACCAGAAAGTTCTATGACGATTTTGGCAATTTTGGATGAAGCTTCAACGGTGAGTTTGATAGATGAAAGTCTTTCGAATAAACTCGGGCTTCATGGAAAGTCAGAATCTGTCTGTTTACAATGGACCAATGAAATTGTATCAAAACTCAAAAATTCTCAGAAAATAACTCTGCAGATCTCAGGCAATAAACCAAATAACAAGATTTATACGATTAAAAATGTTAGAACGGTTAATAATTTGAGCCTTCCAGCACAGACAGTGAATATGAGGTACTGGAATCAATACGCTCATTTGAAAGGCCTGCCTATAGAAAGTTTTGAAAACCAAATACCATTGATTCTGATCGGTCTGGATAATATTCATCTCACAGTTCCTACACAAGTGAGAAATGGTCCGTATTCACTTCTCATTGCTACCAAATGCAAGTTGGGTTGGTCTCTTCACGGTCCGAGTAAGGTAAAAGACCATGAATGTATTGCTTATACATTCCATATCTGTGGCATACAAGAGCAAGATGAACATTTGGAGCAAATAGTAAGAGAGTCCTTTTCTACCGAAGAATTTGGTGTATCTATACCCGTTTCAAAAGAAAATTTGTCTGAAAAAAGGGCTTTGGAAGTTATGAAGAAGACAGCAAGACGAATAGGAGATCGGTATGAAATAGGACTGTTATGGAAACAAGAAGAAGTAAAGTTGTCAGAAAGTAAGAGTATGGAAATTCAGAGACTCAAATGCCTTGAAAACAAACTGAGAAGAAATGAACGTTTGAGCAAAGAATATACAAAAAAAAAATGAAAATTATCTACTACAAGGCTACATCAGAAAGTTATCTTCGGAGGAGGCAGAAGTGGAAACGAATAAGACGTGGTATTTGCCGCATTTTTGCGTGGAAAACCCCAATAAACCTGGTAAAATACGCATTGTTTTTGATGCAGCTGCCAGGTCAAACGGAATGAGTTTGAATGACAATCTGCTTACAGGTCCCGATCTTTTACAGCCACTCATTTCTATTATTTGGAAGTTTAGGATTGGAAAATTTGGATTCTGCGGAGATATTCGCGAAATGTTTCACCAAGTTCGCATTCGTGAAGGCGACAGGCAAGCCCAACGCTTCTTATGGCGAGATATGAACCCTTCAATTGAACCTGAAATCTACGAGATGCTTGTGATGACTTTCGGTGCAACATGTTCTCCAGTCTGTGCTCAGTTCATTAAGAATTTGAATGCAGAAGAACAACATCCTTCACTGAGGATATTCAATGCTATCACCAAGAAATTTTACGTCGATGATTACCTGGATTGTGCAGATAGTGAAGAAGAAGCCTTACAAATCATACAGGAGGTATGTAGAATCCAGAGTCTAGGAGGATTCGAAGTTGTTGGATGTATTTCGAATTCACCACTTGTTAGATCTTCTCTATCTGTTCTTGGATCACAAAATAAGAGCCTGAATGATGCAAAACCTGCATCTCAAAGGGTTTTGGGAATTTGGTGGGACTCCAATGCAGACAAATTATTCATAAATTCATCTCAAAATAAAATCGATATTATTTTTACGAAAAGACAAGTTCTCCGTTATATTATGTCGGTTTTTGATCCATTAGGTCTTATTGCATTCCATACCATCAAGGCAAAAATTATCATGCAGGATATCTGGAGAACCGGACTAGGATGGGACGAACAACTTCCAAGGCAGATTGGATGAGTTGGATAAATAATCTCGAAAATCTTTCGAATGTGAAAATACCTAGATGCTATTCTCCTGAAATACCATATGCTGAAAAAATTGAATTACACTTGTTTTGTGATTCGAGCGAAGAAGCCTTTGCGGCATTAGCCTATCTTCGAGTAGTATGTCTCCATAGAATTGATGTTGCTTTGATATCCTCAAAAACGAGAGTCTCTCCTTTGAAAGCATTATCGATTCCCAGATTGGAACTCCAAGCTGCAGTGATGGAGAGCAGATTGGCTAAATCCACAGAACAAGAACTGGAATTGAATATCGATCGAACATATCTCTGGAGTGACTCGAAGTGTATTCTAGGATGGATAAGGAACGACAGTCGAAAGTTCAAATAGTTTGTAGCTCATCGCATCGGTGAAATACAAGAAAATACGAATGTAGAAGATTGGTATTGGGTGCCTACTTCACAAAATATCGCTGACGAAGCAACAAGAAGATACAATTCAAGAAACCTCGATGATTTGTTTCGGCATTGGTACTTTGGACCAGATTTTTTATATGAAAAAGAAGATAATTGGCGTATACAAGAAGATTACTCGAAGTCGAACAACTCGGATACAGAAATGAAAACGGAATTCTTGGCTCTTGTCACAAATGAGCAAGAGAACCAACATTTTTCCTTAATAGATCTGACCAGATTTTCGAACTATAAACGGTTAATTAGAACCACTGCCTGGGTGCAAATATCCTGGAATATTTGGAGGAAACGATCAGCCAAACTTGATATAAGTTTCAATCCCTCAGTTGATGATTTGGATAAAGCAGAGATATTTTTGCTTAAAGAATCCCAGTATCGGTGTTTTCGGGATGATATTGAAAAAATGAAGAAAAACTTACCTCTAGACAAACATAGCCGACTCAGAACACTGTATGGATGAATACGGCTTGATCGTTATGGATGGAAGGACAGATCTGGCGGAATGTATGAATTACTCCACCAAAAGGCCTTATATCTTGAGCCCCAAAGACAGATATACAAAACTTCTGCTTCAAGAGTATCATATCAAGTTTCGGCATCAAGGAGTTGATACTATACTCAATGAGATCCGTCAAAGATTTTGGATAGTAGACGGAAGAAATGCAGTTAAATCAACTTTCAAGAACTGTATGCATTGTAGAAAAATGACTGCTAAACCACTCATTCCTCGAATGGGACAACTACCTAGAGTGAGGCTGACTCCTGACATACGACCATTCATAAACGTGGGGATGGATTATTTTGGCCCTTTTTATGTCACAGTGGGTAGGCGGAAGGAAAAAAGATGGGGCGTCTTATTCACCTGTATGGCCATAAGAGCTATCCACCTTGAAGTTGCTCACAGTTTAACGACAGATGCAGCAATAATGGCCATACATCGAATGATTGCATGAAGAGGAAAACCGACAAGCATCCACTGTGACAATGGAACCAATTTGAAAGGAGCTGCAGAGGAACTTCGAAAGGCACTAACCGAGATGACTAAATCCGATTTAGAAAGTAGGATGACTATGGAACGAATACGATTCAATTTCATTCCTCCGGCTGCACCACACATTGGTTCAGAGCTGAATAAACATTCGTTGAGGGACGAAACATTGCTAACCCTATTCGCTGAAGTTGAAAATATCATAAATTCTCGACCCTTAACGCACGTTTCTGTGGACCCTTCAGATCCAGAGGCCCTAACACCAAACCATCTATTGATTGGATATGGAAATCACAGCGGATCGCCATGTGAAACTTCAAGTAGAAATTTCCGACAAGAATGGGGGAAATGCCAGATGCTTCCAGATGTATTTTGGTGAGTCAAGGAATATTTACCCATGCTGACCAAGAGGAATAAATGGACGGACGATAATCAATCTTTGAAAACTGGAGATATCGTTCTCATCGTCGATGACCATTCTCCCAGAAATAAATGGACAATGGGAAAGGTGACTGCAGTATTTCCAGGATGTGACGGTCGGATTCGCGTTGTAGACGTCAAAACGCCTACTTCAGTTCTACGTCGTCCAGTAACCCGATTATGTCGTTTATTGATGGAAGGTGGAGAGAACAATGTTCCCTCACTGGGGGGAGAAATGTGAAGGAATCTTACTATTTGAATGAGAGAACGTACTGTATATGCGTTCTTAGTTTCGTTTATGATATTTTTTCGATTTTGACATATAATTGAATGTAATTGTCAATTGTACCTAATTGAATAAAGGACACGTTTTTTGAGTATCTGAAAATAGTCTCAGAACAAAGCCTGATCAGTCATTATTCCAAAAGGTCTGTCAACTCTACCGATTAGTAATTCTAACGGACTGGCTCTCATGACTCGATTAGTAGTACAATTAATTGTTAGTTGAATTTCATCTACTGAGGCTTGCCAAGAGTTTCCACTCGTTTCAACTGCTGTAAACATACTTTTAAGGGTGCCCATTACTCTTTCTACCTGATCATTTGTCCGGCTATAACCCGTAGCTATCAAGTGTAATTTTGAGCCTTGTGAGCTACAATATTCTTGAAATTCTTTGTAAAACATCTACCCTGATCCGCTATTATACGCGTAGGTGGGCCAAACAAAGATATAGCATATTTTAAAGCTCTAATAGTATTAGTAGTGTCAATTTTGCGAGTATGATATATTGAAACAAATTTTTTCATCAATTTTTTTTCGTACTATTGAGAAATATATCAACTTCTTGAATTATCAATGGACACCAAGGGTGCGAATACATCGGTTATAAGCCGTCACTTTTTCATTTTTCATCATTTTTTCTCGTACCATACACAGGTCTCATCACTTTTTCATTTTTCTCAAATTTTTCCGCACTGAGAAATACTCGACTCACATTTTTCCTTGAGCTATCATTGGAAACCAATAGTGTGAATACATCGATTTTATGCCGTCACGACAAATCTTATAAAATTTTCATTGAACTTTCATTGGTACCAATGTTGTTTTATTTATTCGTGCAAGAACTGAAATAAACCCTTTTTTTTACTTTTTATTTTTTTTATTACATATATTTATAGCTATAATAAGTGGTCTCATTGGTCTTATTTATAATCGACCACTCATTGGTCGATTATAGCTATGAAATATTCTATTATTTCCCAGACGTTTCTCCTCCATCCTCCTTTGCCTATCATTTCCCCTTTGTCCCAATCCTCTTCACCCCACCCCCTTCGCCATAGTTCTCTTCCTCGTCCCGTTCCACGTCCTAGTCCCGTTCTTTGTCCTCTTCCCCTGGCTCGTCTTAACCCCCTTCCTTGTCGTCTTCCTCGTCCTACAACAATTTTTGTAACAGAGATGTGTCTTGTCCGGAAAATTATTATAAAAATATTCGATGTGTATTATTCTTGATTGCATTCTCAGTTATTGATTGATTCATATATATATATATATATATATATATATATATATGTCTTCTGAGTTGTATCGTCAGATATATGAATTACCCAATACAACAAGAGCGTTAGCTGGATCTAACGAATTTTCAATTGTGAAATTTTGAATAAAAAATTTTCATCTATGTTCAGAATTCCAGAATAAATACCAAATCACCACTACAATACTATAATACTCTCGTTTTGTTGTTTTATTGGACGAAGCAGCCAAATGTTTTTTTTAGGTTATGTAAACCGTGAATTATTCAGTAGAATTATCCACTAGCTAGTTTCACTTCTTACGTGAATTGTGATTCGTAAATTATTTTCACGAACCAAGTGAATACATTCATCTCTGGTAATTGTTCATTATATTATTATTATAATATTTATTTTCTACTACTTGTTTGTATTATACTAAAAAAACGGCTCTATTTACATTCATATGGCCCTTTGCAATGTATACAATCACCAAAGCCAAAAACCTACTGACTGTTTGAATCAAAGAGTACCCCAACTAACAAGAGACGAATGCTTTGTCGGAACCTTTGATGTTGGTTGTACAAGATATTGAGCGGAAATACGTCACAGCATTGACAGATATACTAGTTGATACACTGAGAAAAATAGCACAGGTAGTGATTCAAATTTGTACAAAACCGCACTACACTAAGAAAAATAACATTGTTGATTAACATCCGTTTTCGTTCTGATACTCCAAATACAAATTGTTCTTATTGTAGGTATGCTTTGAAATGTATCAAAAGAAGGCCAAAATCTAGTTCGTCAACTTTTTTAGAGAAATCTGTGCATATGTTACATTTATGTAAGCTAAGTGCTTTCCTAATTAAATACCCACATACATAACGAAAAGCATTTTGAGTGATAAGACTTTATTTTTTATAGTCACAGTGCGGAAGTGAAATTGCTTTGATGGGATTAGTAAATAGTTGCTGATTAGTGCAAATAACTTTGTTAGGTTTCAAATTCATCAACTGTCTAGCAAAATCATCACTGCAGTTCATAGCAGAAGAATGTAAAAAATGTTGTGCAAAGGCTTTTTGAAGGCTCTCTGAAATTGAATGGGAGTGGGGTCCACTGAATTTCCTCCTTGTTGTCTTATACTACCAAAATAATTATCAACGCAGTCTTGATTCAAACGTCTTGTTTTTAAATATTTAAAATTTTTTGATGATAAATTATCCCAGATTGTTTTCAGCCCATTTATTGTTACAATCCAACATTTCATTGATGTAAATCTAGATGTAACATCTTTCCCTGTTTTATCAATAATTTTTAAATTCTTTATAAAAGCTCTCATTGAATTTAAGAAATTTAATTGAACATCTGAACCCTCATAAACGACTTTGAAATGATTTGAATATTTAAGATCCGTGGAATTCAACACATCAAAAGGATTATTGAATTTTTGAATAACTTCTATAGTACCTGCAGCTTCTGATGGAAGAATTCCCAAAGCGATATGGGTACTCATGGAACTCGCAACTGTGCTGCTCAAAACCTGGGTTGCAGTTTTCATACGCATTTTCTCAAAGCTAGTTGGGTATATATGTGAATATATGGGGCACATTTGTAAAATTGTTTATTGTCTTCATGGTAAAAAGTCTCTACAAAAGACCAAGATGTTTTTTTGTAGCCATCAAAACAGAAAACATTATTAATTAGAGCATTTCTTGTCGTTTTTATCAAATGACATGGGTCAAATATAAAAACAATTTTTTTACCATCCACATAAAATTCAGGTTTACCGGATGTAATTCCAAGTAATCTACTTAATTCAACAAAATTTGATCCCTTTCAGATATAATACACTGTACATATAAACCTGTTTCAAACAGTTTTGTGATACATTCCTTTATGACAAGTATACGTTTTTCTGCATCAAAACTTGTATGTACAAAAAAATAAGCTAGTGGCTGCTTCCAATTTGAATATAATCCTCTAGCCATGATTACAAGAGCATTTTGTGCTACTAATACCTCCTTTTCCTCATTTCCTATATCACATAATTCAATGATCTCATCTGTTCCTGTATCAAAATACAAGTTACTCCTAAGAGACATCTCATCAATGCATATGCTACAATGTTTGTCCTCATCAAGCATATTTTTCACCTTAATTTGAAGAGCTTCATATATTCGGTCATTGTTCAGTCCTGGTTTACATGATAAATGTTCTGTCATTTTCTGAAGACTTCGTTTTGATGGCAAATATAGAATTTTCTCCATGAAAGCATAAGCTCTAGGCCCTAAAAAATTCAATGACAGAGCAAACTGCTTATATTCATTGGAATACCTTCTACTCTTTTTTTTCTTATTTTTGAGTACTGCTTGTGTTTCAACTATTTGTGCTAATGTCTTGTTCAAAAACTTATCACACATTTTGTTGAATTTAGATAGGCTATATTTTTCTATTTCGGATTTCTTCTTCAATGTCACCTTATGTTTATTTATTTCCAACTTTAGACATTTGATTTTCCTACGCAACTTATTTTTTCTTGGTGAGCTTGTACTCAACCTGGCTCAACATTTGAAGGAGTAATTTCAGTAGGTATATATTTATTGCTGTCAATTGGAAGCTTTCATTTACTGTCTACTTATCAGTAACGATGAATTAACACTTATTAAATGACAAAACTATGGAACTGTCCCTGATTGTTTTCACCAGTGGGACAATACACAACATGCCGTTCTGTTTGTCATTTATAATGGAAGTGATCGAAGCGCTATTGCGTTTACCTGAAGAATATCAGATTTACGTCATGATTTATTTTTAAGTGAGCAAATCAGTGTTCCTTAATAACATGTATGTAGTCAGACATTGTCCACCAACAAGTTAAGAACATCTTATGTCTATATCTAACTAGGTAGTAATTACCTGAAATCACTTGGGGTTGACTTGAGGTCTCCATATTTAATTGTCCACTTTGTGCCGATGCCATTTCCTTTGAAAATGAAGTTGTATCGTCTACAAAATTCATATAATATACAAATATTTTCAGATATATCCAATATATCACAATAATAACAATGAGAAATACAAACTGGAAAAGTAATAATTTTACTAGGTCATGAAGAGCAAGCGAGTACAATCATAATTTGATTAAGATGAGGATCAATATGACTGAAAAATTATATCGAATATACAATTCCGTGATGGTGAAGCTACAAACACCTTCAAGTAGTACTAGTTTCGTGGATGGTTCTTCTGTTGAGTCAAACTGAGCTTTGTGTTTCAAATGTAAAAACTCAGTAGGATGTGCTTCCTGAAACAGAGTTTTTCTAATTCCACTCTTATTAATGAGCTTTTCCTCAAAATGAAGCTCACACAATTTATAATTCTTATGTAAAGCCTCGATATTTTTGTCAAGGAGATCTAGCCTATTGCAGTTTTTCAACCAAACTTCAGCTCTGAAAAAATTTTAAAAATAAAGTTCAAATTTTAGTATATACCAACAATTTTTCCACACACCTATCACGATCTGCAGGTATTGAAAATAAGCTTAAACCTCCGCCTGTTCTTGAGTTACAGCCGCGGTATATACAACAAAATCCACCTTTGCGAGAACTCATTGTAATAATAAAACAAATTATTATACAATGCACTGATCACAATACAATCCAAGTAGGTACACCAAAAAATGTTTACTGATAATCTTCGACTCCAAACTTCAAATGAAATACAAATATTGAAATTTACAGGAAAACCAATAATCCAATGTTTACTATTTGGATAAATGTATAGAGTTGCCAACAGAAGCAACAGGTCAATATGAAATTATTTGATAAATTAGAAGTTGATTGTATGCATAATTTTAGTATACCATTTTCTGCAATTTCTGAGACTGGGTTGACTACATTATTTTGGCATGCACCTATTATATGTACAATTTTTATTTCAAGAATGTTAGCTCAGATAATTCCTGGTAGTATAATTATTTTACGGTGAATGCCAGAAATAAATTAGGAATCGGCAACTCTGCGATACATTCATAAGACCGGAAGTATAGATTGACATTAACAGAAATACTAATTGTTTCGCGCATGCGCTCTGAAATATTTTATCAGGAAAAATGCTCTTTTTCGTCTCTTGTTAGTTGGGGTACTCTTTGGTTTGAATTGATAAAATAGAAGATATTAGTAATCAAATGCATGAATTCAAGTTACCATGACGACCTTGAAGCGGGGGCGTCCTCTGAGGAGGGGGCCTCCTCATTAATGTCGCATCTTCCATATAAAAACAATTCCAATAATGTACAAATAGTTTTGGTAATTGTAAGAAAGAGATCAAATGATATTGAAAGTAAGTGGGAGAATTTTCTTTGAAGAAAGCTACCATTTCAAGACTGAGTGTTACATTGAGAGTGACTATTCCAACAGAGCTTCTCATCTCGATACTCAAAATTATGATCAACAATGCACACAGGGCTATACCCAAGAAGCGATTCATTTTATTTCTTATAGAAAAGAGGCGTCGTTCATTATGGTAGTTGGAGAATAATAAGTAGTTTGTACAACAAGGGTGGATATGGTGGCCATATCGCACGAGGACGAAGTTTGAGCACGATGCCTATAAAGAAATAAACATATACGGGTGGGAGTAGAAAAAAATATTTTGGTATTATGAGAAAGTTGAAGATTTCTATGGAAACTTTTCCGGTAATGACATTCTACACAATTTTCGTGATAATGTCATAAACTTTGAGGTAATTTTCTGAATAATTTTTACAAGCATGTCATTTACCATAATACACTAATATCATGAAAATATACGATTAGTCACTATAATAATATATATAAAATTGATTCATGGGCAGCTATTACTCAAATTGTAAAAAAAATGGTTCTATAGATTTTTTTTAAATCCTTGATACGTAGAATATGAGAATAGCTATCATAACTATTATCAAATTTTCCGTTCGGGTGAATTTATACATTTTTGGAAACAATTTACCCTCTTCGAATGCCCCCCCCCATCTCGAGGGCGATCAGCTCGTTCATTGCTAGAATTCTTGAATGGACGAATTAATAGAAACTCGATAATAACATAAAAAATGGTAAAAACTACGAACATTGGTATAAAAAAGAGCTACGAACATTAGCAAGAAAACAACTTGATGCGTAGAATATGAGAATAGCTATCATAACTATTATCAAATTTTCCGTTCGGGTGAATTTATACATTTTTGAAAACAATCTACCCTCTTCGAATGCCACCCCCATCTCGAGGGCGATCAGCTCGTTCATTGCTAGAATTCTTAAATGGACGAATTAATAGAAACTCAATAATAACAAAAAATTGTAAAAACTACGAACATTGGTATAAAAAAGAGCTACGAACATTAGCGAGAAAACAACTTGATACGTAGAATATAAGAATAGCTATCATAACTATTATCAAATTTTCCGTTCGGATGAATTTATACATTTTTGAAAACAATCTACCCTCTTCGAATGCCACCCCCATCTCGATGGCGATCAGCTCGTGCATTGCTAGAATTCTTAAATGGGCGAATTAATAGAAACTCGATAATAACAAAAAATGGTAAAAACTACGAACATTGGTATGAAAAAGAGCTACGAACATTAGCGAGAAAACAACTTGATACGTAGAATATGAGAATAGCTATCATAACTATTATCAAATTTTCCGTTCGGATGAATTCATACATTTTTGAAAACAATCTACCCTCTTCGAATGCCACCCCCATCTCGAGGGCGATCAGCTCGTTCATTGCTAGAATTCTTAAATGGACGAATTAATAGAAACTCAATAATAACATAAAAAATTGTAAAAACTACGAACATTGGTATAAAAAAGAGCTACGAACATTAGCGAGAAAACAACTTGATACGTAGAATATGAGAATAGCTATCATAACTATTATCAAATTTTCCGTTCGGGTGAATTTATACATTTTTGGAAACAATCTACCCTCTTCGAATGCCCCCCCATCTCGAGGGCGATCAGCTCGTTCATTGCTAGAATTCTTAAATGGACGAATTAATAGAAACTCAATAATAACATAAAAAATGGTAAAAACTACGAACATTGGTATAAAAAAGAGCTACGAACATTAGCGAGAAAACAACTTGATACGTAGAATATGAGAATAGCTATCATAACTATTATCAAATTTTCCGTTCGGGTGAATTTTATACATTTTTGGAAACAATCGTACCCTCTTCGAATGCCTCCCCATCTCGAGGGCGATGAGCTCGTTCATTGCTAGAACTCTCAAATGGACGAATTGATAGAAACTCAATAATAACATAAACAATGGTAAAAACTACGAACATTGGTATAAAAAAGAGCTACGAACATTAGCGAGAAAACAACTTGATACGTAGAATATGAGAATAGCTATCATAACTATTATCAAATTTTCCGTTCGGGTGAATTTATACATTTTTGGAAACAATCGTACCCTCTTCGAATGCCTCCCCATCTCGAGGGCGATGAGCTCGTTCATTGCTAGAACTCTCAAATGGACGAATTGATAGAAACTCAATAATAACATAAAAAATGGTAAAAACTACGAACATTGGTATAAAAAAGAGCTACGAACATTAGCGAGAAAACAAAATGGCAAGTACCAATGTACATATATAATGTTAACTGCTTTCCAAAGGATATAACTTTTAAACGATACTTTATTATTGTTAATAAAAAAACAAATCATCATTCGACTTTTATTGATCTCTATGTCTAACAAACCCACTGGGCAAGGAACATTTAGGGCCGGTTTTTCAATGCAAGATATCTGTCAGATTAAAATAACCATCAGTTTTTTTCCTTGTCACTACCAAATATTATCCACGCGCACCTCCTCTCTCCTTCCATCAATCTGACAGATAACTCATTTATCCTTGTATTGAAAAACTGGCCCTAAAACAACGATGTCTAACGTTTTTTCTTAGGACTGTGTTGAAAAATTTTCAAATAACATGTCTGCAATTTGATGAATTCTTTTTTGGCTTTTTTTTTCTCGAAGTCAAAAAATAGAAATGTTTACACGTACCTATTCACAGAGAGTGTTTGTAATTTTTTTATTTCTTTCATAGACGGTGTGATTTCCATTTTGTGACTCTGAGAAGAAAAAAGTCAAAATTGGATTCATCAAACCTCATTCTCTCCACAAAAATGCCCAATTCCTCATTATGTCTCCAATGTCTCCAATCGATTTTTTTCTCAAATATCATTGGGACATTATATCTATAATATCTACCTAAATAACATTTTATCAATGTATATTATCTACTCGATTATCTATGTATGATAAACGTTATATATTCATCAGAAAAATGTATATTTATGTTTGTTTATTTATTTCAAGTTAGTAAAATGTAATATACTATTACATCATATAGGTGAATTATTTGAACATTTACTCCTCTTCATTGAAATGTGAATGTCTATACAGGCTGATTCACGGTGGATGGCACATTAGACGTTTCTGGTTAACCAGACAACGGATCACTTTGAAAATTTAATGGAGGGCATATTCGGACATTCTCTAGCCAATTAAAATATTTTCGACAATGCGGTGTTGCCGCTTCTATTAGAAAGCAGTAGCAACTTTGATTTTTCAAATGGAACACTCTGTATATAATATTATTTTTGGAATCTCCAACAATTGCCCGACAACTTTTCTTGATATTTCCCTATACCTATCTGTTACCGTTTTCGAAATAAAAATTAATTTCAATTTTTTTCTTCGAAAATCATGACTTCTAAAAATGCCGATATCTTTTAGTTAAGAAGTACTATGATATCAAAATTTGGTTTGGAGTTAGGTGATACTTGGACACTTCCCACACGTCAGCCTAATCTCCGTTACTTCAATACAGGGTGGTAAAAAAATACAGTTTTTTCGTTTGCTTGAAAAAGTTGCTGAAATTTTATTATTTCAAATGGAACACCCTGTATATTATTGAAAATTCGGAAAGCTGCTGAAATTTGCTTTCTTTCTATGTATATCATACCTATACCTAACGTCAAGTTTCGGACTTATGAACATTCATTTGTGAAAATGTCCCTTCAGAATGGTATTTCCATTCGGTATTTGGTAAGCAGGCCATGATTACTATTTGACAGTAGCGTTGTGACATTCTCCTAATAATATCGACATTTTCGTCACTTCAGAAGTTGCAAATACCTTCAAAACGATGGAACAAATACAAATCTAATCACGACTCACCTAACTGCTTGATTGAAATGTATTTTGATTTGATGAGTGGTTTCGGAGATATATATCGTTTTTTAAATTTTGATACTTGAAAGAATTCGAGTTGATTGAATTTTACAGCTTTTCGTCGATATATCCTAAACTATTTATTGATTTTAGAGGAAAAATGAATTTAGGTTTTTTATAGTATTCGACGAGATCTACAATTTCACTCTCATGACAAATTTTGATAAAGTGAGTGGTTTCGGAGATATATAGTTTGTTTTCTTTAAAAAAATCATATTTCCCTTACTGTTGATTTTAGAAAAAAAATTTATTCAGGTTTTTCATAGTATACACTAAGATGATCATTTTTTTACTCTTGGTGATATTGTTGATTATCTCATTCATTTTTAAGCTATTCACACATTTAACTCTTAATAAACTGAATTTCTATTTTTTAAGAAAAAATGTGTTTACCTTGAATAAAAGTCCTTTTTGATGATGTACGAAATGAAAATTGTGTTACATATATGTAACGCTAGGTAGATATGAGGTCAATAATATATTTCGACAAAAATGTAATGAAATTACAGAAATATCATTTTCTGTGGAAATCTACATTACAGTCAATGCAAAGACCCAGATCACATTCAAAACACATTGTTCCCACACTACATTTACAGTCTTCATGTGCACAACGCCTTCTCTTATTATTTGGGATATATGTTAACAAATGATCCGTTTTGTCATATCTAATATTCTCGCTTATTTTGCATGCCGTCGGGCTAGATAATACCGACGAAGGTCTAGCTGCACTTTTGGCTGCTGTGCCGTATTTTGAAAGATATAATGTCACAATATCCCTGCGAAAATTTAGCTGTGGTACTGGATCATTTCCCTTATTGTTAAGGAACCATGCATTGTGGATATTTATGTCCAACATCCATGAGAATAGACTCCACCACCATTTTTTGGATCGTATGGCAATTCGGTACCTGCTGACGATTTGGTCCATCAAATCCGTGCCACCCATGGAACTGTTGTACTTTCCAATTAGGTTAGGCCGAGAAACTTGCATCATTTTTTTTTTTCACTCCTACAAAATCTTTTCACAGTAGAGATTGGTTCGACTCCAAAGCAAGTTGATGCTACAGTGACTATATTATTGTCAATCCAACGAACAAAGACAATCCCAGTTTCACGGTCCAAAATAGAGTAATGTTTACCTCTAGGTTTTTTTTGGCAGTGGTATTCCCGATTATCTCGCATCGTCCTAGTAACCCAGATACCAGAATCCCGCAAATCACGTAGTAACGTTGCACTAGTGAATACATTGTCTGTGAACAATAGTAGAATATACGACACTTCAGCGAGATACTTAGACACTTGATTTACATATAAAACCCAAAAAAACCCTCCAGACAGTGACTTCACCCGCGCCAGCGCCATAACCTCCCCAGAGCCCGCGCAAATGACGTCACACACCATGAGTCCCAGCGCAGTGGCCACACCCCGCGCCAAGCCCCGCTCCGTAAGCCATAACCTCAAATCGCTCCATGTGAGCCGTGACGTAGCCCAGTGCCGAGGTCAACCTAAATAAAAAACTTCGTTGAGGATTGAACCCGTGCCGCTCAGCATGAGAGCCAGGAATCGTTACCTCTGTACCATCAGAACGATTAGGTATTGAGAGGAGAAAGGTAGATGCGCTCGCTTCAATAAAAGGTTTTACGCTGTTCATTAAATTGTAGACAGGCTGTAGGTGAGTATTGACTTCTCTTAGCCAAAAAGGTATCCAAAAAAAAGCGTCCAACACGCATCACATCCAACAAGACCCCGAAAAACTTTGAACGTTCCGAAACGTCCAACGCTTCGTGATGTCTCTAGCTTCGTGAAAAACGTTAAAAACGTCTCTAGCTTCGTGACGTCTCACGCTCTGTGAAAAAACGTTCCGTTAAAACGTCCTGTAAGCATCGCACGCAACAAAAATGACCCCCGTTAATGCCAACTAAGAGCACGGAACAATGAGTCCCGCACCTAACACAGCGCTAACGCTTCGTCAGAACATCACACAAAAACGACTCCCGCTAATGCCAACTAAGAGCATGCAACAATGGCTCCCGCACCTAACACAGAACTAACGCTTCGTCAGAGTATCGAACCCAACAAAAATGACTCCCGCACCTAACACAGCGCTAAAGCTTCGTCAGAGTACCACACAAAAACGACCCCCGTTATTGACAACTAAGAGCACGCAACAATGGCTTCGTTCAGCGGTGCACAACCGTTGAGAATAATCACTAAACGTGTTGAGCCGCTGCTCATCGGTTGAGAGTGATCAATGGTGCAGCGGTCCGTTCAGCCGAACAAGTTGACACATCACTCAACTGTTGAGCAACGTTGAGCACGGCTGAACGAACCCAATGGCTCCCGCACCCAACACAGCGCTAAAGCTTCGTCAGAGCATCATACAAAAACGACCCCCGTTAGTGCCAACTAAGAGCACGCAACATGGCTCCGGCACCTAACACAGCGCTAACGCTTCGTCAGACGAACCCAACAATGGCTCCCGTCGAACACAACAGACCCACGGTCAACACACCCTGAAAAATGTAAAGGCTCCCGTTAATCGTACGCGACAAGGCTCCCATGCATCACACACACATGCAACAAAAGAGGCCCCTTGCTGTTATCGAAAATCCAGAATTTTACATCAATGATATTTGTGGCTTCGCACGATTCAATTTAATTTTTCAGTGTTTAGTAATGAAAAGGCGTTTTCCGGCGGCGGCTCTAGAGCTGATAATTCGAATTGTTATTCAACAAGAGTGTTTTGCACACGATGTGTGAGGACAAATTATTTATCGCTACATAAATATATCTGAGACTCCCACGCACAAAGGAAATGCATCATAGTATATCATATTCGTTTTAAATTCAAGCAACATACCATCGAGAAAAATGTGTTTTTCCATGTCAAATGGCTGCAAATTTTTCACATCTATCGTCTACACAGGTCTCGGCTTGTAGTTGGCTTCATGGTCCTTTTGGATAGAGGCTGAAAGTGAGAGAGTTTTATGAGCAAAACTCAGTATGTATATCCAGTCACACACACACACAACCTCAAAAAGAGGTAACAAAAGAGAGAAATTAGTGTGAATCAAATATTATGAATGTAAAAAAAGGTATAGGTAAATATTTCAACATAATAGACCTTCAGCTACTTCAACGTCTTTAGACATATCAGTGAGGATTCAAACCGCTGAAAAGAAAGCTTCCAAATGTCAGTACAACTATGAAAGCATTGTATCTGAAAAAATTTTTTTCTTGAACAAATTTATACAAGTTAGTTAACAACAACAAACTTTTTTCGAGAAAAATGTTGAAAATACCCCAATAATAGAGGTACTTACAGAGTAAGCCAGAGTCTAAGTACGTTGCCGTGTAGCCATGATAAAACTAGGTATAGGAAGGGTGAAAAAAGGAGTTCCCACCAACAAACCCCTGCCAGATACAAGCTCCGACAGACACAACATCTCGTACAAATGGAAAAGGTTTGTTCCTAATAAAAAAGTCACACCAACGTACTTCTCACTAAAAACTATCAATCATTTTCTTCTCCTGAGGTGAAAACTTGACGACGTTCGGTAAACAATATCATCAATTTATCAATCCAACTCGACAAGCTCAATACTGAGACTTTCTGTTTGGGTGTTACGAACGTAAGATTACCCGCTGGAAAAAACAGGCGTGCAAATAAATTCAACACCTTCGAAGAAGAATGTTCTAGTCGCGAAGGAATCGTACAAATTAAAAACAACGACAACTTGTGTCTACCTCGTGCACTAGTGCAAAGTTCTTCGTCGAAAAAGACCCCGACTAAAAGTTTATAGAAATATTTGAAGATTACAAAATACTAGAGCAACTCAGTTAATGGAAGAAGCAGGAGTTTCTATACCTGAAGAAGGCGCAGGCCCGAGCTGCAAAATTTCAGGCCCATCTTAATGATTTTCAAATCACTGTCTATTAATATGGAGCAAAGGGTCGTGATGTACAAGGGACCGGAGACCACAAAGACGATAAACTTGCTGTTTCAGGACTACTATAATGTAATACTCTCATTGACAGCAGCATTTTGTTGCGATTATTATTGCGACACCTGCCACCTTTCGAACCAAATCTCGTAATTGCTCAAAATTTTAATGGACAACAGAGTTGTTTTGTGAATAGATAAAGTAGGAATCAAGGAAGGTTTGAACGAATGTAACAAGGGCCTAAGACGTATTCGAAATAGTCTTGGGTAATGCTACTTCTATGGGGGAAAAGCAACATCTGGAAGCTTGCTTGAGAAACATCACCACAATGAGAAATGGGAAAAGAAATGGCTACAACAGGGGTGTCCAACTTGCAATGCCTCAAGGGCCAAAACTAAAACCTTTGATGTTGTCGCGGGCCATATAATAATTTTGTAACAAGTAATAACAAAATAAAGTGAGGTATAAAAATAATTAAAACAAAAAAGAGTATTATTTCTTTTATTGCTCAACAAATACATTTTTTGATAAACGGAAAATTTATTGATAACACTTTTTAATAATGAAGACAAACATTGCAAAAGCAACGAAAAAGATGTATCAATTAGTGTGAGGACTGTGGTCGATCGGCTTCATCCACCAATGAGGAAATGTCCACCTCCAGTTCAGTTGTAGACAGTCTCATAAGATGAAGTAAGGAAAAATCGGTAAGGTTGCTTCTGTTTTTGTTTTTAATGTATTTCATGGAGGAAAAGGCACTTTCACATGTATATGTGCTTCCGAACATTGACGTCATTTTCAGTCCAAAATCTCGCAGGTTTGGGAATTTCTCCTTTGGCAGTAATTTGAAAAATTCAGGTCCCTTTTCTTGTTTGGTGATTAGGTACATGTCTGCTTGAAGATCACATA
Organism: Zygogramma bicolorata; assembly: GCA_032362365.1. NCBI lineage: Eukaryota > Metazoa > Arthropoda > Insecta > Coleoptera > Chrysomelidae > Zygogramma > Zygogramma bicolorata. The sequence continues at coordinate 3,181,371 of JAVJAQ010002021.1, forward strand.
ACTCAAGCTGTAAGTTGGGTGGTTGATCATCAATGGTTGCTCCAAGAGGGTTATTATAAAGTAGTACACTGCTTTTAAGACTTTCAATTTCTTCAAATCTTGTATTGAATTCATCAATAACTTGTTCAATTTGTGAAATGCAGGATGAAAACTCAATATTTTCCTCACCGTTGAATTCTTCTGCTATTTGCAGACAGCTAGGGAAGTGTGTCAGGTTGTTCTTTTCCAAAGCACGTTTAAACACGTTCAGCTTATTCCGGAATCCGTTTATCATTCCGATCAAATCTGAAACCGTCTGGTTTCTTCCTTGGAGACTCAAGTTTAACTTGTTAAGATGATTAGTCAGATCTGTTATAAATGCTAACTGTCTTAAGAATTCTGGATCCTTAAACTTCTCTTCCAGTTCAGTTGTGTCAGATGAAACGTATTTGTTGAGGAATGCAGGGATTTCCTTTCTTATGGCAAAAAATCGTTCCATGCACTTTCCTGCACTCAGCCACCTTACATGGTTGTACATTAGCAAGTCTCCATACTCAGCCTCTGTTTCCACTAAAAACTGCTTAAGTTGCCTGTGTAAAAGAGATCGATTTCCACCTCTAATCATATCTATAATCTTAATCACGGTTTGGAAAACTTGATCTTCCTTGACTGATTTTCCACATAAAGCTCCCTGATGTATAATACAATGAATTGTTGGGCAAGTGACACCATTCTCTCGAAGCAGACCCACTAATCCAATTTTTTTACCTGTCATTGATGGGGCCCCATCTGTTGCTATGGCTGAACATTTATCAAAGCCTCCAATTCTGTCAACTGTTTTCTTCACAGCCTCATAGATGTCTTTTCCTTTTGTTGTTCCATAAAGAGGACAAATATCAAATAACTCCTCTTTACTGGTAAAATCATCAAAAGTAGTGCGCACAAATATTAACAGCTGACTAATATCGGTTTGATCAGTGCTTTCATCCAAACAAAGTGAGAAATATGAACTTTTCTTAACCAGGCTAAGCATAGATTTTTCTACTTGCTCACCCATAGCAACAATCCTTCTTTGTATGGTTTGATGTGAAAGTGGCACTGATTCAAATTTCTCCGCCATTTTAGAATCACCGAAAGCTTTGGCCATTTCAACAGCACATTTTTTTATCAAATTGCCATCAGTGAAAGGTTTTTTTGCCTTTGCCAGCTCAAGCGACACGGCATAAGATGCATGCAAAGAATGCGTTTGAGAGTGTAATATTTTACTGAACATACCAGTTTGCTGTTTAAGCTTTTTCTTCAAATCTGCAACTAGGGCACGCCGACTTTCATTTGTGTACGTAGCATACTTATTTTCATGCACTGTTGTGTAATGTCTTCTCACATTATATTCTTTAGGCACTGAAACTACATTCATGCACACTAAGCACTGCAACTTTCCATTATTGTTAGCAATCAAGTAATCACTCTCCCAACTTTCTTTGTAAATTCTGTTCTCACTATCAATTTTCCGTTTTATTGGTTTTACACTCATTATTGTATAAGAGGAATCTAAACAAAGAATTAATCAAGCACTGTTCACTAGCAACGTAATAGATTAGCCGACTAGAATACGTGTCAGTCGCACGATGGTGCCTGGCGACGGATGGTAAGCAGTGGGAGGTGGGAGGTGTAGCCTGCGTGAACTGTGATGCGCAGTAATCAGTGCAGTTCTCATAGTGGTGGAGGACGATTGTGTTCGTTACACGTCCGCAAAGCGGCACGCGGTACAGTACTTGTGATGTAAAAACACTGCTAAACCATGAAATATAAATTAAAAAATCTTTTTTCACAGTGGCAGCATTTAAAGAAAATATATGCTTTTCGAAAATCTTACGTGGGCCACAACAAATAGCCTCGCGGGCCGGATGCGGCCCGCGGGCCGCCAGTTGGACAACCCTGGGCTACAACATCAACTTCAAGGCCTCTCCCCAAGCGATAACCAATTCAATATTCCGCAAGCGAACAAGTACCCGGTTTGATGAAAGATGAAGCCAACGGGTGCATTATGACAGATTTCGTGGGGTTGCGGTCCGAGTTGTACGAAAGTATTTGAGGTGTAGAGAGAGAGGAATAGAAGGAGAAAACCACCTGTGTGAAATTACTGAAATTTCGTTGATTTGCTCTAATTAGCTGTATCACTACCTCGAGATTACAATGTGACTCAGCGGTCTCAAGGGTCAGTGAAATATTCAACATTGACATCGAGAATGATCAGCTTTCTTTTGGAATATCAATGTGCCCAAACACGAGAGGAATAGAAGGAAGCTGTGTTGTCATGTGAAAAAACATTTACCAAGATCGTGCAACTAAATATACACACCTTCATTAGTTTAAGATATTCCTCAAGGGATGTTCCCACAGTCTTATGTTGGTGAATGATCATAACCTTTTTGCCAAAGGTTGGAAACAAATCGTAATCATATTTCTTAGCTCTCCCACCCCTCCCAACCACATAGTTATTGATTATGGCCAAATTTTCCGAATAAAAATTTAGACACATGAGCAAAAATGCTGATAAATCTGCACGCGCCGTGAACAGGAAACTCAACATCCGTGAGAGATGAATCTCTGGAGCGTGACAAGGTCAATGGAGAAAATCCTAGGCGGCACACATTTTTGTCCCAATGGTAATTTTAAAATATTAATACTCACACACAAGCCTCCCCCCTGGAGTCTCACCCACAAATACCACCGGCAGGTTTTCCTTCTATCTCTACACCATCAACACCACTGGCAGGTTTTCCTTCTATTCCTCTCGCTCTTCACCTCAATTGTCCCCCAGCCTGTGTGTGGGCTGAAAATAATTTTAATATTAAGAGAAAAACGCACGAGAGACAAAAACTCACACAGTGCTAAAACAACACCACCCAGTTATGTGATTTTGTCCAGACTGAAAAAATAGGAATGTTGAAAGAAACTTTTGAGAGAGAAAAGACTCACAGCACAAAACAATTTTGTTTAAATTTACACCTGTTTGTGGAAAATGTTTTTCTAAATAGTTTTTCACAGAAGGGGCATTTGTAGTGTTTCAAAATGTGTTTTTTAAATGACCCCTCCACAGGCGATTCACAATAAGGACACATTTTCACAACTACTTCACGAACTAAATGCAACATGATAATAAGGTGAGAAAACCGGAACTGAGTTGTGTATCGATCATAGAGAGATATCGAGGAAAAAATGGTGGGTTGTGATATTATATATTTACATGTTATATCAATAGTTATCATTCTAAGAACAATGGTTTGCATCTTATGCAAGAAGCAATTTTGTTTCTGTAATGAAACATCAGAGTAAGTATTTTTGGGGGTTCAATTTATTATGTATTAGTAATCTCTCATTGTTACCGCCGCCGCCTGAGGAGATGGAGGACATCTTAGAATTGGAGGGTCCTCCAGAACTTTACAAGTTAGTTAATATTATCAATTTTCTCCCTTTTTATATTCTCTTTTTAGTCTATCAACACCACAGACGACACAACCACCTGAGGAGATGGAGGACATCTTAGAATTGGAGGGTCCTCCAGAACTCTACAAGTTAGTTAACATTATCAATTTTCTCTCTTTTTATATTCTCTTTTTAGTCTATCAACACCCCAACAGCCTGAGGACATCTCAGAATTGGAGGGTCCTCCAGAACTTTTTAAGTTAGTTAACATCATCAATTTTTCATTTTTTATACGATATTCTTTTCAGCCTGCCATCATCACCTTCCAAAGAGAAGTAGTTGACCTATTTTTACCAGAATCCCTGCCACACCTATCCTTTAATCCTTTTCTTACCCCAATACTATCCCGATAGATGGGTGTTGCAACTCAAATAGACAGCACGAACGCTAGTCCTCAAATCAATGAAGACGGTTCATTGATTCGTCTAGTAGTTTATTCGATTAGACAGCACGAACACTAGTCTCCAAATTAACGGAAACGGTTCATTGATTCATCTAGTAGTTATTCTTTTCCAACAGCACCAACGCAGTTAAATTAATAGTGACGGTTCATTGATTCGTCTAGTAGTTTTCATAATTTTTTTTATGGATCATTGACTATATATCAAAAAAAACATCATCAGAGAGAGACACACTGTTGAAAATTTCAAAAAAGTAGCTGATTTTTTGTTAGTGAAAATATAATGATTTGTGGTGGTGACCCATCAGTGGTATCACGGGGCCAAAATATTAAGGAAGCGGTGAAGTTGGTTCGTCATCATTGTCACTTCAGAGTTGTGTGAGCAATGAAAAATGACCATACCACCAAAAAAGTTTTGTGTCACTCGAGTTGTTTTATTTTTTTATAACCATAAGGTACAGAATCAAAGTCGTTAATACGCATACGTTTGGTGAAGTTGTCTCGAAAGACTTCTCGCGTAACGACAGAGTGATCGGGTAGTCTCAAAATATTTTTTGTTGTGATATATTCTTCAGAATCATCGTCGTTGAGGACCATGTCTCTGAATGTTTCAAAATTTGCCTGTTTATGTGTGTTATAATTTAGTGTAATTCCTTATGTCAAAAGTTTTGTCTTTCAATGTAGAATGTACACAATATGCGTATAATTTTGGCCCTCCTGAAACAAATTCCACAATGTAACTACCCTCACCATACTCGGATAGTTCGTCTGTCATGTCACCCAAGAAATTGCCCAAAGGTACATCATATTGTCCCGGTCTCGAAATATAAATAACGGCATCAGTATCATAATATGCAATTCTTGTATCCAGTTTTTCCAAATAGCTGTATAATATTAGCCTTGCATGGGCTTTGGTATATGCAGCTAACACTACATTGACAGTGGAAAGAGGTTTGTAAACTTCGTCTCTGAAAGACCAATTGACAATCAGAGTGTTTTCATTGACGGGAAAAATGCTGTTCACTTCAATAAATGGTCGTGATAACATGTCAAAAAATTCCGCAGCCTCAGTAACTATAGAGGTTTTTTGTTGATTCTCACGCTGACCGAGCTTTCCCCAGAAACTTGTTATAACCGATTTACCAATTTGACGACGGACGCCCCGGATTATATTCAATTTCGTCGGCACACAACATCACGCCCTCTCTGTCATAATATTCTCGAATATAGTCGTTTTTCTGTTGTTCCGATGTACAGTGTGTGGGCCAGCCGGAAGCCTGTTGTTTGATTTTCAAAAATTTCGAAAGGTATTCGGAAAATAAGCCGCCCGACTTCGTAACGGAATCATACTGTTCACATTCATATTTCCAAATTTCGTAAATTTCCATAACTTAATACCCTTTTGCTAAAGCTTTCACCACCTCATTTATCACCCAAGAACCGGAGAGAGCGCGCTCTTCCTCACAATGGGTACATTCGTCATCCATATTTTCACAGCAAGTACGACAAAGAGGAAACATCAATTTACCATTCATTTTCACAGGTAAAACGGGGTGATATAAGTTTTGGGGTGGAAGAACTTTACATTTTATAAGCCCATCAATTTTAGTTGAATCAAAATTTTCACAATCCACCACTACAAGTACTTCCGGATGTCCTATAGGCGTCTTTTTATACATATTCACGAAAGGGTAGAGCGATGTAATGTCTGTATATTTTATTAATTCACCCTCTTTGACCTTTTAATATAATTTTGTAGCGTCCGTTCTGCTGCAATAGAAAGCGTCACAAGGATTCAAAGGTAATTGGCAAATTAAAGGGTGTTTTTCGCAGGGAATATGCATGTCTGGATCGGCTAGAAGCTCTTTTCGGAAAGAACACTTCCACTTCTCTATTACCTCATATCCTAAATTCCGCAAACGTTCCCTTTTAGCCAAAGTTGCCTCGTAACGCATCTCTATGGTGACAGTGGGATCTTCAAAAGTGTGATCGTTTCGTTTGTATTTCAAACATGTAGGACATCCGTGGAAATAACAACCGTGAAATTCGAAAATTTGACGCGTTGACTCGCAATAACCATCCACTTTCATATTGAAAATGGACGCTTCAGGCCCTCGAGCCGCGTGTTGTATTTTTATCCCTCTTTGTCGCTCCTCACACAACAACCATTGCACCGCTATTTTAGACTGATTATCCCTCCACCTAAAGCCATTTTTGGGTATGAGACCTATAGTCTCTGGTTTCAGAAAGTTTCTCCTGAATATTTTAATACACGCCCCAGGTAGCGTTATGGCCTCCGTGAACGGATCCACACCACCTTCCTGGATCATTAACTCTCTGAATTCGAGACAAGCCCGAGACAAAATATCCACATCACTTATACAGTATTCCACCAACTCTTTTTGTAAATCAAAGACATACCCCTGCTCAGATAAATTTCTGTGCCATTCAATAAGCTGTTTTCTGGGATCCTCCTCATCGACACTTGTTGTGTACTTGGTTGTGTCCGGATCATATTATTCTAGAGCACGTAATGGCCCGATATACTGCCAGTTTTCGCGTTTATTGAAAAGATGTGGAAAGTACCCCTTTTTAACGTCATCTAACCCAAAAGCTTTAGGCAATTTAGCTAGAGGCATTGAAAAATAATTGAGTGAATCGATGAATTTTACATTACCCACAGACATCAACAGTAATTTTGTTCCTTGAGTTATGAGCTCAGGTTTTAGATTTGTCGACGTCAGTATGTAATGTAACATGAATTTATTGTCATATAAACCACCAGCATGACCAACAACAATAATTTGTTTGAATTGTTTACGCTGGTTCATTACATACTCCATAAAACTGGGTGTATCTTCAAGACTTGTTGTCGAATACCACAGGAACAGATTTTTAAGTCTGTCCCCAGGCAATTTTCACAATGTTGTTGATAAACACACAAGTTTGGTTTATGGAGTAGAGAACCATCAGGCAACGCTTCTTCCGGAGTACTTTCCAAATCGTAAAAAATCAAAAGTACCCCGGAAAATGAGGGTCGGCCGGTATCTACACGCATAAAACAGTCGTGTGGCGAAACTTTATGTTCCCTACACATTCTACAAAAGATTTCCCCGCAAACATGCTGTCTGTTTTTAGGAAAGACTTTGAAACATTTATCGCAACACATTATCTGTTCACAAATCTTGACAGTTATATGTTTGTCGAAACATTGTTGCCCTCTAATACTCCGGTTACAAACATTCTATCGTCTGTTGGGGGACAAGGTGGTGTTTGTTGACACGCTGGGCAAGTTTTATCACATCTATGCTGTTTCTTATGGTCATAAGGCACGTGACATTCCCCACAGTAATATCCACAGCAAAAAGCGGCTGTCAACGAGGTAATGACGTTGAAATGGTTATTGTGGTGTAAGAGATTTATTTTCTTGGCACCTCCCACACCCTTGTGAATAACGACTCGCCCTTTGTTTCCATATTCGTAAACAGTTAACGTATAATCAATCAAATAATCTTGGAATTTTTCGAGTTCACCTATACCCCCACCTTCTTTAGGTATTTCTACTCCGCTCAGTTGTAATAATTCAAGAGTACGAGATGTTTGTACTTTCATAACTTCACGTATTTTTTTGTTATCCGGAGAGTTATCAGCGTACGCTTTGGCTACCACAAGAGCCCTTGCAAGGCAAAGGTGGTCATTACTTTTTATAGTAATGACCCCCTTTTTTCTAGCACACTCCTCATTAAAATTGTTGTATTTTGACCCTCGACCCTTACCTTTGGGCAATTTCACTGTTGTTGCACCAATGCAGAATGTATCGGTGTTCAACCCCGTCGAGTTTGACTGATATATGGAGCATATCATACCCCATATATCTTCGAACAAAATTTTCTCAGCCGGTTTGAATGCCAACCAACCTTCACCGCGACTAAAATCTTTTGAACAAAATGTAAAACCAACCTGATCTTTGGATTCTGTACCTTGAGTTACTTTCTGCACGACATCTTCTATGGCACTTCTCACCCAGACAAGAGGATTCGTATCTGCGGGCGTGGGTTTGAGTTTAAACTCCAAACTCCTACCCACCAAATTAAATTTCCGAACCAACTTCACTGAATCTTTCACAACCAAAAATTTCTCCATGGAAATTTTCAAGAGAGACAAAATTTGATCTCACAGGACCGCGAGAGCACAATGAGCACACCTCAGCCGTCTTCTTACTTTTATACAGATAGTGGGCGTGGCCTAAAGCACACCATTTTCACCAACAATTGGTGTACTATAATTCTCGAGAACATTCAAACAAATATTAGGTATGAATAGTATGGGGTGTTTCTTTTTGTGATGTCTCAAAATTCATTTCTTGTTAAAGTTTTTCCATTATTCTTTATTTTACGGATCACGGACGAGCCCATTGTTCGAGGGTGAGTCGACGACGAGAACGTTGCAACACCCATCTATCGGGATAGTACTGGGGTAAGAAAAGGATTGAAGGATAGGTGTGGCAGGGATTTTGGTAAAAATAGGTCAACTACTTCTCTTTGGGTGGTGGTGATGGCAGGCTGAAAAGAATATCGTATAAAAAATGAAAAATTGATAACGTTAACTAACTTGTAAAGTTCTGGAGGACCCTCCAATTCTAAGATGTCCTCAGGCTGTTGAGGTGTTGATAGACTAAAAAGAGAATATAAAAAGAGAGAAAATTGATAATGTTAACTAACTTGTAGAGTTCTGGAAGACCCTCCAATTCTAAGATGTCCTCAGGCTGTTGGAGTGTTGATAGACTAAAAAGAGGAATATAAAAAGAGAGAAAATTGATAATGTTAACTAACTTGTAAAGTTCTGGAGGACCCTCCAATTCTAAGATGTCCTCAGGCTGTTGGGGTGTTGATAGACTAAAAAGAGAATATAAAAAGAGAGAAAATTGATAATGTTAACTGACTTGTAAAGTTCTGGAGGACCCTCCAATTCTAAGATGTCCTCAGGCTGTTGGGGGTGTTGATAGACTAATAAGAGAATATAAAAAGAGAAAAAATTGATTATGTTAACTAACTTGTAAAGTTCTGGAGGACCCTCCAATTCTAAGATGTCCTCAGGCTGTTAGGGTGTTGATAGACTAAAAAGAGAGAAAATTGATAATGTTAACGAACTTGTGAAGTTCTGGAGGACCCTCCAATTCTAAGATGTCCTCAGGCTGTTGGGGTGTTGATAGACTAAAAAGGGAATATAAAAAAGAGAAAATTGATAATGTTAACTAACTTGTAGAGTTCTGGAGGACCCTCCAATTCTAAGATGTCCTCAGGCTGTTGGGGTGTTGATAGACTAAAAAGAGAATATAAAAAGAGAGAAAATTGATAATGTTAACTAACTTATAGAGTTCTGGAGGACCCTCCAATTCTAAGATGTCCTCAGGCTGTTGGGGTGTTGATAGACTAAAAAGAGAATATAAAAAGAGAGAAAATTGATAATGTTAACTAACTTGTAAAGTTCTGGAGGACCTTCCAATTCTAAGATGTCCTCAGGCTGTTGGGGTGTTGATAGACTAAAAAGAGAATATAAAAAGAGAGAAATTTGATAATGTTAACTAACTTGTAGAGTTCTGGAAGACCCTCCAATTCTAAGATGTCCTCAGGCTGTTGGAGTGTTGATAGACTAAAAAGAGGAATATAAAAAGAGAGAAAATTGATAATGTTAACTAACTTGTAAAGTTCTGGAGGACCCTCCAATTCTAAGATGTCCTCAGGCTGTTGGGGTGTTGATAGACTAAAAAGAGAATATAAAAAGAGAGAAAATTGATAATGTTAACTGACTTGTAAAGTTCTGGAGGACCCTCCAATTCTAAGATGTCCTCAGGCTGTTGGGGGTGTTGATAGACTAAAAAGAGAATATAAAAAGAGAGAAAATTGATAATCTTAACTAACTTGTAGAGTTCTGGAGGACCCTCCAATTCTAAGATGTCCTCAGGCTGTTGGGGTGTTGATAGACTGAAAAGAGAATATAAAAAGAGAGAAAATTGATAATGTTAACTAACTTGTAAAGTTCTGGAGTACCCTCCAATTCTAAGATATCCTCCATCTCCTCAGGTGGTTGTGTCGTCTATGGTGCTGATAGACTTAAAAGAGAATATATAAAGAGAGAAAATTGATAATGTTAAGTAACTTGTAGAGTTCTGGAGGACCCTCCAATTCTAAGATGTCCTCCATCTCCTCAGGCGGCGGCGGTAACAATGAGAGATTACTAATACATAATAAATTGAACCCCAAAAAATACTTACTCTGATGTTTCATTACAGAAACAAAATTGCTTCTTGCATACGATGCAAACCATTGTTTTTAGAATGATAACTATTGATATAACATGTAAATATATAATATCACAACCCACCATTTTTTCCTCGATATCTCTCTATGATCGATACACAACTCGGTTCCGGTTTTCTCACCTTATTATCATGTTGCATTTAGTTCGTGAAGTAGTTGTGAAAATGTGTCCTTATTGTGAATCGCCTGTGGAGGGGTCATTGAAAAAACACATTTTGAAACACTACAAATGCCCCTTCTGTAAAAAACTATTTAGAAAAACATTTTTCACACACAGGTCTGAATTTAAACAAAATTGTTTTGTGCTGTGAGTCTTTTCTCTCTCAAAAGTTTCTTTCAACATTCCTATTTTTTCAGTCTGGACAAAATCACATAACTGGGTGGTGTTGTTTTGGCACTGTGTGAGTTTTTTTCTCTCGTGCGTTTTTCTCTTAATATTAAAATTATTTTCAGCCCACACACACAGACTGGGGGACAATTGAGGTGAAGAGCGAGCGGAATAGAAGGAAAACCTGCCAGTGGTGTTAATGGTGTAGAGATAGAAGGAAAACCTGCCGGTGGTATTGGTGGGTGAGACTCCAGGGGGGAGATTTATGTGTGAGTATTAATATTTTAAAATTACCATTGGGACAAAAATGTGTGCCGCCTAGGATTTTCTCCATTGACCTTGTCACGCTCCAGAGATTTATCTCTCACGGATGTTGAGTGTCCTGTTCACGGCGCGTGCAGATTTATCAACATTTTTGCTCGTGTCTAAATTTTCATTCGGAAAATTAGGCCATAATCAATAACTATGTGGTTGGGAGGGGTGGGAGAACTAAAAAATATGATTACGATTTGTTTCCAACCTTTGGCAAAAAGGTTATGATCATTCACCAACATAAGACTGTTATTATACACATGCTTTTTTCAGGTGAGTTACCTTGGTTGAGAGCATTCAACACTTAGAAAACACCATAGTGTGGGAGAGAGTATTCAACACTTGGACAACACCATAGTGTGGGAGAGTATTCAACACTTAGACAACACCATAGTGTGGGGGAGAGTATTCAACACTCAGACAACACCATAGTGTGGGGGAGTATTCAACACTTAGGGCCGGTATTATAAAACTATTTTGACAGTCAACTAGAAGTTAACTTGTGGCGTGACGTCACATGTTATAGTTAACTTCAACAGGGAGGAGTTAACTTTGTTGGTAGGAATGGGTATCAGTTAAAGTTAACTCTGTAGAAGAAGATTGCTTTACGGCAGTTCTTCTGTCAATAAGTTAACACATAACCTCAAACTAGTGTTCGCTATTTTGCCTTCCAGACATCACGTGGTAGGTGGTTTGTGGACTTGTATTTTTGTTCCAATTTTGTTCGCAATAATGTTAGCAGACGATATCGACTTTGTATTTGAAGAACTTTTGACCGACGATGAAGAGGATGCTATGAATATTGTTGAAGGCCCTCGGTGACCAAGGATTTTTAGAAATCGGTTAGACCATTTCGCCTTGTGGAATGAAACAGATTTCGATTATCTAGAGAGTCTGTAAGCTTGTTAATGGGCCACATTGAAGCAAATTTGCAAAGACCAACTAACAGGTTAGCATGTCTAGTAACTATTTCAATTAATGTAGTGTTATGATATTTTAATTTTCAGAAATTATCCTCTATCGCCAGTGACACAAGTGTTGATTACACTCAGATTTTATGCCACAGGATCGTTCTTGGTAGTTGCTGGAGATTTTGGGGACATCCACAAGTCAACTGCTTGCAGAATAATCAGAAATGTCACACAGGAAATTGCATTGCTATCACCGATTCACATAAAAATGCCGGAGAGTGATGAAGAGATTTACCAAACCAAAAAAGACTTCCATAAAATTGCAAGATTTCCTAATGTGATGGGTGCAATAGACTGCACTAGTATAAGAATTCAGTCTCCTGGTAAGATCATCACAGTTCTAATAATCGTGTAATAAAACTATCTGTTTCACTAAGAAAGGATATTGAACAAACAAAAGTTCAACATTATTGTGTGCCAGTGTTTTTCTATCATCTATCAAGTAATTTATACATATTATGTGTCTTTCAGGAGTAGATGAAGCAGAAAATTATCGAAACAGAAAAGGATACTTTTCATATAACGCCCAAACAGTATCAGATAGTAATTTACGAATTCGAGATATTGTGGCTCGGTGGCCAGGAGCTACACATGACAATACGATATTTTACCACTCAAGGCAAGATTTGAAGAAGGCACAGCAGGTGTTGGGGCGCTGTGAACCGACTGTGACGTCACGGCGGCGGGTGGGGTGGAGAGGCTCAGAGCGAATCACGTTCTGACGCATCATACTTCAGGCAAGAAGGCCACCTGCCATAGTCGCGCGCCACCTATCAACAGCTTGCCACCTATAAACATGCTGAAATCCGATGTTGAGGAACCCGGGCCTCTCAGCACGAGAGACATAGACGCTAACACTGCGCTAGCGAGGCAATTTCAAGTGTAGGATCGACGCTGCTCGAGCACAGCTGACCTCACCAGTCAGTATAATCCTGTCACTCAGTCAACCTAACCATCTGTCATCAGGCAGCCCAAAATTTGTCAGTTCAACCTAACCCTGTAAAGTCATACGTCACAAGCATCTGTCACCAGCCAAATCAAGCCACGCTCTAGTAATTTTTGCTATTGAGTGTCCCTGCAATGCGCAGTGGGTCTCGGTGCCTAGGGCTTTCTCCGTTGAACACGTACAGACGCAACCAAACAAAAACCAAAGAAAAAAAAAAGAGTGAATTTTCCGATGTTTTAATGCAACTCTATATTGGGCAACCTTCGATGTCAAAAAGGCATGCGAAAAAAACCTTATGGGATCGATTTGAAAGACGGGTCCCAGCAAGTATGGAATTTGCGCAACTATACGTGTGCCCCAAACGAAGTCAAACAGGAAAAAGTTGTCAGCTGTGATCGGCAAATTTTCAACGTGCCAATTGAATCTTGCAATCTCATAAAACTAAGGTGATGAAGAATTCAAAGTCTGGTAACTTCAAGAGAAAAATTAGCACAACTCTCAAAACGTTCTGTATTTTTATGGTAAAACTTGAAAATTCACGCATTTCGACTTCGCAGTTACCCAAATTGTTCTGAAAGACTCAATAATTTTCATCGTGAAACCACATTTTGTGTGAAACGTTCTGTATTTTCATGGTAAAACTTGAAAAATTCACGCATTTCGACTTCGCAGTTACCCAAATTGTTCTGAAAGACTCAATAATTTTCATCGTGAAACCACATTTGTGTGAAACGTTCTGTATTTTCATGGTGGAACCCCGTTGATCACGATTCTACTGCGGCAGAAGGGTCGGCGTGGCTGATTCAGTCGATAAGGCCAGAGCGTCACGGGGTTACGGAGGTGGGTAGGGGGAATAAGACTCTGAGTAAGTGTGGAGTGGTTAGTTTGTTGCTGGAAGTCGATCTGAACAGACATGGAAAAATTCATTATCAAGCAGGAATTTGTTAAGAAAAATCGACGATTTGGTGTGCAAGGAAAAACTATGGAATTCAAAATTCGTCCCGTTCCTGAAGGAGTTGAACTGTACAAATAACGTAAACCTACCCCTAGGAATCTGACCATATTTCTCATCAAATGAATACTTGTCCTTCTGGTCAGGAGTTTTCCAATCAATATTCACACCATTACAGAGCGAATTGAGAAAAATATTCAATAGCAAGAATTTATCATTCAGACACCGAGGCAAGAAATCATTACGGCTTTGATAAATAGTGCGATATCGTGGGTTTTGAAGCCAGAGTATTTTGCGATGAAAATCTGAGAGTGATTCAATATCCTCGAAGAATTGAAATCAGAAACCGGTTTGGTGATTCTTTTCGTCTCAAGTGCCAAAAAGTATTTTGACATGTGTCGATTGGTGTCCATCAATTGGAAAGATTGTATCAGCCTTGACCGGAAAAATTATAAAAATCTTCGCATTCTAGCATGACCGTGAATAGCTTTTGAAACAGGCCTTAATCAGACTAAGAGCATTTCCTTATGATATCGGATGTTATTATAAAGGTTTTGCTTTGTGACAAAGTTATTGGAAAAAATTCATTATAACAAATCACAATGGAAATATGGTGAAACGGGTTTCAGAGTGAATTCAACATCTCCTCACAGACCTTTTGGTGAAAACCCTACTTTATTATTTATATTTGTAACAGTTGAAATATATCAGAGTTTGAATGAAAATATTCAGCGATACCTCGTGGAATCAATCTCTAAAACACACTCATGACTAGCTTCAGACCGAAATCTGTGGTGGATCGCCCCGAAAACCTAATCTTACCTTTTTTTTCATTTAGCAAAATCGACGTAATTTTTGTTGAGCCAAACGTGTTGAAGTATCGCTAACTTCAGTTTCATATATTTTTGACTCGACATTTCGATGCCTCTGGAGTTCAAATGAGCAGTTCAAATATTACCAAAATTCACATCAACAACCGAAAAAATTATGATTATTTTGACACCCCAAATTGAAAAAACGAATTCGACTCAAAATCTGTACAGATGTCTTCAGATGCCTCACAATAGTGCCCAGTTTTGGTCAAAGAATACTGCAAGGAAACAAACTCATTAGGAACCGAGGTTTCGATGACAAAAGGAAAACTGAACAATAAAACAGTTTGAAAATACACCGCTTCGTCACAAAACCAGACATTGTTGATGAAATCGTTGACTTATTGACAAAATTCTCCTAACACCAAAGTCGGATCAGAGATAGAAAATATCCACTGAAACCTTATGAAAATCATTCAAACACGAAAATCTCAAGAAATTGTCAAATTTTTCCAATCACCAAAGTACATCAGAGATAGAAAATATTCATTGAAACCTTATGATAAACGCTTATGAAAAGCTCGGGGGCCAAAATGGAATCTGTAAAAGATGGTGAATACATCTCAAAGACCGGAAAGAATTTCAATACAGCGTTTTTGGTTGAAGTGAAGAAGCGAACAATTGCTGAAGCAAGAATGTACAGAAACATGAATTCATTAGTCATATAACGATCATCATTGAAGCGAACCAACATATTGAACACTCTGTGTCCTAAACAATTCATAATACCAATCGGTCGATAATTTTATGTAATTTGTCACAAAAATTAAAACTTTTGTTTCTTTTAGGGAAGTCACTACCAGCTTGAATTGGGGCACATCGCCTTGGGGAAGAAGCATGATCTTTTCAATAAAGCGAAAATTATGGGCGAATTATGGAGCAAAAACTGCTCTTGATAAGAACCACACTTCATGATTAAGCTGCGGTGCGATTTTTCTATAGGCGTTGGCTGAAATTGCGTCGTAGAAAATCATCCGACTTGAGTGATCTCACCCGTATGAGTCAAAAAAGATAAATCGTATCGCAGAGGAAATTTATATTGAAAAAACCAGACATGATTTTCTTTGTTCTTTGTGTTTTGAACGTCATCTTTCCCCCCTCAAGGAGACAGTATTTAAACATTCTCACAGCTCAAAAAAATTCATTTGATTCTTAGTGTAGTGACTTGGTGAAAATCTCAGAAAATGTCTTTCGAGAACCTTCCAGAATCAAATGGCGACTCTTTCGAGAACCTTCCGTGAGTACTTTTTATCCTATATCTATTTCGAACAATATTTGACAAAAAAAAATTTCAGAGCGGATATTTCAAGTGTTTTGAGAGCCGGGATGGAAACGATGTGGGGTTATTTTGACGACAAGTATGTAAAAATTAACAAAAAACTTCTTTTGAACAGATTATTTTTCAGCATTGAGGAATGTCATCTAAATTTGAAGTGTAAGTGCTTTTGTATATTCTTCACTGGCAATTCTCAAAAATCAGACCTCCCCAGTCGACTGTCATACTTCTTCTGAGTTATTTTACGCACTAGAAAAAACGAACCATTACTGACTCAATTTTCATTAACCAATACCGTTAATATATTTCAATAGCAGTAAGGATCATACGAGCGAAAATTTAAGGTCCTCAGATGCCTGAGTGCGAGAAAAATAATTGGGCAAATCATTTTTAGCACTCACGAGGAGGTTATTATCAATAATCCGGCATTGAATGGAGAAGATATGAGTATGGGAATACCTTTGATAGATTTCCTGCCTTCCCCATCGGTTAGAGAAATATCTACCTCCACAGAATTGTAAGTGAAAGAAACCGTAATTGGGCAAATAATCCCTTTTTTTAATTTAGCACTCACGAGGAGGTTATTATCAATAATCCGGCATTGATTGGAGAAGATATGAGTATGGGAATACCTTTGATAGATTTCCTGCCTTCCCCATCGGTTAGAGAAATATCTACCTCCACAGAATTGTAAGTGAAAGAAACCGTAATTGGGCAAATAATCCCTTTTTTTAATTTAGCACTCACGAGGAGGTTATTATCAATAATCCGGCATTGATTGGAGATGAAGAGGAAGAAATGAGTTATCGATCAGCTTTGCTCGATTATTTCACGCTACCTCCCTCTATGGCCAGGGAAATATTCAATTTGTAAGATAGTCTAATCTTTTTTTTAACTTAAGTCTCACTTTTTAGACATGGCTTGCACTATTCACCACCGCCAATTGAGTATTTTGAACGGATATTAGAGGACATTTCGTTTTCATGTAAGTTCTACAAAAATTAACGTGGAATTATTAGTGACTGACAGCACTTTCAGTGAGAAACCAGAAGTGAAGCAAAGGACACCTTGTAAATATTTGTTGCTTACCATTGACACGCCGACATCGTATTCAAGAAGTGTAAGTTTTGGAAAAATTTCAGAACAATTATAACGATCTTCTTTTTTCAGTCATTTCACTATTCACACTGTATAATAACCAATAATATAATTAGACGCTGTTAGTGCAAGAGGTGCAAGTTTTGAAAAAAATTCAGACACCCTACTACGCACTGTATAATTTTCTATTTTTAAAATCGGAAAGGACAGCGGAAGCAGGATGTCTCCATAAAAATAAAAGTTTATCAAATTCTTTCGGAATTCATGAAATATGTAATGAAGGAAATTGCGGTGAGTACGATAGCATTATTTTAAAACAAAGAAATACCCAGTGTTATGAAAAAAAACACAAACAACCAATAATCTTTTATTGAGCCTGTAAAAGAAACGAAACATCAAAATCTTGCATACACATTATCATTATAAATTTACCTTTAGTACCCAGACTGTTATGTTTGGCGAGCTTTTGTTTATATATATAAAATAGGGGCCTACTGACCCCAAGGAAATAAACGGTGGCGGTGCAGCAGGGGGCGTCTCCCCCACCTCCATTCGCCCCTCAAGAATGGTGAGGGGTCTATTCTGTTGAAAAAAAAAAAGAAAATTAGATTTTTTTTGTTCTGTGAAGAATTCATATCAACACTTCAAAACAATGAATCGAGTGATGACAGAAAATGCATTTGGGTATAAATTTCTGAAAATACAGTCGTAATCACATTTTCGAATATCAATTTTGAAATTCTTGTTGTTACAGAAAATTGGAAACCAATAGTTTATACGAAAAAAAATCAAAAACTCACATGAAATTCAACAAAACTTCACACCAATCAAGTTCGTTATTCACATGAATGATGGGCGTTCGGTTCAATTTTGAGAACTGATACAGTAATGATATCGAATCAAAGAGAAAATCAAGTGACAGAAAATTCGGAACTGACAGATTCCACAAATTTGAACATTCAGAGTCGCACATTTTCGAATATCAATTTTGAAATTCTTGTTGTTACAGAAAATTGAAACCGGTAGTTTATACGAAAAAAATCAAAAACTCACATGAAATTCAACAAAACTTCACACCAATCAAGTTCGTTATTCACATGAATGATGGGCGTTCGGTTCAATTTTGAGAACTGATACAGTAATGATATCGAATCAAAGAGAAAATCAAGTGACAGAAAATTCGGAACTGACAGATTCCACAAATTTGAACATTCAGAGTCGCACATTTTCGAATATCAATTTTGAAATTCTTGTTGGTACAGAAAATTGAAACCGGTAGTTTATACGAAAAAAATCAAAAACTCACATGAAATTCAACAAAACTTCACACCAATCAAGTTCGTTATTCACATGAATGATGGGCGTTCGGTTCAATTTTGAGAACTGATACAGTAATGATATCGAATCAAAGAGAAAATCAAGTGACAGAAAATTCGGAACTGACAGATATCACAAAATTTGAACATTCAGAGTCGTACATTTTCGAATATCAATTTTGAAATTCTTGTTGTTACAGAAAATTGAAACCGGTAGTTTATACGAAAAAAATCAAAAACTCACATGAAATTCAACAAAACTTCACACCAATCAAGTTCGTTATTCACATGAATGATGGGCGTTCGGTTCAATTTTGAGAACTGATACAGTAATGATATCGAATCAAAGAGAAAATCAAGTGACAGAAAATTCGGAACTGACAGATTCCACAAATTTGAACATTCAGAGTCGCACATTTTCGAATATCAATTTTGAAATTCTTGTTGTTACAGAAAATTGGAAACCAATAGTTTATACGAAAAAAAATCTCATAAAAAATTGAATCTTACTCTTTCCGCCGGGGTCAGGTAGGCCCTTATTCTGTTGATAACTCGACGATCTGAAATTGAGAAGCAATGATTCAAAACACTAGAAAATCAAACGCGATTCACCTCTAGAATGTTAACAAAAGATGCTTACCCATTTTTTTTTTCAAACAGACTATGATTCGAGTATCATGGAAGCAACTGTATTTATGTACTTCGTATAAACCGCAGATTCCTGGAAGTATATCACACACAATGTATTTTTATTACGAAAACCACAAAATTCTGATATGCTTTCATTTTTTCACTCAAACTTCAGTGTAGAAACTTTTCCAATTATCAAACTTGTCTTGGGGACCGAACCTTTTCGTGTTACAAATGTTCGGACTGAAAATGGGTGTGGGATTTTTTGGTCTCTGTAGGCAGAACAGATGAGGTGATGATCGAGGGTCAGTCTACTCGGTAAGATTTCGTTTTGTTAACACAATACGAAATCCGTAACAGCGTCACCACGTGAAGGAGCGAATTTTTTCCCTTGAGAAAAATATTCACTTGTAGACTCTAGGACGCCGCGTTAGTGGGAAAAATGTTAGTGATGTGGTGACTGTTAGAAAGTTAGCAACAGGGGTGTGCACGGAAGGATAGGTAGAATGATTCGAAGCTCTCAGATGGGCACAACCTCTTGAGTAGGCTAGAGAAAATCGTCTTTGAATTTTTATCGAATTTGGAAACATTTTTTTTCGTTATAACTTGGTACTCGACTGAAGAATGGGGCTCGATTGATTGAATGGAACTTTGCCACATCCGATGGTGTACATTCACTTACTCTTAGACGCCATGTTAGTTTTGGGGGGAAATGTTGATGAAAAGGCATGAGGGCAGGAGGTGCAGAGAGAGCTGAAGGGTGCTCAAGACGTGTGTGGAGAAAATGATTCAGTGCAGACTTTCTTGAATCCATAGGGTAGCGAAGTAAAATCATCATTGAATTTTCTTTTTGTCGAGTTTGGTCTATACATTTTGGAAACTTGCTTAGTTATTACTTGATGCTCGGCATTTCGAAGAATGGCTCTCGAAGGAACATTGATTGGATGGATGGACTTTTCCAAAACAGCCGATTTGATGGTGTCGAAGTTAACGAGTTGTGATGCCGCATAATTCAGAGAAATACCCTTCACTTTACACACAACCTTATGTTCATTTGCGTCGGTAGACCAGACTTTGAAGGCGTAATTTTTGGGTCCGCCACTAACGAATTCAGATATATATGACCCTGGGCCATAGCATTCCAGCTCGTCAGTGAGTTCCCCCAAAAATTCACCTGTGGGCGGTTTGAATTCACCCTCCCTCTGTACAAACAAAATCGAGTCAGTGTCGAAATAAAGAACCCTATCACCCAATTTCTCCAGATACTCGTACAACTTGAGCCGTGCTTGAGTTGTCACATATGCTGCTATAGCCACATTCACGGTAGACAACGGTGTGAAGCTTTCATCCTTATACCCCCAGCTCACGATGAGAGTATTCTCATTGATTGGTAAAATGGCGTCAATATGTATGGCAGGATCTGTCATCATCGAATAGAATTCTTCAGGTGTATGAACGATTGAGGTTTTCGACTGATTTTCTTTCTGCCCCAACTTTCCCCAGAAAGAATTCAACATTAATTTGGCGAGACATCGTAGACCTGGATTTTCTGTTTGCGTATTCCAACTGAATATCTTCACGCTCCAAAAATTCCTCAATGTACAGAGCCTTTGTCTCTGGCGTTACACACTTCGAGGGCCATCCGGAAGCTTCTTGTTTTATTTTGACGAATTTCTTCATCATTTCGGTGAAAAGTCCCTTTACTCCTGTTGCTTTGTCATACTGCACAACATTGTAACTCCAAAATTCAGAAATATTCAGTAATTCATAGCCTAGATCTACAGCTTTCAATACTTCGTCCAAAACCCAGGTTCCTTTGAGGGCTCTCTCTTCGACAGAATGTCTGCATTCTTCCTGTGCCATCTGTTCGCCACAAGTTCGACACAAGACGAACATGAGTTTATTATTCATTTTCACTGGTAATACAGGATGATACAAATTTTGCGGCGGAAGGATGGTGCACTTGATGAGTCCGTTTGAATTTTTCAAGTCAATGTTATTACACTCTTCTCCTACATATACTACAGGGTGTGAAGTGATTTGTTTGCCATAAGTACAGGCAAATGGGTATAGACTACAAAAATCAAGATAGAAAATTTTCTCACCCTCTTTGGCCTTATAATATTCAACAGTATTGCCTGTACGCCCTCCGTAAAGAGCGTCACGTGCATCAAGAGGTTCATCATACGTTTGTGTTACTGTGTGGATTTCAGGATGTTCCTGTAAGTCTCTGAGAAATTCACATTCCCATTTTTCTATCACTTTATAACCCAATTGGCGAAGTCGCTCCGTCTTGGCAACAGTGCTTTCGTATCGTAACTCCAGCGTCTCGTTCGGATTATCGTACAGCGCTTTGTCACGATTAAATTTCAGACAGAGCGGATGTCCGTGAAAATAACAACCGTGAAACTCAAATATCTCTTGGGTCTCGTCACAAAATCCATCCACTTTAACGCCGGCAATCAATGCTTCAGGTCCTCTAGCAGCGTGTCGAATTTTCACAGATCGTCGGTGTTCCTCCCACATCAACCATTGCAATGCAATTTTTGATTGACGGTCTCGATTTCGATACCCCCCTTTAGGAATTAATCCAATGGTATTCGGTTGCAGAAAGTTACGCCTAAACACTTTGTTGCAGGCTGAAGCAATGGTGACGGCTTCAGTAAAGGGGCACACATTGGCTGTATCGAGCAACTGTTCCCTAAATTTCAAACAGGCCGCAGCCAAAATTTCCACATCACTAATGCAATATTCGACGAGTTCCTTTTTGAAATCGAAAACAAACCCCTCTTTTACTTTTTCTTCATGCCATTGAATCAGTTTAGTACGAGCATCTGTACTTAAATTGTCTGGATCGTAAAACTCCAAAGCAGGCATGGCCCCGACATAATTGTAATTCTCCTCTCTATTGAACAGATGAGGGAAATATCCTTTTTTTAGAGAGGTTAGTCCAAAAGCTTTCGGTAGCTTGGATAAAGACATGGGAAAATAGTTTAGGGAGTCGAGGAACTTCACATTGCCGATTTTCATCATGATAATCTTGGTGCCTCGCATTATCAGTTCCGGTTTCAGTGTCGAATTTGTCAGAACGAAATTCAGAATAAACTGATGATCAAAAGCTTGTCCGTTGTGAGCCAAAACTATTATCGATTTGAAAAGTTTTCTCTGATTCAGAAGATACTCGACGAATCTTTCGAGAGGATTGACTCTTAATATTTGTTGACGCACACCACATTTTTCACATACAGATATATGTTCATTCAGACAAACATCGCAAGATTGCTTGAATATGCACAGGTTGCATTCGTGAAGGAGTGAGCCATCTTCGAGGACTTTTTCTTGTCTGGTTTCCAGATCGTAGAATATAAAAAGCACGCCTTCCACTTTGGGGGAGTTGGTATCTGGCTGCATATAACAGAGATGTCCGGCAGGTTGATGCTGTCCACACAGACGACAATAAATTTCTCCATATGTATGTAGGGTAAATGCACCACTAAATGAACATCACCAGTGAATGAACGAATTCAAATATATCTGAAATTATTAAGAATACGATTGTTTGTCTCGTACCCAATTCGATATCCCACGTGACATTCAACAAGTTCCTCTCAACATGATACTTCGATAGTTCAAATCAGTTCTTATGAATGAACATATCGCTGTGTTTTTGTGGACAGAATTTGAGAAACGTATGTGATATTGGAAAAATATTAAGCATTAACCAGGTAAGCAATAGTCCAGAATTACATATTAACAAATGAAATATGTGGTATGTCGTCATAACCGCATCAATTAATCAAATTCAACTGATTTTATCGAGAATCTAACCTCAAAATATACCGAAAACCTTTATAAATTAGGCAATTTGACTGTTCATTCATTGGTGCATGTGCTGAACCCAATGAATAAACAAAATGTTCATTCAATGGGATTTCACGTGTTGATCGAGATCACATCAATCTGTCCCTTAAACACTCGTGTAGGAAGGCTGTTTCACCGGTTCCGTCAGAAAATGTTTACTGTGCTCGCTATCCAGTGAATAAACGACATTGTTCATTCATTGAATCATAATATAGAATGGTGCTCTAGTGAATGAACAATTTAATCTCTCTCTGTTTTTTTCTGATTTCATTTATTTTTTCAATCTGTCCCTTAAACACTCGTTTAGGAAGGCTGTTTCACCGGTTCCGTCAGAAGATGTTTACTGTGCTCGCTATCCAGTGAATAAACGACATTGTTCATTCATTGAATCATAATATAGAATGGTGCTCTAGTGAATGAACAATTTAATCTCTCTCTGTTTTTTTCTGATTTCATTTATTTTTTCAATCATTTGGCAGAAATATGGAAGGTGGAAAGTCCAAGCCAGAACATCAGAAGAAGTATGTAAGATTCCGATATTCCGATGACTGTCTCCAGAAGGCCGTTGAAGCAATCAAAAAAAAGGAAATCACCATCAATGCGGCCAGCAAAAAATATGGGATACCGAAAAGTACACTTTCCAACAAAACTACTGGAAAAGTTCCCATGATCCGAAAAATGGGGCCCTCCACCATTTTGACCTCCGAAGAAGAAACTACTCTAGAAACTTGGATTCTGTCCAAAGCTCTATTAGGATTTCCTATGCATCCCGATGAGGTGAAGGACTCAGTGCAACGAGTCCTCAAAGCTCTTAATAGGCCTAATAAATTCGTGGAGGATAGACCCGGTAGGAAATGGTTGCATCTGTTTTTACAAAGACATCCAAAAATAACGACAAGGAATACAGAATTAATATCCAAGGCGAGGGCATCTGTAACAGAAGAAAATATTCGAAATTGGTTTCAGGAGTTGAAGGAATATTTAATTGGAGAAGGTGTTGAAGACATCCTTTCTGAGCCTGATAGGATTTTTAATGGGGATGAAACCGGTTTGCAGACTTGCCCCAAAACTGGAAAGCTTCTGGGTCCCAAAAATTATAGAAATTTTTATGAAATTGCTAGTGGCCCAGAAAAGGAATGCATAACAGTTCTGTGTACATTTTCTGCTTCAGGAGAATCTGTTCCACCCATGATTGTGTACCCGTACAAGCGTATTCCAAGAGATATTGCACAAACTATACCTGATGATTGGGGTATTGGCCGATCAGATAGTGGATGGATGACAAGTGCAACATTCTACGAATTCATTGCAAATATTTTCTTTCCATGGCTTCAAAAAAACAACATTAAATTTCCTGTTTTACTATTGCTTGACGGTCATAAATCGCATATCAATATGGATTTGTATAATTTCTGTGTGCAGAGAAGAATAATACTATATTGCCTTCTGCCCAATGCAACCCATATCTTACAACCTTGTGACGTATCAGTATTCAAGTCTCTCAAAGGACACTGGAAAAAGACTATTTTGAAACATAAACAGAGTACCAATACATCGGTTGCGAAAAATACCTTTGCTCCCCTTTTCCAAAAAGCTTTTGAAGAATCGATCAAACCGGACATTATCAAAAACGGTTTCAGAAAATGTGGATTATTTCCTTTTAGTGCAGATGCTGTGAATTATTCTCAATGCATTTCAACAAGGAGACTGCAGCTTGACCAAAATTGTGACAAGGAAGTTTCTGTGACCAGAGACGAATATAAAACTGTTCTGAAAGTCATTGAACATCATATAGATTCCAAAATTTTGATAGAATTCAATAGTGCCTATGAAGGTAAGAAAACAATCGACAATCAGTTCTACAATTTTTGGAAAATATGTAAACAAGCAACCGATGCCGATGAAACAAATAATTTAAGAACTGCTGATGAAATCAACCAAGAATGTGAAGAAGACTTGAAAAAAAATTCGCAGGATATTGCTGATTTTGATACTCCGGATATACCAGAATACACAACAGACTTTACAGATGACCTATTGAACCTTCCATTGGAAATTGATGGTATTGTCTATCCAGCTATCGTACCTGACAATTCAACAATGATATACAATGTAAGTACAACTGATGATGAAGGAAACGTTATCATAGAAGAAATAGAGAATCCTAAAAGTACTGGTATAAATAAAGCAGCGTTTTCTGAAGATATATTGGAAAATTCCGAGCAAGAGAGTAGAATTGATGATGCAGTGTATCTAGATACTCCAATAGAACGTTACGAGAAAGGAAGTAGTGATAATAATGATCAAAGTAATGTAGAAAAAGAACTCGAGAATTCAGAGAAAATTGACGTAATAATAAATAACAGTAGTTTCGAAGGGAATAAACGAGAGCCACTGAAGCCAAAAGCTACAAAAGACGTATGGCTGCAACATTGTCATTGGCCAAATATAGAAAAAAAGTGTAGCAAAAGGAAACAGGCAACTTCAATGCCTTTTGCCATAACTTCAAAAAATTGGAAAGAGTATACAGACAAAAAAGAAGCTGAAAAAAAAGAAAAAGAAGCTAAGAAATTGGAACAAAAATCAATTAGAGAAAAAAAGAAACAAGAAGCAAGCGCAAGAAAAACCGCGAAAATAAAACACATGGGAAGAAACAAAGCAATTCCATCTACAATAGTTACCTGCTTACAGGCTGATATAATCGATAATGGCAATGAGGGCAAAAATCCCAGTGTTTTTCAAGATATCACCGTAGGAACTTATGTTATAATAATGTATAACCAGAAATATTTTCCAGGCATAGTGGAAACTATCGACGGTGATGAATATGAAGTCCGCGCTATGACACCAGCAGGACCCAATACTTTCAAATGGCCAGATCGTGTTGACCAGATATGGTACAGCAAGTCTTCAATTGCAGAAGTGATCGAAGCACCTAAGCTGATCAGACGTGGTTCCTACGAGTGTCCCGAAATTCGTAAATATTCTGAAAATATCAATCCGAGCAACACAAGAAATATACTATCTTCCCCAGAGGATGATATCAACAAGGACGATAATGGAGCAAAAATCAATAATTTACAAGAAGTTACTGTTGGAGCTCATGTCATAATAATGTATAACCAGAAATATTTTCCAGGCATAGTGGAAGCTATTGACGGTGATGAATATGAAGTTCGCGCTATGACACCAGCAGGACCCAATACTTTCAAATGGCCAGATCGTGTTGACCAAATATGGTACAAGGAAACTTCAATTGTGGAAATGATTGAGGCGCCTAAGCTTATCAGACGTGGTTTTTTTGAATGTCCAGAAATGCTGAAATTTGTCTGAAATAATATTGTACCTATCTTCAATGTTGTCGTTTATTATCATTGATTAAAAATTGTTCAATGTCCATTTTTTCCATTAGTTCATTCATTGGATCAGCCATGTTCAATCAATGGTGAAATTTGTTCATTTACTGGGGTATTATGCAATATTTTACCTTTTATTTTTTTTCTAAGTTTTAATCTTTTCACTTTTGTAATTATCATACTCAACGTGTTCAGTATTTCATTGAGAACGGAATGATATTTTTCTGGAGCTGAAAATCAGTAAGGATTGTTTATAATAATGCAGTTAAATTCAAAAATGTCTTAAGTGTTCATTCACTGGTGCATTTACCCTACTCTGTCCTTCGTTACAGTCCTGAAACAGTCGGGGCATAGACGAATTTCTGTACAAAGTTTTTGATTATGGTTGTCGAAACACTGCTGACCTTTGAAAGAGCGTAAACAGTCGGGACATTTGATTCGAACAGCTTCCTGACATGCTGGAGAATTCTGACACGAAGAGCATGTTCCACCACATCTATGATGTTTCTTCTCATTATAAGGCACGTGACATTCCTCACAGAAATATGAGCAACAAAAAGCGGCTGTCAATGAGGTGATGACGTTGAAATGTCCCTCGTGATACAGCAAGTTTAACGTTTTTGTGCTTCCGGGTCCCTCGTAAATAACATCACGGCCCTTTGATCCAAATTGATAGACCGTTATACGGTAATCTTCGAGATAGGCTTGGAATTTTTGGAGTTCGGGTATACCTGCACCTTCTTCCGGTATTGAGACACAGGCTTCCTCCATCAACTGTGTAGCTCTCAACGTCTGAATTTTTCCAATATTTCGGTAAACTTTTGTATACTCAGGGTCTTTTTCGACGAAGGCCATAGCTGTCACGAGTGCTCGAGGTAAGCACAACCTGTCGTTGTTTTTAATCTGAACAATACCTTTGCGTCTGGAACATTCTTCTTCGAACGTATTGAATTTGTTTGGACGGCCTTTCCCTGCGGGTAATCTAACACTCGTAATGCCCAGGCAGAATGTTTCAGTATTGAGCCCTGTCGAATTGGATTGGTAAATGGCTGAAATTCTTTCCCAAATATCATCAAATGTTACTTCGCCCGCCAGTTTGAATCGCATCCATCCTTGACCACGAGCAAAGTCCTTGGAGCAAAAGGTAAATCCAACATAGTCAGTAGGAATCAATCCTTCCACAGCTTTCTCAACAATACCCTCGATAGCATCCTTCACCCAACGTGTGGGTTCAGCTCCTTCAGGAACGGGACGAATTTTGAATTCAAGTGTTCTCCCTTGAACTCCAAAACGACGAATTTTTCGCACACAATCTCTGGCAATCACAAATTTTTCCATGGCACTGAACTTGGAAACACTGTACTCAAAGACTGATGAGATCAGAATGAGCTGTCTCTGCCCACCCCCACTTATTTATAGATGTATGATCACGTTTCCGGTGCATGATCATCAAATTCAATTCTTCAATGAAATCAAGGAAATTATTGAGATGTAGTATGTTTTTGACAAGTAAAAATAGAAAGAGAACATCTGACACATAGATGTTCGTATTATTTGCATAACTTTCCCCAAAATTGATGGTGTCCTTGAAATCTGACCATAAATAATTAGAAGTTTATTTACAGTATATGAATGAAAATATGGTCCAGTCTGAAATACGGCTAGTTCAATTTTATTTTTCGCTTTTGGTTCGTATTTTATAAGAAAATTTCATATTTTAGGCCAGAAAAAAGAGCGACCTCTGCCGGGGCTGAAAGCGTTTTGGCGCGCTTCTCCAGGCGCGAAAGATAATTCCTAACCTCTAGTAATACTCGTCTACCGACCTCGCCTATCCTTTATCATCTCTGTGATTCATACGCGCGAAATTCTGTGTTCTCCATTACCGAGAAGTGTGGTCAAGCCTTATCGTCAATTAATCATTCAAATTTCTTTTCGATATTCATCAGACGAGATTGCTTTTTTACAGGATCCGCACCCAATGACCGCAGTGATGGCTAACCAACGCAAGAAATCTGCTACTGATATCCAAAAAGAAGGGAACTCTAACGACAGGGCCAAATGACCAGTTGAAGATTTTCACGTTTCAATGATCAAAAGTTCGCATTGTCGCTAATACCGTTCCAAAAATTCTTGGAAGCACACCATTGAATTCATACTTTTTATGTTAAGATGGAGGTCCCTCACGGCCATTTCTTTTGTAGGGCCAATAGGGTCAATCATATTTTTTGGGTTTTGTTTGGATGCTGAATATATATTAAAAATGATATTGAAAATTTTGTATTGTTTCGTTTTATAGCTGTAATCATTCTTATGTATATTCATGTCTAAGACACGCACATTTGTCTTCTTGATTCATGAATCACACATTAAAATCATATTTCGACAAATCACCATTTATCTTCAAGTCTGATATCATTATTGAGCAGGTCAGTTTCACTCTAAACAACATTAGTGATAATATAATATCCGGTCTGATATTCTTTCAACAGGGTTATTCTTTACTGCTGGTAAAATAGAATACGGTGATTCCATATTTTGAAGTGTGAAAAAAGTGCCATTCAAGTTCATCAATTACAGGAATATACACACAGACACTCAGTTCCTCATTATTCGAGATTATTCAAGCGGTATTCGATGATTGAGTCAATCCTTGAAATAAAACAAGTAATGAATAAAACTTTTATTGATAAACAGCTATTAATTTCGTTAACAATGTTTTGAGTTGATACAAAAGACCATCACTAGGACAATGAACTTCAAATAAACTCCAGTTAAATTGACCTGCTTCAACAACTTTTCGAGTAAACTCATTGTATTTGTAATAGGTGTTTCCTCGGAAAAGTAAATGCGACCATCTATGAATCGATATGCAGCCGTAACATCGTTTGGAATCCCATATTCAAGCGGTATTCGATGATTGAGTCAATCCTCGAAATAAAACAAGTAATGAACAAAATTTTTTATTGATAAACAGCTATCAATTTCGTTAACAATGTTTTGAGTTGATACAAAAGACCATCACTAGGACAATGAACTCCAAATAAACTCCAGTTAAATTGACCTGCTTCAACAACTTTTCTTGTAAACTCATTATATTTGTAATAGGTGTTTCCTCGGAAAAAGTAAATGTGACCATCTATGAATCGATATGCAGCCGTAACATCGTTTGGAATCCCAGGAAACATATCGATAATTTGACCTCGACCTGTTATTACTCGCGGTGTCTCGAAGAATTCTACGTATGAACTATTACCGTAGAACATGTATCCCTTACCGCTGTATGTGTGAAAGAATACATTGGCATCAGGTACCGGAGTCGGTACACTCTGCATAATCTGAAGAGAAGGAAAGTCCACTTCATGCCATTCTCGTTTCTTCCTATCGAAAACTATCAAAGAACCAGCCGAATTTTGGAAAACGTAGGATATAGATACTTTTTGATGAAGATAGTTGTTCAATGGTTCAGGCTTCGAAGGTATATGCACATCGTTTATGTCCAGTTTCCACAAATGTTCCCCAGCACCAATATACAGTCTATGATTCGAAAATTGCGGTGCTTTTGCCAAAAACATGAAATCGGGCAATTTCACATCACAAAGTGTTGTCGATTTTTCAACGGCTGAATCGATGTGTTTAGTGGTGGTGCTAGTGGGGGTGGTTGTGCGAGGTCTGCTAGTTATACGTCTGCCATATAGATACTCCATTGCTATTCTATCATCTTCACTAACATTGGGAAGTTGTCGTTTATACCAGGGAAACATAACCGACTCCTCCACACCGCTATGTTGAAGACCAAGAGTGTGGCCTATTTCGTGTGTTAGGGTGCCAAGAAGACTGAAACTTCCCTCACTGTCATCCGTCCAGTTTTCCTCCTTATCTATATGAATTTCCCTACAAGTATTCTGGGAATCGGGAAAATAAGCGTGGGCCAACACTGTTCCTGGTCCATCAAAGATGTATGTGCAGAGGTGAGAACCTGTGCAGTCTTTACGGAAATGGTGCGATCTCTCTGTAAAAACTAATGTTATATCAGGTTTTTGACGTGCCGTGTGGCGAACATATTGAAATTTCAAATTTGAAATTCCTTCCCAGAAAGCGAAAGCTCTCCTTGCAATATCCACTTGTGCTTGGTTAGCTTGTGCGAACGACCAGTAAAGGTTAGTCTTATTCCATAGCTCTGAACTAACGGTGAAGGCATTCTCGGCTTGCATACATCTGGGTTGACGAACTAGAGCCAGTGTCTCCTCGTTGAGTTCACCATCTACAGGCAGATTATATTCCTCCTGAAACGCCACTATAGCCGACTCGATATCCAATAGAGAAGTATTAGTATTATCGATGTATCCATATCGCTGCAGGTAGGCAAACATTTCCTCGTTATTTGTAACATTTTCACATGATGAGAGCGTTAATAAAGCGAGGACTAGCGTACCGGTCAACATCTCGAACAAGACTGATGTCTTCAGTATGATTCTCTAGCTGATATTGACACCAGAGGACCGGAAGTTGCTTAAAGAATTTTTCCTCAGAGTGTCTGTTACAGTCGATATGAAGGACACCAGAGGACCGGAAGTTGCTTAAAGAATTTTTCCTCAGAGTGTCTGTTACAGTCGATATGAAGATTCTGAGATCCAAAAAACACAGTACATGTTTGATTGATTTTCACTAAAGGCGTTCACTGCTATGCGAATACAACTTTTGAAAATCGTACTTCTTGTATTGTTCATGTGCTTATTGAAAAGATCATGCTGGAGTTTTGTGTGTCCCCCAAAATAGCTGGTTAGCGACTTCCCTAAAAGAAACCAAACGTTGTAATTTGATTGAAAAATGAATGTAGTGTTCATGCCATGTACACATTTAGCATGCTGTGTTGATGGTGCTGTCACTTGTTATATTTGTTCGATATGATAGATAGATCTTTTTTGGGGATTTTTGTACCGTGAGCATCAATTTTTATCGTAATTATCTTGGGTATTCAATTTGATTACAGCGTCGCGCAAGTGAGATGCGTCGCACATATGAGACTCGACGTCTCGCACAAGTGAGAGGGGCGGGTAGCGCAGACCCCCGACGTCCACTAACCATCCAATGAGCAGAGCCGCTGCCACAATGCCCCTAGCTGGTTAGCGACTTCCCTAAATGAAACAAAAAGTTGTTTTTAATTTTTATTGTGACAAATGCTTTCGTCTACGAACAATCTTCAGTCAGACGCTCGTCGAATGGTTAGTGTGTCCATTCCTGTCGCTCCTCCTGCGTCGGCTCTCACGTGGCCCCAGTGGTCGGCCCCTCCGCGTTAATTTTCCCCGCACTATGCAAAAACAACTTTGAAATCGAACTTCTTGTGTGTATTGTTCATGTGTTTATAGAAGGAGGTGCGCCCCATTACTTTTCCACAAATTTCACATAAAACAGGTCTTCGATCATAGTCGTACTGCCATCTTTTAAATTCCTCATACGATGACCAGGATTCTTTGTTGAACGCCAGTTTCCTTCATTTTTTCCGCTAGTTATGTAACATTTATCACAGAGTTTTGCACTCGATGTTTCTTTGTGGCACCGCTCACACAACATGTTTCCACTGCAACGTCTGGACAACGACTGCCAGACTGGCGTTCATTCATCTTTTAAAACCCTCAGGAAGTCTGACACTGGTGATTTCCAAACAAAAGGTATCGGTATCAAGGCCCGGAGAATTCGACTGAAAGACCGATGATATTCTTTCCCATACATCTTCAAATGTTACTTCGCCGGCCGGTTTGAACCGCATCCACCCCTGGTTATTTAGGTGTTTGGAGCAAAAGGTAAATCCAACATAGTCGGTAGGAATCAATCCTTCCACACCTTTTTCAACAATACCTTCGATTGCATCTCTGACCCACTGCGTAGGTTCAACTCCTTCAGGAACGGGACGAATTTTGAATTCCATAGTTTTTCCTTGCACACCAAATCGTCGATTTTTCTTAACAAATTCCTGCTTGATAATGAATTTTTCCATGTCTGTTCAGATCGACTTCCAGCAACAAACTAACCACTCCACACTTACTCAGAGTCTTATTCCCCCTACCCACCTCCGTAACCCCGTGACGCTCTGGCCTTATCGACTGAATCAGCCACGCCGACCCTTCTGCCGCAGTAGAATCGTGATCAACGGGGTTCCACCATGAAAATACAGAACGTTTCACACAAATGTGGTTTCACGATGAAAATTATTGAGTCTTTCAGAACAATTTGGGTAACTGCGAAGTCGAAATGCGTGAATTTTTCAAGTTTTACCATGAAAATACAGAACGTTTCACACAAAATGTGGTTTCACGATGAAAATTATTGAGTCTTTCAGAACAATTTGGGTAACTGCGAAGTCGAAATGCGTGAATTTTCAAGTTTTACCATGAAAATACAGAACGTTTTGAGAGTTGTGCTAATTTTTCTCTTGAAGTTACCAGACTTTGAATTCTTCATCACCTTAGTTTTATGAGATTGCAAGATTCAATTGGCACGTTGAAAATTTGCCGATCACAGCTGACAACTTTTTCCTGTTTGACTTCGTTTGGGGCACACGTATAGTTGCGCAAATTCCATACTTGCTGGGACCCGTCTTTCAAATCGATCCCATAGGGTTTTTTCGCATGCCTTTTTGACATCGAAGGTTGCCCAATATAGAGTTGCATTAAAACATCGGAAAATTCACTCTTTTTTTTTCTTTGGTGCTGTTCGGCCCTTTGTGGTCGATATTCTCAAAGCAAAAAGTTGTTTGAAATGAGTGCTTGCGTCTGTACGTGTTCAACGGAGAAAGCCCTAGGCACCGAGACCCACTGCGCATTGCAGGGACACTCAATAGCAAAAATTACTAGAGCGTGGCTTGATTTGGCTGGTGACAGATGCTTGTGACGTATGACTTTACAGGGTTAGGTTGAACTGACAAATTTTGGGCTGCCTGATGACAGATGGTTAGGTTGACTGAGTGACAGGATTATACTGACTGGTGAGGTCAGCTGTGCTCGAGCAGCGTCGATCCTACACTTGAAATTGCCTCGCTAGCGCAGTGTTAGCGTCTATGTCTCTCGTGCTGAGAGGCCCGGGTTCCTCAACATCGGATTTCAGCATGTTTATAGGTGGCAAGCTGTTGATAGGTGGCGCGCGACTATGGCAGGTGGCCTTCTTGCCTGAAGTATGATGCGTCAGAACGTGATTCGCTCTGAGCCTCTCCACCCCACCCGCCGCCGTGACGTCACAGTCGGTTCACAGCGCCCCAACACCTGCTAGGCACATTTGGTAATAGTTTCTTGTTGGGAGATTCAGGATATACATTGTCCGAGTATATGATGATTCCTCTGGAAAACCCACGAAACCAACCCGAGAGACTCTATAATGAATCTCAAATCAGATCCAGAAATGTTGTAGAAAGGCTGTACGGTGTATGGAAAAGAAGATGGCCCATATTGCATTTGACACTCCGCTTGAAGAGAGAGACTACTATGGCAGTTATTGTAGCGACTGCAGTTCATCATGACATCGCAATAAACATGAGGGAAGAAGAACCTGATGCAAATGTATTTGTAGAATTGGAAAGCTTTAATCAAAATATTCCACACAATCAGAATCGCAGTTTGGTGAGACAAGAGTTAATAGAGGAATACTTCCAAAATTTATGGATTGATTAATAGTTAAACATGAAATCATGAATTTTATTATTTTTGTTCATCGCATCCAAACCAATGAAAATATGGAATTGATGGTCCTTCTGATAATAGAGAGGAACAATGCCAGGCCCCGACATAAATTTCCAGATAAGCCTCTTATAACCATCCTGCGAGAACTTTCAGAAAGAAATCAATAGATTAGTATTGTTCAATTTTACAAGTTTGATAATTTTTTTTTTACCAAACAAAACATCAATTAATTGTTATTTTAACTAACAGATACATAACAAATAAAATGTAATTATCCACTGGCTGAAGGACCCCGGTCGTTGGCCAATTGATTGTATTGGATATGATCAATACAGTACTTTTATTATTATTATTATTATGACTTTTAAGTCGCTAAGTGTTTTTAGCCCGTAGCCAAGAATACTTTCGTATTTTTTGATGGTGAACATTGTAGGTGTAAGACACTGAAGTGCTTCGAAAAAAATCAGTCCCGATGAAAGGAGGGTTATGATAGTAAATTTCAACTAACTTCTATCGAACAATGACCAACATTTATATTTATGTGAACTCATCTCCTGTAATGACATGAAGCGACGTCTGCAAAAAGCCGAAAATGAAGCATAACTGTACACAATAAATCCTTATCATATCGTGTGAAATTTGTAAGGAATGATTTAATTATAGATATGCCGGTATGTTCCAAGGTGTTCCTGGCAATTCATGGAGCTTCCAAACAAGGAAATCAAATTTATTTTTGACATCCTCCATTTTCCCCTGAATTGGATTTAAGTTATTTACGATTTTTTCAATTTGTATATGATTTTTGTTGTATTTGTTCAGATATGTTGCTTATTATACTTCATTGAATGCATATGGGTAGTTTCATTTCCGTGATGTTCAATTTCAAAAGAATTGAGGTTTCAAACTTTAAAATTCGTTTTTCTCGAAACTAACTTATTGTGACATTTCCCTCATTTTTTATATGATCTGCTTACTACAAAATAACTGAAGAATATGTAAAAAAACATTGTTATCAGATTAAACGATACACTAGATTCAACATTCATTGGGATTAGAATTTCTAAAAAATAACAAAATACCTAACGAATTACTGGAAAGTATATATTTATCAATTAAAAAATCATAACCATAGCTAAGAATTCAGTATTTTTTGTAGCTCCAATTCTAAAAGTTCCAGCTCAATTTTGTGCTTTTTCATTTTTACTTCATGTTCTTCTTTCTCGTGTTCCATTTTGAGTGCATGCCCTTCATCTTTAATAATGATTTCTTTTCTTAGGCATTCCTTTTGAATATAATTCAGCTCCAACTTGGCCTCAGATAAAGCATTAATTTTAATTCTGCAGTCAGTGGTCAAAGCTGTCTTTTTCTTCATACCTGCAAAAAATACAAAACGACAAATTATTGATACAATTGCGACAATTTGACAAGAAAAAAAAAACAAGTTTGTGTTTGTTGAACTAGGCTGCGCCTCATTCAGTAAACTTCATGCTCATACAAAAAAACTCCCACTTCACGAACTTGTATCGTAAATAGCTATTTTGACCCTGACAACTAAAATAAGATATATTTAATATGTACTTTTTACCTGATTTGCTGGTGCTCTTTTGACTTATTGGTGCTCTTGCATCTGAAATGTTCGGGCCACTTGACGGCCCTGCTACATCCTCCAACGGAAGATTTGTTGGTATTTCAGTATTGATGACTTTTCCAGGCTTGGTCACTGTTTCAGGTTTGGTCATTGTTGCAGGCTTGGTCATTGATTCAGGCTTCAAATTTTCTTTTTATCTTGTATTAGCCATTAATGTGGGTGAATTTTTCAAGACAATGAATGTTTTTTTTTTATTTTGTTGGGTCCTGAAAATACAAAAAGTCTTCAAATACTATTTGGAGTAACAATTATAACAGGACTAAAGTAGGACCACACCCATGCAATGGATATAGTTGAAAGAAATAATAACACTGACCAAGTGTCTCCCCAAATGAATAGGTTTTCCATTTAGCAGTATAAAGCCTCAGGGCTTCCTATTCTATAGCGTATTCCATTTAATTACAGAATTCAGTGTGGCGGTAGTGTTAGAACAGTTGGGAGTTACTCTTAAACGAACCTTGATTCCTGACACAGAATATATCACTACGGAACTTTTCATATTGTGCTGTACTTGTTGAACCACCTAGTGAGTTAGTGCTTCAGGGGAACACCACACGTTGTTCAATAAGAACAGATTGTTGAATGTCATACTTTCCCTGGGTTACTATGTACCGTCTTCTCTCAAAATGAATGCGGTACTAGACTTACTATTGATAGACTTTGACAGATGTAATTTTGCAGCCAATGATTAAACTAGAATAAGAAGCACTGATGCATCAAGCCCTTAAATGGAAAGCAGCTAAAATCATTTGTTTCAAACCTATTTGAACTGACCATTTAATAAGCATACGTTACCATTCAATGCCATTTTGTTTTCCAAAAGTAATCTTTTAGGTGCCCATGTAGGTCCAAGAGGTAACTGTTCACCTTGGTTGTTTTGTTCTGTTATAAAGAATGACATGACAATTTTTTCTCCAATTTTTTTGTTGTTGCAACAATCAAGGAGCTAATTTATAAAAAGTTAAGTGAAATGATACCTTCATTTTTTGATAGTTCAAAAGCTTTGGGGGTCTTCAATGCTGCTGGGTTCCACGAGGCCCAATTACTATCATGGAAAATGTTACTACTTCCCTCTTTGAATTCCTCCACCCTAGGCATTTGTTCTCCACAGTCTTCAATGTCTTGATAATTCACAATGACTTCTTGAGGGTCTGAAATGTTTACCTGAGGGTCTGCAAACAAGAAGTCATAATCAAAACTTGCTTTACTATAAGATGATGAAACTCTTGTTGAAAAATGTTTTTGTTAGCTGAATTCGTTTTTGTTCATTATTACTGAGTTTTATCACTGGGACTTGTTTTATTTTGAATTATATAATTGTTTGTAAAAATGGTGTAAATGTTTGTTAAATAAATATGTAAAGAAACATGAACAGAAAATATATAAATAGTAACAAGATCTACGTATATTAAAATAAACATTCCTGATGAAAAATGATCAGGTTCCAGATTGTTAAGGCGGATTTAGTGGACGCATAATGCATAATTTAGTACATAATGCATAACTCAAGTAGGTAATCGAAGATTTAATTTCCCAGTTGAAAAAATTCAATATGGTCTCCTTAATAATTTTCATTCAATGTACCAAATCAATAAAAAACTATCGGAAATTGCAGTTTTGAGCTAGTAAATGTGATTTTCCTAAATTTGAGTTATGCATTATCTACTAAATTATGCATTCACTGAATCCGCCTTTAGTCACAGTGAAATATAATAAGTTGTAAGCCATCGCTAAAACACTCAGCCAAGTTGTGGATGGATGTTGACAATTAATTTGTACCATCCTATATGAATAAGTTTTTCTTGATTTGCAAGATAATCACATATCAAGTTGAGGCAATTCCCTAGTTGATATTCTGAACATGGTCAAAGGCTTCCGAGAGGTCAAACAAGAGACCAGCTACTTTTTCATTTTTGTCAAAAGTTCCTTACCTGTGCTGTTTCTCTTTCTTATATCCGATTCAAACGGATTGTCATCGCCAGTCATCGCAACTCCAATAAAAGATTTAACTTTTTCATCAATGGGGTGAACCTAATTATCTTTTTTGGGCCACCACCAGTCTTAAAGCTCTCTACTTTTTCGTCTCCATACTTTTTTTTGCTCTTTTTTTTTAAATTGCCCCGTTTATCTCGCAACTGTTTAGTTGTCCTAGGGGGGAAACCAATCTCCACTAATTTTTTTGAGATGTTAACCCAAGCAGCCTCCTTATTTCCCCATAAAACAGTGTCACTTTTTTTGCACTCCACCACGTTCTTAAATTCATCCACCGATGATAAAAGAACTCCAATTTCTTCATTGGAAAAGTTTACTGCTCGTCTATCTATTAATAATAATTCTAGCAAAAAAACACAGCGAATAAAAATACAGACACTCTGACACACAGTACAGAAATCAAGTGAATTGAAAAATTCAAGTTTTAAATAAATACCCAAATTATAGATACAATGTTACCATTTGCCTTTGGCTTCTTCTTCTTCTTCTCTTCCAACGAGACTTTCATAAAACTGACATTTCGAGGTAAAAGTTAACTTGGCTGTTAAAATTAAAGTTAACTCCGAAAGATCTTTATAATACCGGCCCTTAGGCAATGTAACAGTTTGGGCAAGTTCGACTGCATTATCAGCACAAACGTGCTGATAATGCAAGTAAATACCCAAATTATAGATATAATGTTACCATTTGCCTTTGGCTTCTTCTTCTCTTCCAACGAGACTTTTATAAAACTGACATTTCGAGGTAAAAGTTAACTTGGCTGTCAAAATCAAAGTTAACTCCGAAAGATCTTTATAATACCGGCCCTTAGGCAATGTAATAGTTTGGGCAAGTTCGACTGCATTATCAGCACAAACGTGTGAATCTGCATCCCTAGGCAAGATAGTTTGCGCAAGTTCAACTGCATTATCTTGCAAGGACTCATCGGCAAATTCGCTCTCAGATATGTCTTCTGGTGGTAAATATTCTGAAATATTCTGAAAACGTCTGAATCATAAACATCAAACCCATTGAAAATTTCTGGGTAGTTTGTTAGGCTTCTCGCAGCTGCAGCAGCCTCGTTTTTGTTAATTTTGGTCCTGAAACGTTACAAAATGCATACATTATAAACCCAAAATTAAAATATATTAACAAGCATTATACCTCAAATTAGCGAGTTATCAGATTCAGAATCGCTTGAATGTCTATCCATATCACCCAAGATCTTGTCTCTAAAATATTACAATAAACATTCAGTACAAAACTACCATCAGTAAATGTAACCTAACCTCACCTTTTTTATTCCCAATGATATATCCTCTAGATCTTCTTAGCACTTACTTAAGACTTCACCTAATATATCTTCAACTCTTATCACAGCTTATTTACAGCGGCACAATGCTGTTCAATGTACTTTTAGTCCATTAATTTCACAATGTTTATTTTTTTGCACGATATGCTGACGA
The DNA here is from genome assembly GCA_032362365.1 of Zygogramma bicolorata. Lineage (NCBI taxonomy): Eukaryota > Metazoa > Arthropoda > Insecta > Coleoptera > Chrysomelidae > Zygogramma > Zygogramma bicolorata. Next base: position 3,220,232 of record JAVJAQ010002021.1, read on the forward strand.
TCTAGTCTTAGAATAACAAAATTGTATGTAGTATCCTATTAACCTGTGTGATGGTATGTGTCACATACCACTTTGTAATTCTGATAATTAATCTATACAACTATGTATTTCCGGTTGCATACGTTTGAGGATGTGAGTTAGAATTTTGAAACTCTCTAGGAATGCGGTCCAATGCACATACAACTATTTAATACTAAAAACTCAAAATGGAGAAAAATTCGACATTTAACAGTGTAACTCTAAGGTGACGATATGCCGTTTTGACCTTGGATACCCTTGAGTGTTGAACGGTTATACTCTTTAATGAAAATGAAATGAATTTGAAGACGTTTGAAAACGGTATTATCCTTGAATTACATTGAAATGACTTCGGAAACGTTCATAATAGCCCCGACAAAATATCGTCATTTTCAATATATTGTGACCTTCAATGACCTCGATGACGATCGACCCTGAATGTCCCTTATGTACCCTTTAGCTTGTGCAGCTTTGACGTTGAATACTCTTGATTGTTGACGGAGTCGAACTTGAACGGCATTACCGTTGAATTACATTGAGATGACTTTGGACGAAAAACAATTGATGTATTTGTGTTTGACATGTCCCGATAAAATGGTCAACCCATAAGGGGTTGTTTTATGAGGAAGAATTATTGAAAACTGCAAATCCTGACGTGTATCTGATGGAAAAGGTGTTGAGAAGAAAAAATAATAAACTACATAAAGTGGTTGATAAAGCGTTGTGAGAGTACACTAGTATTATGCTTGTATGTTTTCCAAAATAAATGTCCGTCTAGAAAATCTACTACCCTGCCTATTTGATACGGCGAGCACCTGAATGAATAGAAATCACTTTCTCTTGCTCAATGTGTACACCAAGTATATGAAAGTTGCACAATATCAGTCATTCTTACTATGACTTTTGCTTGTATTTATTCAAATATTTTTTTATATTTTTATGCAAAGAAAGCCATCCAATCTATGGTTCCACTAATTCAAAGGAGTTTTGCTTGTATTTATTGAAATATTTTTATATGCTTTATCTATTCGTATTGTGTTTGGTAGGAGGAATTTCATTTCCCATACAAAATATTGAAAGGTGATAACGATATATACTGAAATCGTTTGAGGAAACTAGTGTAAAGTCGGTGGATTTATATACGCCTCAATCACTCTACAAATCAATGAATTGAGGGCTGTCACAAATTCCATTTTAGTTTTCGCTCAAAGCTCATACAAACACTTAAATGTGACAGAACGAGGCGATTTCGATTCAATTGTTCATCTGTGATGTGATCCAAAGCCTATCTTGACGTACTTTGAAAGGCTAAAACATGAATTTCCATTAATTCGTTGAAGTTCAATATGGTGTGAAATTTTTTTACCGAATACTATGCGTACTTGAATTATTCTTGATGATTTGTTCTTGCTCATGAATATTTTAAGAAAATTATCCTTCGCCTTCGGCTCGGAATAATTTTCAAAATATTCGTGAGCTCGAACAAATTTCTGGAAATAATTCAAGCAGGTATTACAAGTGAAAATTTGTCCTCTGTCAACGATAAAAAAACAACAAATTGAGTTTGTCCTCTGTTAACGATGAAAATAAAAACAACAAATTGACTATGAGATATTCCATATATTAGTATAAACTAAGATATCAAAATAAATGAGAGAAAATAATAAAATATTTACAGATTAATTCAATATTCGCCCCCTATCAGGGTAACACTCTGCCAAAACTCATGATCCATCTCATGGCAGAAAATCAATTTGTCTTACTGGCGACTCAGTTCGACAGCCTCGTGCTCAACTTGGACTGCATCAGCCCGCAATTGTCTCAAGCGTTCTTCTTGTACAGCAATTTCGGCAACAATTTGAGCTTTTCGCTTATTTTTCTCTGCCAGTCTCGTGGCATTCACATTCATCTGGTATTTAAATTTCATATTCCGCATCAGCGTGGCCCTCAAGAAATCGATGGCTTTTTGCTTTAATACTGCTTGACGGGTTGGGATTGGCAAACTCTGGAAATTATTGACGCCGTCTTGCAACTGTTCGAGTGAATCAACATTCACCTGTTCTGCTTCCGCCTGGGGTTCTGCATAATGGTCTTGTTGATATGTCACCTCTCGTGATGTGGAAGCAGGCATTTCCACTGAGTTAGCATCTGATTGTGGGGCTAGCTCCCCAGTTAAATACCCCCGTAACACATTACTGGAGTCCAAACACATTTGGTTTGGTGTTTTTCTTATATCGCCACTGCGTAGAGGTGGAGTACTGTCTGCAGTGCAGTATCTTCCACGACCTCGCCTCACTAATTCTATGGGCGGTACAACCTCTTCATCGGATGAAAGAACTATAGCTGATTCACTGGACGGGGAGGATGGTATCGGATTCATTTGCGTAAATCCATTCACGAACTCAAAGATTTCATCTACCAAATCATTACTATTTGAAGCAACACCTGCCGCATTCAATGTTATTGAGGATATTAGATTCACAGACATAATTATCGATATATACTACTACTCCTTTCCACTAACTCGATCAAACTTCGTTTTCTTTCTATTTCACAACTGTAACCTTGTCGCTTTTATAATAATTTCGAATGCACTCACCCCCACTTCGAAAACATCCCTCCTCTACAGGTATGTGACATGAAAGCGTTGTTTTCAAGAACTTTCAATAAAAAGTATTCCCAAGAGGATTCTCAAAAAAAGATTATTTCAACAATATTTTTCTGTGGAAATATCATAGACTAGATGAATCTTTTTTTTAATGATATTAATCACCGAATTTTCCACAGAAAATGCGTGCATTTTTCCTAAAGAAAAAAAATCTGAAAAATGGTGGAATAAGACGCCGGGTATGAGCCAGGCCAAAGAGTTCATTAAAGAACCATCGCCAAAATTCACGGAGTACCTACTAAGTCAAAATAGGCATTCAACTAGAATTCTGGTTGGGCTATTGACAGGTCACTGTAGATTCAACAAACATATGAACAATATCGGACTGGCAGACACAACCTTATGCAGGTTCTGCCAAGAGGATGAAGAAACCTCAGCACACATACTGTGCTACTGCGAAGGTCTGTCACGGCTAAGGTTTGCAACGTTAGGGGAGGAAAAACCACAACCCTCTCAATATATGGAGAACTTAAGGTCTGGCCTATGGAGTCTAGTTACAAGGACGGGTCTAGACAAGGAACTCTAACATACATGAGGGCACGCACAATAGACCTGCAAAGGTCGCGGTGTAGTAGTCTGTTCAGCACATAAGCCCCATGTTTTAATTCTAATCTTAAAATCAACAATAGCGGCTGGGGGGGCATTTCTCCGAATTCAAAACGACGGCAATATGTTACTGCAGCCTGGTCTATAAAGTGAGAAGTTCAACTAGGAAGATTCAGTTCGAAGTAGGTTGTGTCAACACTTAGTAAAACTGTCGATGTTCCTCATACCATATATCACATTTCATCACAACTTCCAAAAACTAGAATCTGCAAAATAATTTTCCCAAAGGGGTATACAATATTCTTTACATTTTTTCTTCAATTCAATCTCACAAATCACTACAATAAGTAACTGACAAAATGGCCAGTAAATTTTTCTTTTTTATAATGTTGCAAATCTACCATTTGCCCATTTTCCCGTGTATTTATCCCATACAGCACCGATTCGCATGAAAATTTGGATTCAGGATCTACATACCCTCTTTTTCAAAATCTACCCTGTGCCGAGGGTTGCTTTCTCCCTGAATAGACTGACTAATTCTAAGCACTTCTTGTTCAATGAAGTTTTTTCAGAAAAGCAATACTTTTCGACTTATTCGCGAGTGAAATTGTCGGTTTTCAGGCAAAAAAACACGTTTTCAGATCTTTTTTCGAATAACTGGAAAAATATGCATCTAATCGACAAACCTGACTGAATAATTGCTTGATATATATATATATATATATATATATATATATATATATATATATATATATATATATATATATATAGACATCTACAAAATTTTAATCATTGTAAAAAGTTGTAAAATATTGAGAAAAAATGAACTTACTAACGTGAGGTTATAGTAAGAAGTCAGACGTTAACTCAGACACAGAAAACTGATACTTGTCCTCATATGGAAAAAATTACATTCAACATTACATATGTATAAAACTTATTTTAATTCAAATTTTTGGAAAATTAATAGTTTCACCGGCACGTGCTCGGAGGTGGTTACCAAAAGTTGACTTGTGAGAGACATTTGATGTTTCAAATTTTTGAAGTTTGACAGAGAAAAGGCAGGGTTACCAAAAGGCACACCACAAAACATGACCAACCCATAACGGAAGTACAAACTTGACTCTGGGTACAGTGCTGCCACTCACTCCCAACTGACGTTAGTAGTTTTCGACAGCCTCAGCACTGCGCCCAAACTCAACCACTACCTGTTACTTGGGGGAACTGGAGGAATCAGCTCCAATTTTAGAATGTAATTGTAAATGTTACTGAGGTTGTTGAGATCAGTCTTTTTACTCATGTTGTTGGTATTCCTTTTGATAAAGAACATTTCTTTAAACAACCGTTTCTGCAAATTGCTTTCAGTACACAAAACAACTTCCTCATAGTTCATTGTGTGTTTTGTGCTGATGACATGTTCAGCAAGTGCACAGGTGGCTTTCTTAGTGTTACAATCACTGTTGTGTGCCGTTAAGCGTCCAGATAGATTACTAGAAGTTTGTCCAATATATGTCCTGTCACATGTATGACAAGGAATTTCATATACCACATTCGACCTTTCTAAAGTTTTCGAAGGAGTTTGGAGCTTAGAAGCTTAGGTGTTAAAGACTGAAAATATGGTAGTGAACTAAAGAACAGAGTATTGGGATGCCTCTCTCCACTATTTGAATTATTTAAATTATTATTTGAATTATTATTATTTGAGGAAATATTTAAAATATTTGGAGAAGTATTCATAACTGTGGATGGGGAACTAAAAAGTAATTTATCGAAAAGTTTACAAGGATATGAATTTTCACGAAGAATACCTTCTAATTCTTTAATACATTCGTCTTTGAAGTCTGGATGTGTCAAATTCATCACTCTGTTCTTCATAGTTAGGACTAAGTTTATTTTCATCTGCGTTGGATGGTAAGAATGGTAGTTCAGTAACCTGTTACTGGCACATGGTTTCCTATACCATTTTGTACGTAGAACATTGTCTGGATCTCTGCATACTCGCCTATCTAGGAACGGTAAACTATTGTTACCTTCTTCCTCAGCTGTGAATTGAAAGTGTTCGTTGAAACTGTTGAAAATTGTTAACGCTTCCTCAGTTCTACCACGAGGAACAAACAGGATCAAATCATCCACATATCGTTTAATGAAAGGAATATTAAAAGGGATTCTATCCTTTACCTTCATGATTAATTCATCTAACACAAAATTTACTAAAATTGGGGAAATGGTTGAACCCATTGGGGTACCAAAGATTTGTTTATAAAAGGTGTCCTGAAAACTAGGACGTTCGAGTCAGAAATGTATTCTAAAATAAACTTAAAATTTGGAAAATCGAGATTACAACTTCTCCGAAGTATCGATTCAGACGACCACACAGAATGATAGCTTCAAGCCACACCGCACAAGGATAGCAGTCTAGATCCCACCGCACAAGGACCCTGAAACGAAACTCATGACTCTTCGGTCACAACGTTGAATTGACCTCATATCTTTTCCCAGGAAGGCCTAAGTATGAATGATCAGCTAGACTTTCAGAAGGCTTCCTAATGATGTTTCAAATTCTGGTCAAAGGGTCAACGACACTTGATCCGATAAACTGGATGTTCCAGATAGTAATCTACAATGCTTCCAGATAGTTGAAATCCTGGTTCAAGGGTCAACGACACCTGATCTCCTGATAAACTGTATGTTCCAGGTAGTAACCTACAATGTACATAAAGTATTGCCCAGGGCTCAAATAACATAGTTTTGCTGCAATGCGTACCTGAAGAACTGAGCTGAATAGAAGATGAGTGGTTATAATCTCCTCAGCGGGTAAGTTTTCAAAAATCAGACGCCTCACAGCAATCCCAAATACCAACGATATCAGTAAACTTCATACAGTTGGAAAATTGAATCCCAAACACTGGATGGTTGATGAAATATCAATTTTAACAATTTTCCAACACGATGCCACTCTGTATTATTGTATGGAAGCAAATGGGTCACATTTTCAGCATTTTCAGTTGTTTTTCTTCATAATACCTACATGTTTGAGTGAAATACAACAAATTAGGTATCTTTGGAAAGATAATTTTGTGCCCTTTCAAATGATATATCACTCGACCCCATTTTCAATTTGAAATTTTATTAAATGGTGGAACCACTGAGCCACAAAGGGTTAGACTCCTTCGTTCTGAGTTCCTGGAGTTGCGGTCCAAGGTCTGCTGGATATACTGATTATTTGGTGAACCCAAGGTTAAAACTAGGACATGCGGCATAATTGCGCCATTTCAACGACGTAGTTCTGGATAAAGACCCATTGCATTTTTTCATATAACAGTTCCCCTTTTCATGAAAAAGTTGATGCTATATACTACAGCAACTTTTCAGTTGAGTTTTACTGAAACTCGGGTTGAGTTCAATACCTTCTTCTTCGACAGGATCTCCAATTTGGTAACTTGGGAATAATTTTGACAGGGCTCGGAAGTTGTTCCTATTTCTTGGCGGTGGGGGTGGATCGTCGTTTCTTGATGTCACATTTCTCGAATTTCTCTTATTTCTACATTTACAAAAACAATATAGTACAATAAGAAAAATTATAAAGGCTGTTTCGTAAATTAAGCTCAGATATTGGTTCCGACCAAATGGAATAAGTGAAAATAAATTATACCAATGAAAGTGGCGAAACAAATTGTACCAAAGAGAACGAGAACATTAAGAGACTTGCTTCGTTTCCGCCACCTTCCTCCTTCGTTGTCTATGAGTAACGTTGGAAAGGTACCTTTTTTCCTTCAGGGAACCACGCTGGGGAGACCGTCCTTCTTCGTGTAGGGGGGACGTCTTTTTGGCCTCTTAATGTTCGTAGCGCGAAAATATTTATAATCAAGAATTGATGTAACCAATTGGGACCTTTCCCAAACAAAGGCAATGAATTTTATCCAATTTCAGAAGTTGCAGTTTTGGAATATCAATATTTTCAGGAATTCCTGGACAACAGTGAGAAGGTATCAAGATTTCATGACTTTTGTATGTTATATTTTTCTGAATGAATGGAAACTTCTCAGCATGAACTTCTGTTCTCTCAATGAATGAATAGCAATTTTTCATTCATTTTTCGAATGCTATTTGTTTCTATAATTTCGGTTTTTGTCCCTTTGTTACAGTTCATAGTTACAGGTGAAGGATCTGAGAGAATTATGACCCATATATTGAAATTGATTCCATATACGTTGAAATCTTTTGCAAAAAGCAAATTCGTTTTACCAGCTTTAGGTGATTCCATGAGATGTCACAAATTTTCATAGGTGAAAAGATAATTTTACAATTTTCCAAATTTGGTATAATAACGAGTGACAGTGAATCAATCATCATCTTTTCCAATATATTTTATATCAGTGGGAAGTATATGTCCGGTTCTATTATCGAATATAGGAATACGATAAGGTCGATAGATGGTGTATAACTTCGGGTTCAACAAGGGGTATTTTCAAAATAAAGATAACTTTGAATCTATTTGAAAAGCTGAGAGTTCAATCGAGGTACTTTGTGACTGAAGTTATTTTAGGTTTTATGGGAAGATAACTTTTTTCTTAAGTTTGAGAGATTTCTTGAAGGTCATTCACTAAATCTGTTGGTCCAATTATCGATGTATGGATAATTCTCAATGGAGCAAAGGTAATTGATTGCACGATATCATTAACACAATCTTCTAAATATATAATTTTCCATGAGGGATTCACAAATATCCGTAGTTTTAAACTCAGCTCAAACTAGTGATAACTCGTGAGAAAGCTTATATATTGAATTTTAATTTTTTTGATACCTTCATTGAATGTTGATACATCGACTATTTTTTTTATGCTTTCATTCAAATTTCTAATTACTGAGTGGAGTTAGTGAAATATCCTCCATCTGAACCGCCAAGATTTCCAGGGGAGGGTTGCCTTTTATATTTCGGGATTAGAGAATAAAAACAAATATTAATCATCGATAATCACTTTAGTACTTCTCAAAATATTCCCCCATTAAGATCTATACACTTTTGCATGCGTTTGAACCAATTGTCGAAGCACTTTTGCCACACTGATTGAGGTATCTCCAAAACATGCATTCTGAATGCAGCAACCGCTTCTCCAGGTGTCGAAATACATTGATCTCTCAGTTTGTTTTTTACGTACGGGAATAAAAAGGTGTCATTCCGTGCCAAGTCAGGACTATACGGCGGATGACTCATTGAATCGATGTTTTGGGTGCTCAAAAATGCAGTTGTTTGAGCCGATGTGTGAGAGCTCGTTTCGTGGTGAAGAGTGATTCGTCATCGATGGTTGGTTTTCATGATTTCTTGGAAGACCACTGGCAAACAAATGGTCGTGTACCACTCAGAATTGACTGTCCTGCGTTGTTCTAGTGGTACGGTTGCGACATGTCCAGTTTTTCCGAAAACATAGGCGACCATTTGCTTGGAAGTGCTTCGTGCGCGAACAACTTTTGTTGGATTTGGCTCATCTTGAAACACCCAAACAGTGGCCTGTTGATTACTATCGGGCTCATACGCGTAAATCCACGTAGAAATATACACTTGTTTTTTGGCTCTCTTCATCTCCGATTATTATACTAAAAACACTCGACGAACGCTTTTCTAACAAGGTAAACATCTTCAGGAGAGGTAAAAAATTACTCTCCTCCAGATATAATATCATATTCAATCTTTGGCTATGTATTTTATTTTTGAGTAGACCTAAATGTCTGAGATTAGGTTAGGTTAGGTAAAAAATTACTCTCCTCCAGATATAATATCATATTCAATCTTTGGCTATGTATTTTATTTTTGAGTAGACCTAAATGTCTGAGATTAGGTTGAATGCTTACTTCCCGGAAATAAAGTAATTACTTTGGTTACAACCGTCATAATGCAATGCATTCATTTCAATTAGTAACAGACCAATGAATGTATTCAGATAGAAAAACAATAGATGTATTTATCAGGAAGCATGTATTTATAAATAATCAGACATGTATTCTCAACAAATTGATTATATTCACGTAAACTGAGAAAAAATTTAAAAATTCGTCATAAACTCTATTGATTGCCTGAAGATCAGATCAGACAGGTTTATATATTTTTTATCAAACTCTAAATGAATTCATGTATAATGAAAAAATTTGGAAAATTCATTATAAACTGACTGTATTGATACCCTGAATATCAGATAAAAAAAAAACAGAATTCTTTCATAATTTATAAGGCAGCACAAAAAAAAACAAATATACAAGTGACACCATTGAAAGTCGACGAAAGTTATTTACTGATTCATCTCTGTGAGTAGTTCCTGCCAATATTCCTGTCGCTGTTGATGATAACTTATCAGCTGATCCTGTTGTTGGGCCAATTTCACAGTCTTCTTTTCTATTTCAGCTGCCTCAGCCTGGAATCGTTTCAGCTCCCTCGTAACCTCTTCTATCCTAAAAAGGATTTCCGTCCTTTGTTCGTGAATTCTTCCCAACTCCATCGCATTGCTATCCATTTGACGCCGCACCTCCAATTTTTCACGTTTCATATTCCTCAGACCAGCTATCGTCTGAATCCATAATTCAGGTTGGCGGGCGGTCAGGATTCCTGAAGCTTCCAAGCTCCGGGACGTTGATGGCACTTCGGAGCTCCGGGAAGGTGCCTCCATGATCTGTGACTTTGATGGTGCCTGTGGGATTTTGTCGAAAGCGGGCGGCAACTCCAACCTTTTCGGTGGTTCATCATACAAGGAGTTGCAATTTATTGGCACCCCTCCAGTCAAATACCCTGCCAGCAACGATGGGTCTATTTTTGGAACTCTCCTTGTCGATTTCTTTTATATGCGACAGCTTCTAGTAGTGACCGAAGAGGCGGTGTATTCGCTAATGCCACACCTTAGTCCGATGGGTTCTACAGCCTCATCTTCGGATAAAGACAGTACTATCGTAGATTCATCCTGCTGTTGGAACGGTAGAGGATTTTCTTCATATGCCTACATCAGCTCATCCAGCTCACTAGCCAACAAACTGTTATCATCACTTGTTGAAGCCGGCAGTAGTTCGCACGTTGCGCTCGCTACCGTGATTGATGAAATTATATTGATCATGATATTGAAATGTATGACTGTCTCTGGTACATTTATTAAAAAGTCACACTGGGATATACAAATAACTTTATCATTGACCCCTGATAAATATAACCCCGTCTAGCTGTGGACCTGTTGTTAATAATTTCGAGAGTATTTTGTTACGAAGGACTACTTTGAAATGTTTTTTTATATAATGTGTAATCAACGATTACCTCAAACAATTCACCGATTTCGCATATTAAAAACCGGCTTGTGCATATACTACGGTATCGAAATTAGGTGGTTTGCTGTCCGAATTTTCGAAAGCTTCTATCCGCTCAGAGTAGTATCGGAGATTTTTCAGTTCGTTAAAAAATTGTAAGAAGTTGCAAACATTTTTATGCTGTTCGAGTGGATTGTCACCACGCTGCCAACTACTCGTATAAGTTAAACAGCTTGAACAAAACACATAATCTGTGCATTGTGTGGTCTTATCGGAATGGACTTTAGCCATTTGTTGAAAGTTCAAAAGCGCGACATTGTGAATTGTGCCAGATCCATCAAAAGATATGTGCGTGAATTGTTGTGAAGTGGTGTTGATCGTTCAACGCTGAAACGCGAAAATTCATAATAAGAACATGACAACGTCAACATCTAAGCATTGTTTAAACATACGAAAGTGAGTTTTTGTAATTTCATCCATTTGTATGGAAATCAGGTTATTAATCAATATTGATATACCGATCAGATGTAGCAATGTTCGCAATATTTGATAAGGATGCTGGAAAATTACTACTTGTACTGGTTGGTGTCGAGATAGGATTATCGAAGTTGGAATTCTGTGCAATTATTCGTATTTTATCACATTCGACATAGTTTGCTCTACTTTTCACATACTTTTACCCAACAATTGGGCCAATTAATGTTGATGCCCTCCTTCACAGATATATTACAACAAAGTCGGTATGTCGCTGAATAAATAACGAATTTTTTCAAATAACGCTCATTCAACTCTTTGACAGTCCAGACCACTGACATTGTACCTGTAATTATAGTTATGAAATGTTTGAAACTGTTAACAAATCGATAAAGCATGACCATTTGAATTTACAGTTGTGTCTTGAAAATGTTGAGAATGAGCGAAATTTCAATTTACATAGCAGACATCGAAAATGGATTTTGATGTGTTTCTTATAATTAATATCTGGTTTATTACAAAATATGCATATATCTATTTTTATAGATTTTCTCTTAACTCTTTGAAGCACGACTTAAGTAAATTGAGATTTCATCAAAACTATAAGTTATTTACTGTTTATTAGAGTTCCTGGACATGAAAAAACATAGTTGGTAAAAAAAAATATTGTTTTTGAAAAATAACATATGGTTACATCGTGAAACCACTTTGCCCTTGAGGTCGAAAACAGTTAACCAAAATAATTTATTGGAAAAATCCGACAATGCATACTCGGTAATAATGGCATTTCAAACTCTATGAAATTCGACAAAACAATTTTTACTGGCTGACTTGCACAAAGCCACTTTGCACACACTACAGTTCCATCTGGTGCGATGCGGCTCCTTAGCAGTACTACAATGTGCACAACGTCTTGATGTCCCATACTCAGGCATGTGCTTCGATTGATCACTTCTGATTTCCTCAGAAACATGAACTCTGAATCTGCTCTGAGCGGGCGTATCTGATGGCCTTCCTAAGTTCTGTTTCAATGAATTAGCTTGAGTTTCATCTTATTTCCAGTTTTCTCTCTGAACAATATATAAGAGTTCACAATGGATGTGTCCAAGAAATGCCAAAATAATCGGTGCCACCATTTCCGACTTTTCCTTTCTACGGCATAGTAGGATTTCAGCATATCAGCCTTGTCAACGCAGCCCATACAACGCCTATAGTCTTGTATAGCAATAGGGCAAGCTATTTCTGTGATTTTGCCATCTTTTTCCAACAGATGCATTGTTTGTAGGGGGCTGTATGGTGGAGAGAAGCGTTACTACTGTCTTGTCCTTTCCTTGATGCAGGACATCATATCCCTCCTACTAAACCAGTCCGTATGGCCACGAGCTGAACTCTTGTCACTTTGAAAGTGAATGGGCAAATTTTTACTATTCACCCTTACAGTACCGCAACAGAATGTTTCTCTTGTCTGGAGGAGGTTCACGGTTGTGAAAAAATTATCGATATAGATATCGTAACCTTTATTTTCTAAGCCTTTGGTCATTGTATGAACAACTTCTTCCCCCAATTTTTTTTTTTCGGTGCAATTCGCATCTTTTCCGGTATATATTTAGAAATCACGAATATATCCTCACAAATCAGCTCTAACCCAAAGCTTGAAGCCTCGTTTGATTGGTTTTTTGGGCATGTACTGTTTGAAGGCTACTCGCCCTTTGTATTTCACCATACTCTCATCAACTGATTGTTCCATTGTTGGCTTATAACAATTTTTAAACTTTGTCTTCAAATCACCAAGAAGGGGACGAATTTTGTGAAGGATATCGAAATTGTTTTTTCCTCTTTTATATCATTTTTGGTAGTGCGAATTCTATTTCTATTTGCATTATTCTACTCTACAAATCAATAGATCGTCACAAATTTCAGAAGTATTCGTTTGAAGTTACATATCAAGAACCATGGTCTCCCGCTTTACAGGCGGACGTGCTTACCTCTACAATATCGAGACCATGACATGTGATCAATACATAGATAGCCATGGATTTTCAAGTGACTCAGCTTCATACGTTTTTCATATTATATTGACATAACAAAATCAATTTACACAAATATTGAAATAAAAAACAAAAATTGAAATACATTTATAGAATAGGGAAAAATGCAGACAATTTCTGTAAAATAGATGGTGATTGAAATCATGAGAAAACGATTCATCGAGTCTATAATATTTATACAGGAAAATATTGTTGATGATTCTTCGATAATCTTGTACTTTTTATTGAACGATCTTGGAAACAACGCCTTTGTGTTATATGCCTGACGAAAGCTGTCACAAATTTCAGAAGTATTAGCTGAAAGTTTCATGAGTTGGTGCCTCATGGTTGAATGTACATTGATTATTATACACACTATTTGATTATGGAAAGGACATCATGCAAATGTCTCATTGATTTTCGAATTTCATATTCTGTTATATTTGTCCTCGTCAACAATAAAAAAGAACAAATCGATTACGATATATTCAATATATTTAATGAACTTGGATAACAAAAGTGATGATACAAATCAAATATTTATAAATTCAAGGAATATTCGACCCCCATTGCAGACACATTCTGCCAAAATTCCTGATCCTTCTCCCGGCGAAGGATCATCCCGTCCTGCTGCCTACTTAATCCGACAGCCTCGTTCTCGAGTTGGTTGGCATTCTCCCGTAACTGTCTTAAACGTTCTTCCAATTCCATAAGCTCAATATTAATTTGAGCTTCCCGCTGATTCTGTTCAGCCAGACTCGCGGCATTGTATTCTATCTGACGCCCCACATCCTTATCTCGCATTAGCGCAGCCCTCAACAAATCTAAAGCTTCTTGCTTCAATTTCGTTTGCCAGGTCGGGGTTTGCGAACCGTGGAGAGTGTCGATGTCTTCAATTTCGGGTGATGGGTTTGATGCCGTCTAGGGTTCAGGATTGACATCTTGTTGAGAGGTGGATGGCATTTCAACTGCTGAATTTTCATCTTGTTGTGGGGGTAGCTTCCCAGTTAAATACCCCCTTAATAAATTACTGCTATCCATACACCTCTTGTTTGGTGTTTTTCTTACACTTGCACTGCATAGGGGTGGAGTACTGGCTACAGTACTATACCTCCTACGGCCCTCGTCTCACTAACTTTATTGGCTGAACCACTTCTTCATCAGACGAAAGCTCTATTACTGATACACTGGTCGGGGAGGATGGTATCCGATTTTTTTCCATATATCCGTCCATGAACTCAGAGATTTCTTCTATTAAATCATTACTATTTGAAGCATATGCAACACTTGCCTCATTCAATATTTTTATACTACTCTTTTTCATAATTATTGTAACCCCCTCGCTTTTATAATGATTTTGAATGCGTTCATCCCCCACTCCGAACATATCCCCCTCTACAGGCATATAACACAAAAGCGTTGTTTCCAAGATCGTTCAATAAAGAGAACAAGATTATCGAAAAATTATATTAACAATATTTTCCTGTGTAAATATTATAGACTCGATGAATCTTTTTTCCATGATCTATTTTACAGAAATCGTTTGCATCTTGAAGTCTTAACATTTTCGAGAGATATTCTCAGAATATTAGAAATCGTCCATTCTGAATATGTATAGAACATGTCTAGAATATTTGAATCATATTGTGATAATGTTCTGGGAATATTCAAAATATTTTCGGAGGATATATAACCTAACCCAACCTTCTATGAATGAAACTGTGCTGTCTGGGACGTGACAACTTTCCTTATCATAAAATCAAATTGAATCAATAATGGAATTGAATATTTGAATATGATTGTAACTGAATGGTAAAACTGCATTGATGATTCTACAGGAAGGCTCGCTCAAGTTTGATATGATATTATGATTATAACAGTAACTGTGAGTGGCTGTGATAATGACTGGATCCTCAACTCAACTGATCATGTAAATCAAATAAAACAAGAGACCGAAGTGAAAAACTAATAGCTCAACTTCAGTGATTCAAATAAACCGCACGAAAATAAGACTAAAATTCTTTAATTCAAACTAGCAAACTAGTCTTCCACTAAAAAAATCAAGTGGGCAAGTTAGCCTATAATAATTTTAAATGAATGTTCATCTTGAAATTTCGCGTTATTCAGATAATGAAATGGACTATAATGAGAATCGTTATTTTGTTCTCAGATAAATACAATCAGCTGAGGATACTTGAGGAAATAATCTCCAGAAAAAGAAAGTCCTTTTATTCAAACATCAACTTTATTTCTGAGCAATAATAATCGGAATCGAAAGTGAGAAAATGCAATGCAAGGAAATTCCGTCTTCCACCCCGAAGATTTCGCTGAATTTCAAATTGCGATTCGTTAATTAATATCATTTGTCGAACACTCTCATGAGTGCGCCCAGAAAGCACAGCATTGTGCGCCTGTGTGAGCTGGGAAGAGTTTATGTTCTTGATTGCCGTATTGCTCTATTTTTCATCATCAGTTATTTCTAGTTACTTATTCATCATTCTGAATTTATTGCATAGTTACCAATTACATAAAAGTGTACTTCACTTTATTGCCCGCATGCATAAAGTATGTTAAAGTTTCAATTTTCAAAGTGTCTCCCTAGCAACCATAGTATCTAGATGGAATGTAATGGAGTTTTCGGTTTTTCAAATATTTATATCACTGATGCCATAACGAACTAGTTTGACATAAAACTGTGTATGCAACATGGATATAAATAGAAGTATGTATATGGCCTCGGCTTTGTAAGATCTTCGCCCTCAGGGCATAAACATCTACTTCATATCCTCAGTACATAAATAAATGTTTCAAGTAGACTTGTTCCGCATAATTTTGAATTTTCGAATCAAGTAACTGGATGAGCCCACACCCCTCAAGGAATTCATTGCATTCGTGAATTGAATTCATGATCATACTACGAAAGAAAATAATATTCTCGTCTCAAGAGAATTTCCAGTCGTAGAACATTACGGATAAATTCTTTTTAGCATTGAACCAGAATTTTCCATCATACTGAAGAACGTCGACTTCTCCTTCTTCGGCTCAGAAACAGCTCCACCTGCCCGTTTTCGTGGTTGCACCTTCGCCTTCGACGTCGTCACCACCTCCTGGGATGGTGTCCCAGACGTAGATGGGATCGTCAACGATGGGGTTGTCGTCGATGTCGATGCCTCTACCTCCTGGGGCGCTACCATCTCCGGCTCCGTGGCTGGATTTTCCTCGACAGTAATCTGGGAGAGCCACCCCCCAGGATGATATTCTCACCCAGCATGTCGAGAATATCATGGTGATCGAATTGAGGAAGATCACTCTCGGGCTCGGTCGTAAAACCTTCCGCACGCTCCGGGATGATGCTCTCAACGGCAGCGTTAACTTCGCTATTATTGAAGAAACACAGAAAACACACGATTAGACAAATTCATATATTTGATGTTGTTAACTTACTTCTTGATGGTTGTTCGTCGTTCGGTGATGGTACAGGAAGAAACAGACAATGGTACTAATCGGCTAGCTGCTGAAAGTCACACTGAAGATACTCTGAAAGGAGCTCTGGATTTAAGGCGGCCGCACATATACTACAGTCGGATCCGATTGTCTGAAACGATTTCAAATCGGATCACTACCGCACATTGCCGACAAAATATTTCCGATTTTATTTGAATTCCGTTGTTCGTTGTATTAATACAGAGAATGTTCTCATACATCGGATAGAAAATGGACGATGAAGAGTTATTGGCAATTGCTTTTCTACTCTCACAACGGAAACAGAAGTTAAAACGACGCTATTGGATACATCCCTTGAATACAAAAAGAATTCAACAAAGTCAGTTTTACATTTTGCATCCTCAGTTACGTGCTCATCCAGAGAAATTTTTCGATTATTATCGAATGTCAATAACTTCTTTCAATGGATTATTTAATTTATTTCAGGCGGATATAAAAAAAACGGGACACACACTTGAGACTTGCAATTTCCCCAGAAGAACGGTTAGCTATCACTCTCAGGTAAGAAATTTTTTATTATTGATTAGTTACAATGTTAGTTATGGAAAAGTTTTGTACATAATACTCAATTGTTCTTATTAAACTGTAGAAACTCTTATACAACAGCATTATCAGCATGTCCTGACAAGCTATGTTGTGAATGGTCCGGTGGCGATAATGGTGATTGTTGATGATATGATGGTACTGGCCCAGTAGTATGAATTTCTTGATTTGAACTTGGACTCGGAGTGAAGATCATCTGAGGGCTCTGTGTGTAGCTGTGTGACGAAAGCGAAGAATAAACTTCTCGTGGAGGTGGAGGAAATGTAATCGTCTTCACTAGTTGTAGCATTCCAAGTTTGAAATCCAATTTCTGACTTTTTGTCATTGTTTTCATGTCGCTTCGAAAACTTAATAAAAATTTTGTATCGTCATCGTCATCAACTGCGGGTTCTTGTTTCCTCTTTTTCATCATGTCCAGTATTTGACTTGGTATATCTTTTTTCGCCTTCTTTTTCTCGGGTACTTCCTCAGCCATATTATGGTCTTCGACATTTGAGTTTTCATTTACGCTGATGTGCTTCTTGTATAGTTCCATGTGTTGAAGTTCCTTAACCTCCACTGTCGTAATTTCCTTCGTGACTGAAACAAAAAACATGAAATATAACTAAAATATTATATTATAATTATATGCATTTACCGCCGACTCTGCATATTTGGAATTAGAAACGTTATAGGTCCCTGTACACGTAATGCTTTTGTTTTTTTGCGCATGATCCAGTTGGGGTATTTTTAATTTTATTGATGTCTCTCCGGAAGCAGTCTCGTACGTTATTCCATTTTTTCTTTGTGTCTTCACCTGAAAATAAAACTCATTGTTTACGAATTTTACAGACCAAAAGAATATTATTGTGTAGAAATAAACGATAGGTCTTTTTTCAGATACCTTGCTACAAGAAAGAACTTTGAAATGCTCAAGTATGATATCTTAATGGGAAGCAGAACCATATCTTCAATTATGAGAGATGTGAAGCAATATGGAGAGTATTACAACCATTGGAATTGCAACCACCATCATCAGCAGAACGATGGCAAGAAATAGCCGAAAATTTTAATAGCAAAGCTGATTTTCCGAATTGCCTAGGAGTAGTAGATGGAAAACACATTCGACTCATTTGTCCACTGCATAGTGGTTCCAACTATTATAACTATAAAACGTATTTTCCTATAGTTTTGTTGGCTGTAGTTGATGCTGACTATCGTTTTATTGCAATTGATGTGGGTGCATACGGAAAAGAAAGTGATAGCAGCATATTCAATGATTGGACCTTTGGAAAAAAAATTGCTGAAAATGAGCTAAATTTACCCAGTCCAAAAGCGTTACCACATACAGATTTACCACCGTTGCCATATGTATTTCTGGGTGACGAAGTTTTTCCTCTAAAAACAAATTTCCTGAGGCCTTATCCGAGAACAAATTTAAATCAACAACGTCGAGTTTTTAACTATAGACTAAGTCGGGCACGTCGTTTGGTAGAATGTACCTTTGGCATACTTTCGAACAAGTGGAGGATATTTCATACTAGTATGACTATTCCGCCAGATTTTGCAGTATTGGTAACAAAAACAGCTTGCGTATTACATAATTTTGTACGCGCAAGAGATGGCTATAACTTTGAAGATTCTCTAACTCATTATTTTGAAGATAATCCATTTCGATGTCCACAACATAGTTCCACCAATCAAGGTCGAAATATAAGAGAATGATTCACAGAGTACTTCGTTTCACAGGCTGGGGAAATACCTTGGAAGTATAGGCGTATAAATAACTAACCCACAAACTATATAATATGAACAAATAGTATTATACTCACATATCTATTTTTTTTTCTTGTCACTTTTACTGTCCCAACCGTCAAATAGTTCCAAACAGATTTGTTCCCATGCAAGATATTTTAAATCGCGATCATGATAAGATTCATGGCTAACATTCCACAAACAGGGATATTTTTCGACCGCGGTAATCAACTTTTCGGTATCGCACATGGTTTCACACATCTTTGCTCTACACTCACTACGCAAAACTGATGAAACTGACAAAAACAATCGTATGTTTGCGGTAGACTATGCAAAATCAATGCACGGCTTGCCTTCCGGTAGTCGGATCAGACTTTTAATAGGTCCGATTGGTAGGACGGGCTGCTCTTGCATCCGAGTCGGACGTCCGATCCGATATCTGATCGTAGGTGTGCGATATTATCATATAAACTTATAGATATTTGAGCGTCCGATGCCCTGATCCGACAATCGTTTCAGACAATCGTATCCAAAAGTAGGAAATATGCGGCCGCCTTTAAATTTCCAACCAGTCCCCACATCTTTGTAGCTAAGCCCCACCCTCCCCACTCCAACTAGCCCAACCCACTATTGCCACTATCGCTCTGTCGCCACCCTATTCATCCTTTCTTCCTTTCTTTACATCTACATATAAACCATAGTGAGTGGATATAAATGAAATACAGTTTTTCAATATCTATAATATGAACCTGTTTATTTCACATAATACATAGCATTCTATATATTAGCACACAATTCAATTATATATTCATTTTTTAACACCAGGATCAATGTCTAAACCTGGATACCACAATAATGGTCTGTCCTTTGGCCACTTCTCAGAATGTTCCTTTTCCAGCGCTGCAACTCTTTCTTCCAACACGTTATATTTTTGTGTCATTGCAGTAATAGCGTCGGATGTTCTTAATTCGACATCACTTTTCAAATTGTTGTATTTTCGAGTCAATGTTATTCTCGCTTCAGCTATCTTATAATCGAATGCTTGACGGTCTTCTCGTTCTACATTACCTATTGCAGAATGTATTGCAGCTTGAAGAGCCCGAAGGGTAAGCTCCTTAGTTTCTTCAATTTTTGTTTCGAGATATGATAAAGTTACACCATTACCATTTTCCATTGGTTCTCCTGTATTTTTCAATCATTTCTTTTGCATATCATAATGACCATCTGATGCTGATTTAAATTCGATACCTGGTGGGCCGCGAACAATGACACCACCCCATTTCCTTTTTCGACCAAATTCATCAATTGTTTTGGACATTATACCCACAGAACGGTACTTTATATACTGATGACTTTTCAAACTACTTTTTCATTTATATTCTTATTTATAATCGATGACGATTGAGTAGTGAAAAAATAAAAACATCATATTTATCACAAATCAATTAATATTTTTGGTAGAAAACAATTACAACACAATCACAAGTAATGAATGTTCCGGTTTGAAGGAGAAAAACCTTGATTGATACTTCAGTCATTCATCTCAGCATTCAACAAATCAATGAGTTGGTCTAGGGGGCTCTCCTGAGAAAAAGAAGGAACGATTTTAGATACCCAACGAATGTTATCATTCGGATCATTTTGATAGAACTCTATATCGCTATGACCCCATGGAAGAGTTCGAGTGGTATTCGGAATGATGAACAGTTTGTCGTCGTGGTATGATAATGCAACTTTATTTCTATCAATATCAAACAAAACGCTTCTAGAAGAGTTCATCTTTCTGAATATCATAGCTCCTTGTTCGATAATTTTTTCATAGTCTTCACATGTCAATTCATTCTTTATAACAGATCTTTTGATACCTTTGGCCTTTTTGAGTTCAGTGTTGACAGACTTAACGAAATATGCTTTGGCACCTGCACCGTAAAAGCTTATTATTGGATCATTTGAAAATTCGTCCTTGAAATTACCCAGAACTGACTTTGTCACTGGAATATCGAATTGGTTTCCTATATTGTAATTTGATGTATCAAACTTAGTAATATTATTTTTGAAAAAATCATAAAAGTTGTCTGTTTATACTTTGAGAATAAGAGAATCGGTATCAGTGTAGAGTAAGGATGCATCATCTCCAAATTGTTGTTCAATACATCCATAGAAAAAATCCTACATGACAGATTCTGAAATAGAAATTCCTAAATACAACGGTTTATCGTAATGAACTTTCACTTCACCTAATTGAATGGCGTCAAAATTTTCTGTAAATATAGAGCAGCTTTTGAAATTTGGTCGTGATAGAAGACAACTAGCACCCATGTCAACCATGAAGATTCACCTGTTGGTAATGGTTGTGACATGCTGTGACCGTACAGATTTCATCATTACATCAAAATAAGAAATGAATGAGAATGGTTCATTTGGATTATAATTTGGTAAAAACTTATTGTTTGCTTTGTTTTTCACTGCATGATTAATTCCACCAAGTATATCTTTTAAAAAAAAATTAATCATATCAATGTCAGTTAGTAATTCCAATTCAATTTCCGTGTATTTCAACATTGCATCTCAGGATGATCCAGGTGCTGTGTAGTATTGTGCCGGATCCAAGATCCAAGAGTTGCGCGATCAATGGTTCAACGAGGCTCATTTATCGTATGAATCCCATCACAGTGGTCTGAAGGGAACTTGAACCATGGTCTTCCGCTTCACAGGCGGACATGCTCACCTCTACAATATCGAGACCATGACTGACATATGATCAATACATAGATAGCCATGGATTTTCAAGTGACTTAGCTTCATACGTTTTTCATATTATATCGATGTAACAAAATCAATTTACACAACAATTGAAATAAAAAAACAAAAATTCAAATATATCTATAGAATAGGGAAAAATGCAGACAATTTCTGTAAAATAGATGGTGATTAAAATCATGAGAAAACGATTCTTCAAATCTATAATATTTACATGGGAAAATATTGTTAATAACTTTTCGATAATCTTGTACTTTTCATTGAACGATCTTGGAAACAACGCCTTTGAGTTATATGCCTGACGAATGCTGTCAAAAATCTCAGAAGTATTAGCTGAAAATTTCATGAGATGGTACCTCATGGTTGAATGTACACTGAATATACACACCATTTGATTATGGAAATGCAAATGTCTCATTCATTTTTGAATTTCACATCTGTTATATTTTTGCCCTCGTCAACAATAAAAAAACAACAAATCGATTACGATATATTCAATATATTCAATGAACTTGGATTACAAATGTGATGATAAAAATCAAATATTTATAAATTCAAGGAATATTCGACCCCCCTTGCAGACACATTCTGCCAAAATTCCTGATCCTTCTCCCGGTGAAGGATCAACTCGTCCTGCTGCTTACTTGATTCGACAGCCCCGTTCTCGATTTGGTTGGCATTCTCCCGTAACTGTTTTAAACGTTATTCCAACTCCATAAGCTCAATACTAATTTGAGCTTTCTGCTGATTCTGTTCAGCCAGTCTCGCGGCATTGTATTCTATCTGACGCCCCACATCATTATCTCGCATTAGCGCAGCCCTCAATAAAAATAAAACTTCTTGCTTCAATTCGACTGAACTTGTATGTCGACAGGTGTTGAAATGGTGAATTTTATTTTTTGACATATTCATCATAAATTCCCAAAACTGAATTCATTGTGGTACAAAAACCAATAATTGGTGTCATATTTTTCGAAACATGTAGATACTTTACATTGACATTTTTCAACGATTTCAAGTATTTGAATCCTTCTGTCAATAGAGGCTTCCAGAAAGAATAATTACACTTTCTCAATGGAGTTTTGTATCCTTTTGCAAAAGGATTTCTTGAATTTAACAAGTCGAATAACCTATCAACTATCTTAATGAATTCAATAGTTGGGACTGCATCTATGGAATCAGGATGTTTGATATCCTTCATTAAAAATTTCAGATTCTCGTGATTTTGAGTATTTTGTGACCTCCAATTTATATGGCTTACTCCAAGTTTGTAGTTTGATAACAAAACCAAAGTCAATTTTTTCACCTTTGCTGTTAATAAATATACCAGACTTTGCCCAATTATTCCCAATCAATTTCAGCATGTGAGGGGCATCAAAAATGATAAATTTTTCCTCATTTGTCATTGGATGCTTGAAATGGGTTTCAAGTTTATACTCCACCAAGTTTCTGAACCATTGTGATTTTAGCTGATGGTCCATCACAAGTAACTAAAACCGCTTCCACTCCAAATTCATTCAATTTCTTCAAAGCTTCTCTTACAATATTCGTTTTTTCTGATCCAGTCAGCGAGTGTATGAGAAAGTACGCTATTGGTAATTTCCAATTGCCATAGAAACAACCATCAAAACTAATGCTTCAGTAGCACACTTACGTGAATCATCGGTGGACTCCAGTCCCATAATCTTCATACCCCCATGTTTCCATGTTTCTCAGCTCAATTCGTTTTTTCAATTGCCATTTCATCTAGGATAAGACTGCACAAGGTTTCTTTGTTTTTTGAACGGTTTTCAGCAATAAGAACTTGAATGAATTCTCACAGAAACTAGGTTCACATTTAAATTTGCTCAGCCATTTTCTAATAGTCGATGGTGCTGGGAGAACAAGATCAAATGTATTTCTAACATATGAATATGTCTTCGATGATTGAAACTGTAATGTCATAGCAAAAGTTTCGATTCCACCTTCATATTTCTGTTTCAATTGTTTTCCACTAGATTTTCGCTTTTTAGCTTCTATTGACCTTTTCAATATAGATAATGGAACACCGGTGATTGACTTTTCCAGTAACTCAATACCATTTTCAGTAATTATAAAACAATAATAAGAATCCAGACATGACTATCTGCATAAATTGTATGGCATAAGTCTTACAGAACTCATTTACTTCTCTGGCTGATACTTCAACAGATTATATCTATTAGACATATTTTGACTCTGGAATCATTCTCTTTGTGATAACAAGTCTCCCACATTTACTTTGTTCAAATTCCTCCTTATTACAAAGTGTCGATTGATCAATTAAATTCACTGTTCTATATTGAGCATCGAAACATTGATTTCAAAACATCATGAACTGGAAAAATATTTTGAATATTCCGATTCAAAATGTTAAACTATGTACTGCATTTGATTGGCTTATATACTTATAAAGGAAATTGTAGTGATAAATAAATTAGTGAAAGTTGTAACTAAAGCCGCATTTTCACGTGTCAAGTAGCTAAAGCGAGTTACTAAAGCAAGTAACTAAAATTTAGTCCGTTCGTTTTAGTGAGCGTTTACATGTGTAGGTACCTGCTTTGTTGTTTAGTTGTTTAGTACAGATTAAACATGGCCGGAAAAGTGACGCGTGCAGCAGTGCGAAATTG
Organism: Zygogramma bicolorata; assembly: GCA_032362365.1. Taxonomy (NCBI): domain Eukaryota; kingdom Metazoa; phylum Arthropoda; class Insecta; order Coleoptera; family Chrysomelidae; genus Zygogramma; species Zygogramma bicolorata. Next base: position 3,244,435 of record JAVJAQ010002021.1, read on the forward strand.
TATATTGACGTTATGTGGCGAAGTATCCGAAATACTTGCAGAAGAAATGAACAAAAACAAAAAGAAGCGTTGCTGGGTACGTAAATGGCTGAGTAGAAGAGAAATATATGGTGCTTCATCTACGTTATTAAGAGAATTAGCAGCTGAAGACGCACCAGAATATAGAAATTGGCTGAGGATATCTCAAGAACAGTTTGAAATATTGCTGGCTCAAATTGCGCATCAAATTACGAAATACGACACTGTAATGAGATCGGCTGTTCCAGCTAGAATAAAATTGGAAATCACATTGTCCTATTTAGCCACAGGGAATAGTTATAGAACGATGCAGAGGTTATTTCGTGTGTCAACACCTGCAATCTCCAAATTTATACCCGAGGTGTGTGATGCTATTTTTGAAAGTCTGAGAAAATATATAAAGGTATGTATTTTTTGAATATTTTTATTGCGAACAAGTTGTTGATGAACAAAACATGTTAAATATTGGAAAAAGCTAGTGCTATCATCTGTGATCTTCCAATATCGTCGTCATGGGTAAGATTTGCTTCTGCATGGATTATAGTGCTGAAGCCATCGCTTTACGAAGAAGGCATGTCGGAATATGTAGGGGACTGCATTGGTGTAGAGATGGCAGATGGGGCGTTAGCACTGCTGGTATGTGTGTCTGTGTCGTACCGAATACTCTATAGGTCTTGGAGTTTGAAGCTGGTAAGAACAGACTGAATACGTTCCTGTGCTTTTATTGCAGAAAAAGCAGTTAACGTCATTAATTGTGCAGCAACACTGCGACCAAAAGCTATGTATTCATGTTCATTGGCAGGTTCATGTGTGATAGTTTCGCTTATTTTTTTTTGGGGTCGTTAACTACTGCAGTAACCTGTCTCAATTTTGCCGTAGCTCTGATTTTTTTCTGTGGTGGTTCCTGAGACTTTTCCTGTGGTGGTTCCTGAGACTTTTCCTGTCTGGCAGTCATTATTGTTTCTTCATTTTGTTGTTGTTGTTCGTCAACTGCTTCTTCGCGTTGCATCTGAAATAGAACAAATAGATATACCGTATTATGTATTTTAGGTACCGGAGTCCAAAGAAGAATGGAACGTTATTGAAAAGGGGTTTCGTTTGAAGTGGAACTTCCCCAAATGTTACGGTGCGATTGATGGGAAACATGTGACGATTCATGCGCCGGCAAATTGTGGTAGTGAATTCTTAAATTATAAGGGTACTCACAGCATTATTCTGTTAGCTCTGGTAGATGACAACTATTGTTTTTCCTATATTAATGTTGGATGTTCTGGAAGACAATCCGATGGTGGGGTTTTCCAACAATCGTCTTTATTTGAAGCCCTAGAGAATGGTTTATTACCAGATGGTGGTTTCATCGTAGGTGACGATGCATTTTCATTGAAAACATATCTGATGAAACCCTATTCAAAAGTAACTTTCGGAAAATCAGAAAATTTTCAATTACCGCCTTTCACGGGCAAGACGGATAGTAGAGAATGCGTTCGGAATTCTGCTTAGCCGATTTCGCATTTTTGAAAAGCCTATGGCATGCTTACCAGAAACTGTGGACAAAATTATCAAGGCCAGTTGCGCACTACACAATTATTTGCGAAGCACTTCTCAGAACACTTACACACCAAATGGATCGTTAGATGAAGAAGATAGAGAAAGCGGTCAGATTAGACCAGGTTCTTGGAGAAATGAAAGTAATATACCCTTGCCGTCAATAAGAACTTTAGGGAGTAATCATTCGTCACGACGTGCAAGAGAACTGCGAGATCGACTCTGCCAGTACTTTGTGGGCGAAGGTGCGGTGCCATGGCAGCAACGGATGATATTTTGACTATACCTACTTTAATATTAATATTATAATATGTACATAATTATTCCGTATTTGGTTACATAGCTGGAGAGATGTATTGCTTTAATTTATTTGTAAACAAGTTAATACTTTCGGGACGGGAAAACACGTATACGGATTAATTACCTATCATATGAACACTACTATAATATACCTACATTGAAATTATCCTGCGTGGGCCTCTTATTATCCTCTATATTACGTAAAAATGCGTCCATTTCCTTGAACCATTTCACACTGGGGACATAAATATCCTCCGCTCCTGCTCCTGACTTCATAGAGTCCCTTATTTTCTTTTTTCTTGAGAATAAGTTGACCTCAACGCCCGTATTTTGTTCTTGATTTCAGGCACTCCGAATCCTTCTATTCCCATGATCTCCTCAATTTCCTCATACGCCGCGTCCCGAGCTTGTTTATTTTTATAAATCACAGCCTTTGTATCCCATAGACATCGCCTTTCCCGATACTCTTCTACAAACTTTATTGTAGTCGCTTCACTCCAACGAGACATTTTCAAAACACGCCACCAAATTAAAACACAAATCAACCTTGCAGTCTGTACTATGAACTTGACTAAACTGAGCTGTCTACACTTGTTTAGTCGGCTTGGTAGTTGCTAGAAAGCGAAGGTGGGAGAGGCAACTTGCTCAAGTAAATAGAACTTTTTCTATTCACTCAACTAAACAGTTTACTAAATTATGTACTTGCGCAAGTACTAAATCAAGTTGTTTACACCATACAAGTTACTAAATTTAGTTACTTGATTTAGTAACTCGCTTTAGCTACTTGACACGTGAAAATGCGGCTTAACCCATAGTAGTAGATCAGATATGGGGGATTTGGATCGGAAGTCGCCTGACCGCAGAGAGAGATAAGCGAGCGCTCGCTGGGCAGTTTACTTGGGTGTTTTCAGTAACCGCAGCTCGCGCTCGATGGATGTAAACAAATTGAAAAATATTCGTGAAAGAAAGTGAGATAATAATAATGATGATGAATTTTATTGACGTTAGAGAAAAATACACGGGGTGTGCAACATTAAAGAAAAATGGTCGTGCGGAGGGCGTGGACGTTATAGAAAAATACACGGGGTGTTCAACATTAAAGAAAAATGGCCGTGCGGGGGGCGTGGACGTTAGAGAAAAATACACGGGGTGTGCAACATTAAAGAAAAATGGCCGCTGGCGACCATGAGGGCATGCGGACGGCTGGGTGTGCGTCATGGAGGGTGTGCTAAAAGCAGGATATACAGGGTGTGCAGGATATGCAGGGTATGTAGCAATCGATGTCGTGAGGACTGCGATGGACAGAGTGTGCGTCATGGGGTGCCACTCCGTCCATCGTCAATTCGCGTTCGATTTTTGTCAAACGTTATTTTGTTTAGGTGTAGGTATAGTCAATTGATTGAATTTGTCGATGAGATAGTCCCGCTTTTGGAGTCCTCGCACATAAATTATGTCTACATCATGCAGATTCTCCTTGAGGATGGCATCCAATCGGTTGTACTACACAAATCCGGAGGAATATCTCAATCCGTGAACGTTTCGCTCCAAGAAACAGACGGTACGTCGATCCTCTTTACTCAAAAGTCGAAAATGGTATGTTTGGTAGCAATAAAAAGTTACTACATTGGATTCCAATCCTAATGGCTATATCATTTGGATGGAATTGCTGTCCGATAATGAAGCCTTGAATATCTACTGTAGCTATTTTCATGTTGACGTTGCGATCGATACTGAAGCAAAATCACATGCTCAGTTCCATTTCTTGACGATTGAGGTGCTCGATGACAGTTTCGTCACAGTATAAGTAGATACAGTAGTCCCACTCAGTGGCGGTTCCTTTGATGTTGGTGTCCAGGAGTTTCATTTTTTATAATGCTGACGTCATTGACACTAATGACATTTCTCCCTACTACAATCCCAACCAAAGCGTTTAAACACTGCTCAACATAACAACTATTGATATAAACTGCTCAAAAAAATATAGTCGATGTAAGAATCTGGGAAAAGTTTAGAAATACAATGATGAAGTATGTTTCAAGTAGGTTTTAAAAATCTATGGATTCGGCAGATGTTCAATATATTCAGATGTGGCAAAAAGCATTTTCATTTGAAGAACGCGAGGTTTGTATTTCATGAACCATGAAATTCGAAATTGCTTTGTAGCGATTTTTGGGACCAAATAGCACATTCATTTGTTGATTTCATATATTCAGGGTTAATTAATAAAAATATTCCTAATCACTCAAGATTCAAGAATCTCTGAGCCTATTCGATGAGGTCTGTTGTACTATTTAGAACTTGAAGCAAAAAAGAAATTGAGTAGTGTTTAATTATTCAAAAATAATTTCTCGAATGTATATTATGTGATAGCTACAATATTGTATGTGAAGGATTTTGGAGACGGAGAAATTGTCAAAAGAATCACTGAGAAGCCTGAATCCGTTTTGACTATACCTTTGTATATGTTGTCTGACTGAAAACAATTACTACTTTAGCTAATACTCGACAGATATTGAATTATATCATCTCCTCAGATTGATGTTTGAGTCATTATTTTGTGGTGAATAAATGCTTTCTCTGTAGTTTTTTTGGTTATTTACTTCTACCACAATGTTGAAAAATTCATATCTGATATTTGAATATATAGAAGTCTAATCTACCCCGAAAAATTGAATATATATATATATATATATATATATATATATATATATATATATATATATATAACATATAGTATAGCTTTCGGAAGTTATATATAGAAGTCTAATCTACCCCGAAAAATTGAATATATATATATATATATACATATATATATATATATATATATATATATATATATATATATATATAACATATAGTATAGCTTTCGGAAGTTCATTTCTACCTTCCTCAAATAAGAAAACTCACTTTAGGTTTTGAAGAATACACTTTATTCAGAAAAAACTCATATTTTGTCATTGCTAAAGTAAAATGAGTTGTGGATACATATAAACAATGGGTGTTCAAGAAGTACAGAAAATTTACAAATGTCGAAGGTCGTCAATAGATTATGAACATAGTGAACTTCAATATATCAATACCTCAGGTAGGTATTATAAGTGTTTAATACAGGCAACTCAAAAGATTTCGAAATTACTTTATTCTGTGTTCAAAATTCTATTTATTTTATTCATTAAGACAAATTCTCTCCAAACTATAAGAACAAGAATTTGAAAAACTTCTACAAATATTTTATGCCCGGTTTCTGAAAATAGAGACATATTCGGTAAAGTGAATAAAGGTTGAGCAGATGTTCATACTCAAGTTATTTGAGACAAACTTATACGGGTTGTCGAATCACATATTTATTGGAATTTATTTCATTAGTTTTTTAATAAAATTAGTATTACGAAATCAGCAATGCACAAAAGTTATGATGATGAAATCACAGGTAGTGGAGTAAAGATGCAACAATCATTTTACATTTGCAAGTTATATCATTACATTTTGGAAGATCGTTGGAAAATGTTGAGTATAGTCATGTTTATTTTGGCACATTCTTAATGGACAAAGTTGGGTGACATACATTTTTATTATATAATAGCTTAAAATTCTTGTTCTTATAGTTTGGAGAGAATTTGTCTTAATGAAAAAAATTAATAGAATTTTGAACACAGAATAAAGTAATTTCGAAATCTTTTGAGTTGCCTGTATTAAACACTTATAATACCTACCTGAGGTATTGATATATTGAAGTTCACTATGTTCATAATCTATTGACGAGCTGGTGCCTGGAACAGGACTCAATAGTCTTTTATGTTTCACAGTTGATGTGGCAGGAGAAACACTTATTGCCTTCCTTGTGGTACTGGTATTATCAAAGGATATAGTGTTGTCCGAAACTGTTACATCTTCGTAGGTTTGCCTGCTTTGAGAGGTGCCTGCTACACTCTCAGAAATTTTCAACATCTCAGTATCATCAACCAATGGAGCATCTTGAAAATAAGAAAAAGTATGGTAGAATGCATTGTCTTGCTTTCATTAACATAAAGTTTTCTACTGTTGACTGGGCTGCATTACTCTAAACTATTTCTTTACCTTCCTCCGAGGGGTTCATTTCATCAAAAGAACCAGTGGGAACTGCTTCTTTTTTCAATCTGTTTTTCTGCAAGTTGGCAAACATATCACTTCCAAAGTGCTTACTACAGACACGAAAACGGGAATAGCATTCTTCAGACGTAAACTTGTTCAGTTTATGCACTTTCAAAATAGCCTTCCATAAAGCGCACCTAGGTATGAAAAAATCTCAGTAAAGTAGTTTTTTACAGTTTCAGAAGATAGTCACCTTGCATCATCTTTGGGAATCCTAAAAAAACTCAATTGGTGATTTTCCCTCGAGTTGCTTGAACATACTATGCAAAATTTGCATTGTTTTTTAAACACAAAATCAGCCAAAACTGTAGACATTTCGCTATTCAATATTTTGCAAAAACCAGCAAAAACGAATGAAATAATATGCGAGAAAACGTATTAACAGTGTAAAATTCAAGGAAATCAAAAAGGTTATGTTTTGAATGTTTTCATTCGTCGTCGTTGCATTTTGCACTGTTGCCAATGTGACAATTATTATAATCCGATATGCTATTGTAGATTTGACAAAAATTATCACTTCGAATGAAATACTTGAAATATTTATAGGGATCGACGCCTCATCCAGATATACTCCTGCAATCAGAATTTAAAAAAATAAGAAACCTGCTTATAACATTTTTCATGAGTGTAAAGTATTATACCACAGTAGGTTAGGTGAAACCTATGAAATTCGACAACTATGGAAGGATGTTCATCAAAAGAGGCATAACTATGGCAGGGGTGCGTGCCTTTCTCAAACTGGTCGTTTGCGCAGACCCAAGACAGCAACTCCTGGGTCTGCGTGTAGATAATTTCAACCAAAAATTACCCGAACTGGGACTACTGTATATAACTATACTGTGGTTTCGTGCACAATGATGCAATAGGCTCTAGTATTTCGGGAAAATCCTTCAGATGCCTCGATTCCAAGCTTCACATCGACACTGGAACTCTTGATGCTCTTGTCCCTTCTAGAACAATCGATGACAAACAGAGATTTGTCAAAGAATGCAGAGGATGATAGAAGAGGATTATGTTGATTGGTATTTTTGTAACTCATACCGAATTGCGTGTAATTGAAATAGGCTTGAGAATAATTCCCTGTCGCAAAATTCAAATGCATATTTTCCTTGGGATAATTTTCACCGTTCAGAGTCAACGTTATATTGGAAATATTCAGATGATTGAATATCGTCGGATCATTATTGGTTTTGATGTAATCACGAACTGTCTAGAAACATACAATGACAAAGCGAGGACTTTCGAGAAACGATGAAGTATTGACAGCCCATATTTCATTGTTGGCACCTTGTGTGAGAGCAGGCAACATATGGAGTTCCCATTTTCTGAACGGTATAAGAATGGGAGTGTCAGCTTGGATGGCCTTCAAAAGCTGCAATTTGATTTGATCGTGTGGAAATATGCGTTTGACTTTCAGTTCGATATTTTCAATCTCCAATTTAACGTCTGTTTTCGTTCCAGGCGGTGCACCGGGAATTTCTTCTATTTTAAAACAGTTGCTATCGTCGCCAGCTCGTAGTAAACGAATTGAATGTTTACCATAGGAAACACATTGATAATCGTTGAAAATATTCAAAAAGTGCTTAATTGGTATGAGCATGTTGAATGTGAGATGAGTTGGGTGGATGACGCTCACGTTGTTGGGAAAAGTCCAACCGGAGATATCCATGTGCTTGATATCTTCATCGGTGTAGGGGAAAAAGCCTCTGACAGTACTAACAATTCCAACTTCACGAACCGTTTCCAATTCTTTATTGCTTAACTAGCAGATTGAAACATTGTTCACGAAAGCCACTCTGCCCTCTCCTCCAGTTCTCTCCATTTTTCCGCTGATGAATAGCAAGCTGTCGTACAAGGCATCGTAGGCATCCGATTGATTAATGTTGATTTTAATAACGTCATTGTTGCGGAATGATTTGACATGAGGATAGTAGGTTCGCCACTCCACCTTTTGTATAGACATCGTTTTGAGGTTTTCGGAAGATGTTGAACACATGATTGGACAACATGATAGCCAAGAGATTCCAAAAATAATTTGTTGTCCACCGTCAGCGGTTGACGCTGTTGCTGGTTGAATGTCTTGTTGAAGACTGAGGTGGGTAGTGAGTTGTTCTCATAGATAAGCATAGTTCATCTTCAATTCCAAACGAATTATTATTTCTTCATTTCGAAAATCGATCGGTTTGGAATGTTGATCGAGTACTCGCAGCGTAATATTACCTATTTCGTTTCTATGAGCAATGGGTGGATAAATGAGGTGATTGGGTATTTCGTCAATTGCGTACCCAGGATCAACACCAATAGCGAATTCGTATATCGTATGAGACGGTGTGTTGTTGTAGAAGGCTCCAAACGTAATGTTGCTATCTATGTGTATGGTGCGTACTTTAATGATATCCACAGGCAAATCGGATGCGTAATGTGTGTTGGATTTGAGGAGAGATGATGAAAAACCCAAAATGTGAGCCAGACTATTTGCCGGTCGGAAATCGATTGAATGCTTGAGGCAAAATATTTCACTTTTCAGTGTATTATTATTCGGTTTGAGATAGAAAAATTCCTCTGGGTTGTCCTTGAACGTTTTGAAAGGACATTCAAAAGAGAAACTTCAATTGGTAAATGAACTCCATAGGTCAGCTCGCAAAATATTTCCACGTCGTCGAACTATAATCAAGGGGTTGGATGACTTGTGGCAAATGGACTTGATCGAAATGCGCTCCTACGGCTCTCCAAATCGAAATTTCAAACTTATCCTGGTTGTGATTGATTGTTTTCCGAAATTCGTATGGACTCGTCCGCTGAAATCGAAAACGGGTGAGGTAATTACCAAATCGTTTGCAGATATTTTGACTCATACGAAACGATGTCCGAAAAATCTACAGAGTGACCAGGGGACTGAGTTCTACAATAAAAAATTTCAAAGTCTCATGGAAACACATGCGATAATTATAGCACATTCAGCATCATGAAGGCCTCTATGGCTGAACGTGTTATTAGAACATTGAAAGAAAAACTCTACAAATATTTCAGTTTGAACGGCACCTACAAATGGCTGAATGTTTTACCTGAAATCACTAAATGCTACAATGATGCGCGTCATTTAAAGACGGGCATCAAACCATCAGAAATCAACAGATCCAACGAAAAAGACATTCTCAAATCGGTTTATTCTCATCTGAAAATAGCAGGGCCGAGTGAATTCAGAGTCGGTGATATTGTGCGCATATCGAAGGTCAAACATGTTTTCGACAAGAGCTACAAACCCAATTGGACTACAGAGCTCTTCAAAATCATCAAGGTCAACATTATCAATCCGGTCACTTTCATGTTGGAAGATATGCGAGGTATACCTATTAAGGGGGCAATCTATGCGGAAGAGTTGCAAAAAACCGCCAACCCTGATGTTTATTTGGTGGAAAAAGTTTTGAGGAGAAAAGGAAGAAAAATGTACGTCAAATGGCTCGATTTGGATGCCACGCACAACAGTTGGATCGAAAACGTTAATTTTATATAGAATCTTATGGAAAACTAGCACACATTGGATTGGTAGGAAGGCCTTTCTGTGATGTGTTGTTCAGCACGCAGCAAAAATCACGTGATGTGAGGCTATAAAAGATCATGCAAGCGTCAACGTTCAGTTTGAAAACAATGTCGGTCGATAGTGGTTGTGAAACAATGTTCGATAGTGACGAGGAATACAACGAAACTCTATATGCCATAGACAAAGCTTTGGGGCGATACGAAAACCAATTGCTGTTGATGGTCTTTCCTATGGATTCATATGAAATTCGATGGGGTCTAAGTCCATTCAGAGACTTTAGCTCGTGCATAATACTCAAGCAACAATTCTCTCTGTGTCCATCAATTTTACCTCATTCGAGTGGGAAACTCTGATTGGTATTCTGCAAACGATAAAGGAAAACTTCTTCGATTCAGAAATGGATGGTTATGTAGACGAGTATGATCCGATATCAATAAAGTGTGGAGTCTACATTCACGTTACGCAGTACATTGAAAGTAGTACAAATCAAGTTTCAATTACCAAAGATGTAACGAATACGGAGCTGTCTCAGCGGGATGTCAACGACGTGCTCGATACTTACTTGGGGGTGCTGTCAGACCGTGTGGCCATGTTGGATGCTCTGAATTTTTATGATTATTATCGAGGTGTTTTTGACATTATTCAATCTTGGTTGCGTGGGAATAAAACTAATTTAACTTTAGAGGAAATTATAACAGGTTTTTGTCAAGCCTCATCATTGGATAGTTTGTATGCTAATGGCTTGCGAGAATATGTATTTTATTATAAACAAAAATTCGTATATGACTTATGTGATACATGATTGTAATAAAACACATGAAATTATTTGTTGTTTTTTAAATCAAAAAATATTCAAAGGAATACACATATAGAGATACATGAGTGAATAAAAAAACATGTCACAGGAAATATAGTCAGAAAATCCTAGCATTGAAAAAGATTCAAAGGAACTCATGAATGTATAAAAAATTATTGGATATACAGAGTAGTTGAAATATAGTTAGATCAAGTGAAGAAATAAAGGATTACATGTAGAGGAGCGCATATAGAGATAAATGAGTGAATAAAAAATCATTTGATATACAGAGTAGTTGAAATATAGTCAGATCAATTACTTGAAGAAATCAAACGAAATTATTCAAGTTCTTCAACACAATTTTGTTCTTTTTCTTCTATGTAAATTATGAATGCAATCGTTCTGATTTTCGAGTTTGAACAAAACGCGGGTGAAGCAATTCTGGCACCATCGTGAATTATCCTTGAACAAAGTATGTAGCTCATGAGGATGGAACAATTCATGGAAGCAACTGATTTTAAAATATGCTATTTTATTATGCATTATACGTAACATTGCTTCAAACATGTATGCACAAGTCTCGCAAAATCTGACATTAAACTGTTCATTTTCATGAAACTTTTCCCAAACACAATATGATTCATGCTTGGAGTATGGCTGCAAATCGTTAGAATCTAACAAGGCTTTGCGAAAATTGGTAGGTATATTTCGAGAAATCGAGGAAACATTTTCAAAATCAACAAGCATGTCCGTATCATATTGAGTTTAAAGTTTTTTTATTTGAATCCATTTATACTCGGCAAAAATTCGAATCACTTTTTCTGTTAATTGTAAAGGCAAGGGTGAAAATGTTATGAAATAATACGTAGAGGATATATTCTCGCAAATGGTTTTGATGCACAATTGTTCCAAATCCATAGCCATCAGTGTATACATAGAAATAAGAAAATGTAATTTGGAGAGTGACGGGATTCAGGTCAAGCTATAATGACCCCACGGCAGGGTATCATATGACTGGGGGATGAGGTAACGTTTGTCATCATCTTGAATGAGGGCCACTTTCGCCTGCTCTATACTAAACACGTTGTGAGCGAAAGAGCGTATGGTACATTGGGTAATGTTCTTTCGTTTGAAATTTTTCAAACAGTCGATGTAGTCATCGAATGTGATTTTATTCTTTACTACGCCATATTTCACCCCTTTTGCCTTTTGACGACTTTACCACCCTGCACTTTGTAAGTGTACATTTTTGAACGCAACCCTGCAAAGTGCTTGATGATTTTGCCGTTCGCCTCATCCTTCATGAGGCCAGGCACTTTTTTATTCACAAGTGGTATTCCATAGATGTTGTCTCTTGCATAATCAGATGTGTCAAATTTCTAGATGTACTTTTCAAAGATTTCTTTGTATGCATCGTCAAATGACAATTCATACACGAAGGAATCTGTATCGGAGTACATAACCTTACATTTGTCCACACCCAAAGTGGGTAGCATAAAATCATAGTGAAATTTGAACATGCAAGTTTTCGAAATATCCAAAATAACCATTCCCACATACATCGGTTTATTGAATACAAGTTCGGCTTTTTTCAATTCAATTGCCATCAAGTCCGCCTCGAAAACTGTACGATTGTGGAATCGAGGACTACCAATGAGATTTTTGGCACCATATCGGCCTTCATAGGAGGAGACTAATTTTACAATTCATTGTGACCGGATGTTCTCCATAGTTTTGCCAAAAATGGCATTATTGGCTAATTTGAACTGATTTTTTTCGAAAGAACCACTAGCTGCAGTCCTCAGTCGAGTATTCAACTCGATATAAGGACGCAACCATGCAGACTGTTTGAATTTCAGGACTCTATGGATTTTCGTTAATATCAATCCATGTTCAAGAGCCCGCTTTAAATTTCTATAATGTAAAGTATATTCGGATTTATTGTGAAGAGTTGGTATCAATTTTGTTAATTTCGAGTTTGGTGGTGTCCGATGTTCAGGACAAAAAGGAAAATCTTTATGTAGATCATGAAGGTGTGCAGGGTACTCTAAATCGACTTGTAAAATATAACCTTCAGGATTGTCGTCGGGAATTTGAGTCACATCAATGTTCGTATCTGTCCATTCAAAACCCCCATATGGTAGACATTCTGACATTGCCCATCCATATAGATTATTAACGTCAAAATACATGAGATATTTGGACTGTTTTGTGGGATCGTATGTTGGCATATACCGGTTATTTGCTTCTGAATATCTATTGCAGCAAACTGAAATTCCACCCCTTATACCCTTTTCCACAAACATTACCATATCGACGTCCTTCAAAATCTGTAATTTGCAACCGGTATATTTCAACATGCAATCCCACGTGTACCCTGGCATTGTGTAGTACCATGCTGGATCCAGTCCATATGTCTTCAAATCAATTTCACGAAAATTCTCGAAAACATCAGCCAAAAGAAGAATGTCCGTTTTCATATACATATCGCTGTATTGGCCTAAATTTTCAATATTGAATCGACGCCAAACGTTTGGAAAATGAGCATATTTTTCATCATTAATTTCGGTATCATTGAGCTTGTTGTAGAATTTTTTCTTAGAAGGAAGCTCGGTGTCGAGGAGTTTTCGTATATCATCTACATAATCATACGGAAATACACCCTTTTTTCGTTAAAAGAGCAAATTTCTCGTCATTTAGTAAAGCAAATTATTTTTTGAGTATTTTCAAATTTTTTAGGTTCAATGTTGAAACCAACTCGTCGAGAGTGGCTCCCATGAATCGAAAAGAATCTATAAACCGGAATTTTATACTAGTTTCACTATCAAATTGGGTAAATGAAATGTATTTCTCCTTGTTGATGGGAAGTATGCTTACATGCCCTCTTTTAGCAACATCTCTAATCATGAAATGATTATCATAGCCCGAAAGATTGTGAAACGTGATGGGCACGACAAATAGTTTCTTGACTGACAGATTGCACGCTTGATGACTCCACCCTCAAAACAACCCTGAAAAATGGCAGTGATCCCTTACGATGATATCTTTTTTCGCGAAGGGTTTCTCGCAAATATGACATACCCTAGCAGTGACCATATTAGGGGGACATATCATCGGCTCAATATTTTTAATTTTGGATTCAACAAATTTGGCGATATGGGCCATTTCATCTGCGAACCATTGAATGCAATTCTCACCTCGATGGCTATTGAATCTGGATAGCGTGTCATCATAGGAACATTTCAAGTAGTAGCCTGCACCGAATGCTTTATGCATCTGATACATTTTGCATTTATCCGAAATTTTCTTCTCGCAATTCTCAAGAATAGATTCAAAATCAGCATATATAACACACGGACATTTTTGCTTATATATATAATTTCGAAATTCTGCATAGTCCAATTGCGGGAAGGAAATTTTACAGTTATTTACATTCTCGCACAATATAGTGTGTTCATTCAATTTTTCTTCACTTTAAAAATAATTGAAACATCTATCGCAAAAATATTTTTTACTTTTATATTTGCTAAGTTGTGATTTGAGTAATCTGGACATTTAATTTAATTCAATTTTATCCAACAATAATGATACTTGATTTTAGAACTGTCTGTATCTGAAGGTAGAGCATCATATTCATTCAATTTGGGAAAGTATTTGTTTTGAATTGAAAGTAAATTGACGTGACGATCCAATTTATGCTTAGTTAATCGTGCAGGTACTACTTCGTAAAATGATTTCTCTTCGATGACATTTAATTCCAAACTATAGACATTAACCGAAATATTGTTCAGTTTCTCGAATTTTGTGATTTGAGGGATTTTCATGGGAATTTCCAAGCCGTTTGTATTCAATACCGTGTCATAATGAGAATATGATGATGAGCGTGAAACATTCTGTTTAGCAGGGTACAACGCACTCACAATTGCTCTGAAAGAACTAGCATCATCCTGATTATCGATATCGATACAGGCATGTCTGTTTTGAATTTTTTCAGGCAGTCGTATGAACTCTGAACCATGCCCGCTCATTTCATATTTATTAATGGCAATTTCGAGCAGAAGAATTTTACGCAATGCCCAACTCGAATCACGCTCCTGAAATTCTTCGAGTTTATTTAGGATGATATCAACAACGTGCTCCTGAAACCATGCAGACAAATCCGTCCCCAAATCAATGACCGCATTGGGGGTGTTGAAATATTTGCGGTCGCATATTTCCCCTTCATTCGAATTTTTTATGAAATCACCCAACAAAGTAAAGTTAACTTTGAGACATTGCATTTCGTTTAAAATTTTTGAAAGTTTGGTCTTGAAAAGAAAATATGCGTCGGCTAAAAATTTCCTCACCTCATTATGCGTCAAATTGACGATGACTCCCGTCCTAACTCTATCCTTGAAAATTGCATTAACATTTTCCCATTTCATTCTGCTGCTACGTTTCAAACCCGATCCTTGCTCATCGTTGTTCATATTCACAATTGAATACTTGATTCGTTTTAATTCCCCAATTTTACTTATAATTTTCTTTTTTTTTCCCCACTGAAAAATTAATTTTTTCCATAGCCAAGTTACATTTTCTAATGTGCCGGTTAATTAAGTTCAAGGACTTTCTCACAATGGAACTTGAATAATTTCCTTTGATTTCTGCTAGTAATTGATCAGTTTGTGATAGAGTTTTGGAAACTGCCATGACTATATTTCAACTTACTCAAAAATCTGCGGTGATGACTGTTGGTGCTGTGTGCGGCCCGATGTTCTTGACCTTTGTGGTGATGGCTGCTGATGCCGTCCAAAGTGACTCCGATGATGGCTTCTACCTGAATCTCAGAACTTTGTGGTGATGGCTGCTGATGTCGTCCGAAGTGACTCCGATGATGGCTTCTAGCTGAATGACACTGGAATGAGTTGACTGCTTTTTTATGATGACTGTTTTTTTATGAAGATTGTGGGGGACCTAAAAAGAAAATATTTTTTCAGAAAATGGAATAGAAACAGAAAATGACTGAAATGGAAACATTTTATAAAAGAAGATGAAACATTTTCGATGTGTACCAAACCAATTCAATGTACACTCTTTTTTTCATTTCATCTGTTTATTCAATGATTTATTGAAATATATACATATATACAAATTAACTTAAAACTATAGAAAAAAATCGACTAAAACTAACTTAACCTACTTTATCTCATCGAAGAGGTCACCCAAGGGAAGGAGCAATTTGGAGATCTTCCCCTTGGTACGTTTGAATCGGGCATATCTCTCTTTGTGTTGCTGGATTTCCACCCGATCACTCTCAGCACTCTCCGATTCCTGGGCAAGTTCTGACTTCTGCTCGGCAAGTTCAGCTATTTGCCGATCGATGTCAGCTTGTTGCCTGGCAATCTCGTCTTGACGATGCCTTATGCCCGCCCTCGGGCATAAGGCACGTTTGGTATCGTCGAACTTCTTCCTGAGAGCCAAGAAGAAGGTATGCCCAACTCGAACGTCCTCCTCGTCTGAAGAGTCAACCCCTTCGGTGAGCGTAGTGGCGGTAGCTGGAACATTGTTCCCTATCGTGGTGGCTGGGGCGGGAGCAATATCCATGGTAGCGGCTGCTCCTGGAGGTGGTGGTGGTGCAGCCGCTTCGACAACGGGGGCTGCAGCAGTTGGAGTCGGTATGATGGATACCGGTGGTCTTCTACTGACGGGCCATTTCCCAGCTCTAGGGTTGGTTTCATTGCAAACTTGGCGATACTTTGCAATGACACCAGCCTTAGCTTTGGGCGCCCGTTTCACCGGTGGCCGCTTGCTCGACGAGGGCATTGGTTGATCGAACTCGTCCTCACTGTCGATGTCTTCCATCATACTCAAGAACGTCGACATCTTCTTCTTCGACTCAGAAACAGCTCCACCTGCCCGTTTTCGTGGTTGCACCTTCGTCTTCACTACCACCTCCTGGGATGGTGTCCCAGACGTAGATGGGATCGCCAACGATGGGGTTGTCGTCGATGCCTCTACCTCCTGGGGCGCTACCATCTCCGGCTCCGCGGCTGGATTTTCCTCCACAATCATCTGGGAGAGCACGTCCGGGATGATATTCTCACCCAGCATGTCGAGAATATCGTCGTGATTAAATTCAGGGAGATCACTCTCGGGCTCGGTCGTAATACCCTCCGCAACCTCCGCACGCTCCGGGATGATGCTTTCGACGGCAGCGTTTACTTCGCTCTCATTGAAGGAATTCATGACTGAAACACAGAAAACACACGATTAGACAAATTCATGCATTCGATGTTGTTAACTTACTTATTGATAGTTGTTGGTCGTTCGGTGCTGGTACAGGCAGAAACAGGAAATGGTACTAATCGGTTAGCTGCTGAAAGTCACACTGAAGATACTCTGAACGGACCTCTGCATTTATACCCTCCAGCCAGCCCCCACTCTCCACTCTCGTCATTCTTTCTTTGTAGCTAAGCCCCACCCTCCCCTCTTCAACTAGTCCAACCCACTATCGCTCTCTAAGCCCCGCCCTCCCCACTACAACAAGCCCGACCAACCAATCCCACTATCGCTCTATCGCCACTCTCTTCATTCTTTGCATCTAGCTGTTTACTGATTGGGACATAAGAATATTGACGCCGCCTACCTTTGTCAAACATACTCGAAAATCCCCAAACAATTGATACGGGACGATTGCAATATGATTATATTATTCAAACAGGATGAACTCAATTTGAAACATGTATTCGATGAACACGTCTCACTTGACATGCCTTTCGAAGAATTTAAAAAATTATGTGCGGAATGCTGGCAAGATCGATATGGAGCCATTGTGATAATGAAAGATTTCGATATAAATGCCGGCCGCTATCGTCACGGATTCGACAAATATATATGCATACACAGGGCGTAATGTAGTTTCATTTGTCATCATGAGGCCGTTGAGCAAAGAAGTTGATATTATTCGAATGAATAAAATCAACGAAATTGCGCGCGGAATTCGAAAAAAATATTTAGCTTTGAAATTGGGCAAGTCTGAGGAAGATGAGTCGTTGCAAAAATTCTTCAAGCGTCTGTCGGTGCCATTAAAGAAATTAGCCGACAAAACGACCACTGCGCCGATCGAAACAGAAATTGAACCTAAAGAAGAATTGGAGGAGTTGTCAGAACCTGAACAAGAAGTGGAAGAGTCGTTAGAAACTCCATTTCAATCCCTAGAAGCTGGTACGCAAGATGATTCCTCCCTCAGCATAGATGAGCAAGTTTTAGAGGAATATATCGATCAATATCTGATAATCAGGGCTAAGCAGAGTTGTTATGGATAGCGACTAAAAATTGTCGTTATGTTCAAGGTCAGTTGCTAAGCGCAAAATTGGTATTCACTTTTCAAGTTAAGTTGCTACTATAATGACCACTTGCTGTGAGTAGTGGTTCACAGGCAACTGCTTAAGATATCTTGTTGAGGAAAAACAGCTTACCACCGTCATTATGGCAAGTTATTATCAGAGTTGCTACGACGGTTAGCAACTGCGATAACCACTTTACTTAGTGAATAGCCCTGAATGTCTCAACCGTACATTATAAAGCATTGGAAAAAAAGCAAGGAAATCGACAAGGTTTATGGTCCCATATATGATGGCGTATCTTCAAAATGGTTCCTCGGTCAGAGGGAAATAGATTTCGACAAACGTACAGGCAGCATCAAAATGGCTGGGCATATCTGGAAAGAAACACCTGGTCTATATGAACTCATATTCCTCGACGTACCTGAAAAGTATACCTCTGACGATTTACAAACATACAAAACAATTTTGGATTTATCGAGCGTCCACAAAAACACCCTCGGTCATCTGAAAGGTACTCAGAGATACAAGTACAATGAAATAATCAAGCCAATGTTTCCTCCGTAAATCAGGTTCAGGTTTACAACCCGATTTACCTACCGCATTACAGCCTGATTTACCTACCGCAATGACTTTCAATACAAATCCAATGGAATTCGTTTATTGGGATGACCCTAACGAACTGTCTGAACGTCTCAAGTTATTGATAGCATCTCGAGATGCTGGAAACACTTCGCTCGACAATGAGCCATTTTGAGCGAACTCAAAGAAGCAAATATAATAAGTTGAGGTGTACTGCTACATCATTTTCACAATGGTTGTCGATAAGTTTGGACGTAGTGACAACGCGCCCAACGTCAAAAGAAGGCGAATTCAATCAACGTCTAAGGGTAATGCACTGCTTCACACCCCAGATGGTAATATCGATTTTAGTGATTTGAAATTATGTAATGTGAAGACACCAACAGATGATACGGATGCAGCCAATAAGCGATACGTTGACGGGCTCGTTGAAGAAATCAACACATCTATCAAGAATCAGGGTAGTCAACACACGCAAAAACTATCCATGATGAACAATGAACTGAACAGACGAATTCAAACTCTCAATGGGAATTTGGTGCAAATAGCGAAAAGAAATACGACACTTTATAATGAGTATGCTACAAAAATTCTGAATATTCAAACTGTATTGGGTAAACATACGAATGATATCGATGCGTTAGCGAGGAGGGAAACCGTCTTGGTTGATCAAGTGAAAATTTTTCAGCAAAGAATCAAGTCAATCGAGGATCTCATGAATCAGTATCACGGGGAAATGATGTCACATACAACTGCCTTGAACGATAGGCTGAATGGTTTCCAACAAAAGTTTGATGAAACTATTATAATGGTGGAATCGACATTATTCCAACATAACAAAGATATCACTAAAATAAAAAATGACATATACGCTTTGATTGAATCCCGAAAAGAAATATTCGATTTGATCAAGTAGAATTCAGTATACGTGTCTGCTATCAGAATGAAAGGACATTCAAAAGAGAAACTTCGATTGGTAAATGAACTCCATAGGTCAGCTCGCAAAATATTTCCACGTCGTCGAACTATTATCAAGGGATTGGATGACTTGTGGCAAATGGACTTGATCGAAATGCGCCCCTACGGCTCTCAAAATCGAAATTTCAAACTTATCCTGGTTGTGATTGATTGTTTTTCGAAATTCGTATGGACTCGTCCGCTGAAATCGAAAACTGGTGAGGAAATTACCAAATCGTTTGCAGATATTTTGACACATACGAAACGATGTCCGAAAAATCTACAGAGTGACCAGGGGACTGAGTTCTAACAATGAAAAATTTCAAAGTCTCATGAAAACACATGCGATAATCATAGCACATTCAGCATCATGAAGGCCTCTATGGCTGAACGTGTTATTAGAACATTGAAAGAAAAACTCTACAAATATTTCAGTTTGAACGGCACCTACAAATGGCTGAATGTTTTACCTGAAATCACTAAATGCTACAATGATACGCGTCATTCAAAGACGGGCATGAAACCATCAGATATCAACAGATCCAACGAAAAAGACATTCTCAAATCGGTTTATTCTCATCTGAAAATAGCAGGGCCGAGTAAATTCAGAGTCGGTGATATTGTGCGCATATCGAAGGTCAAACATGTTTTCGACAAGAGCTACAAACCCAATTGGACTACAGAGCTCTTCAAAATCATCAAGGTCAACATTATCAATCCGGTCACTTTCATGTTGGAAGATATGCGAGGTACACCTATTAAGGGGGCAATCTATGCGGAAGAGTTGCAAAAAACCGCCAACCCTGATGTTTATTTGGTGGAAAAAGTTTTGAGGAGAAAAGGAAGAAAAATGTACGTCAAATGGCTCGGTTTGGATGCCACGCACAACAGTTGGATCGAAAACGTTAATTTTATATAGAATCTTATGGAAAACTAGCACACATTGGATCGGTAGGGAGGCCTTACTGTGATGTGTTGTTCAACACGCAGCAAAAATCACGTGATGTGAGGCTATAAAAGATCATGCAAGCGTCAACGTTCAGTTTGAAAACAATGTCGGTCGATAGTGGTTGTGAAACAATGTTCGATAGTGACGAGGAATACAACGAAACTCTAGATGCCATTGACAAAGCTTTGGGGCGATACGAAATGTTGGCAAAAAACGAAAACCAATTGCTGTTGATGGCCTCTTCCATGGATTCATATGAAATTCGATGCGGTCTAAGTCCATCCAGAGACTTTAGCTCGTGCATAATACTCAAGCAACAATTCTCTCTGTGTTCCATCAATTTTACCTCATTCTAGTGGGAAACTCTGATTGGTATTCTGCAAACGATAAAGGAAAACTTCTTCGATTCAGAAATGGATGGTTATGTGGACGTTATGATCCGATATCAATAAAGTGTGGAGACTACATTCACCTTACGCAGTACATTGAAAGTAGTACAGATCAAGTTTCAATTACCAAAGATGTAACGAATACGGAGCTGTCTCAGCGGGATGTCAACGACGTGCTCGATACTCACTTGGGGGTGCTGTCAGACCGTGTTGGCATGTTGGATGAATTTTTATGATTATTATCGAGGTGTTTTTGACATAATTCAATCTTGGTTGCGTGAGAATAAAATCAATTTAACTTTAGAGAAGCGCATATAGAGATACATGACCTCCATATGGTAGACACTCTGACATTGCCCATCCATATCGATTATTAACGTCAAAATACATGAGATATTTGGACTGTTTTGTGGGATCGTATGTTGGCATATACCGGTTATTTGCTTCTGAATGTCTATTGCAGCAAACTGAAATTCCACCCCTTATACCCTTTTCCACAATCATTACCATATCGACGTCCTTCAAAATCTGTAATTTGCAACCGGTATATTTCAACATGCAATCCCACGTGTACCCTGGAATTGTGTAGTACCATGCTGGATCCAGTCCATATGTCTTCAAATCAATTTCACGAAAATTCTCGGAAAGATCAGCCAAAAGAAGAATGTCTGTTTTCATATACAAATCGCTGTATTGACCTAAATTTTCAATATTGAATTGACGCCAAACGTTTTGAGCATGAGCATACTTTTCATCATTAATTTCGGTATCATTGAGCTTGTTGTAGAATTTTTTCTTAGAAGGAAGCTCGGTGTCGAGGAGTTTTCGTATATCATCTACATAATCATACGGAAATACACCCTTTTTCTCGTCTTTTACTGAAACAAATTCTTTTTTGAGTATTTTCAAGTTGTTTAGGTTCAATGTTGAAACCAACTCGTCGAGACTGGCTCCCATGAATCGAAAAGAATCTATAAACCGGAATTTTATTCTAGTTTCACTATCAAATTGGGTAAATGAAATGTATTTCTCCTTGTTGATGGTAAGTATGCTTACACATCCTCTTTCAGCAACATCTCTGAAGGGCCCCACTCACTAAGACGGAAGAATGCGCAATTAATTCTCTGCATGTTTACTGTAAGGTAAACCTGTACCCTCCCATATCCCACACACACTTGCTTTTGTTCGCAGATGTATGGTAGGCGTGAACATGACGCCAAAAAAGAATCTCGCGTTAATGGCAGTGGCGTGTATAGTTGTTGAAGAGAAGTGTCGCATTAATCGAAAACCTAGGTCAAAATGGACAAAGGATTGGTTACAAAAACGGGCTACGTATTCTCATGTTAATCTCTTGGAGGAATTGCTACTGGAACCTTCATATTGGCATAATTACTTGAGAATGGATCAAGATACATACCGTCAACTATTATCGTTAGTAGCTCCTTTTATACAAAAACAGAATACTCGAATGCGGCAAGCTATAACAGCACATGAAAGGCTTCCTGCTACATTACGATTTCTGGCTACTGGAAGAAGCTATGAGGATTTAAAATTTCCAACCATTATTTCACCCCAGGCATTAGGTCGAATTATTCCGGAAACATGTGATGCAATAATTCCTGTACTACAGCAGGAAGTTATGAAGGTGAGTTGATTTGCAAAAGTTTTTGTTCAGTACAAATGAAAATTTTATTTTGCAATTATTTTTTATTGACAATACAAAGAACAAGAAAGAGGAACGTTAAACAACCCAAAACAAAACTCAAAAAAATTTCCGTTGCAGGAAGTATTATACTATAAGTATTCATATTTCACATTTTTTATTTTATTATAAGTCAGTGAAGAAAGAATTTTCGCCATAATTTTGAAAATATGAACGAACAGTACTAGATTGTTCACGTACTGTTGATAACACAAGAGTAGAATTCTCATTGAGCCTTCCTAATTCTGGGTTATAAAGGATATCATTCAACAATTTTTCAGCATAAATCCTTGTGTCATCAGAAAATCGTCTCAATTTGCAAGCTATGTTCTTCCCTATAAGATCGAATTCATAGTCTCATGGTGATTCTTTCTGCAATTGTTCAGAAATAACTTCGAGCAGATCTGATTTCGCTACAACTGCTGATCTTGAGCGTTTGTTTGGTATAGACGAAGAACTTGTCGTGCAAGGTGTATCTGCACGAGCAGAGGATGATGATTGATGTACCCGTTTGAGGTTGCGCATTACTTCTATTGGTTGCAATTGTGTCCTCTATCTGTTCCGAAGTGTCTGTTTCATTTGCACCCCCAAGTGTGTCATCTGCAGTATCATCTGAGTGTGCCTGGAAATGAAATAATGAAAATTAAGACATTACTCCGATTTTTATTTTTGAGTGTAATAAAATATTAATTTCTGTTTTAGTTTCCGACTGCTGCTGCTGAATGGAAATTGATAGCAGCTGACTTTGATAGCAAATGGAATTTTCCGAACTGCTTCGGAGCAGTAGATGGTAAACATATTGCCATTAACCCTCCTTCAGGAAGCGGATCTTATTTTTGGAACTACAAAGGTTACCACAGCATTGTACTGATGGCGATATGTAATGCTAATTATGAATTTATTCTTTGTGATGTTGGCACAAACGGTCGTGTATCGGATGGTGGTGTCATTGAAAATACAACATTTTACCAATATCTGAAAAATGGATAATTACCACTACCATCTCCAGAGGAGCCCGCTAATGATAAAAAGGCACTACCTTTTGTTTTCATAGGTGATGAAGCATTTGCGTTACGATCAGATTTTCTGAAGCCATACAGTCAGAAACAATTAAATCATGAACGAAAAATTTTCAACTGTCGCCTGTCTCGAGCACGGCGTATAGTAGAAAATGCATTCGGAATATTGGTTGCTAGATTTCGTATATTCCACACATCCATTTCAGTAAACTTACAGCACATTGATAAGATTGTTATGGCATGCTGTTGTTTACATAATTTTTTAAGAAGGAAATGCTCACAGACGTACACCTCGGTTGACTGTCTAGATAATGAAGATATTTCACAAGCAAATTTACATTTGGGGCTTAGAGCTGATCATCTAGCAGGACTTCAACGTGGGCCTAACAGACACGCCAGTAACACTGCTGTTGCTATTCGGAATGACTTTATACACTATTTTAATCAAGAGGGTTCTGTTTCATGGCAGAAAGCTATGGTTAGTTAATACAGAATTATAGAATTGAATAGTCCATTGCAACTAGAGTTGAATCCAAGTGTCAGTTTCATTAATGACATCAAATTTTATAAGCAGATACACTACAATTGTATTTTAAATGTACTTACATCTGTAGAAACGTCGTTTTCTTCAGCCATACTTGACAAGGTGGTCCGAGGTATCTCTTGGTCTTGAACAAATAGTAGCAAATTGTAATACCACAAATTTGACACATACACGTCTTCCGCACCCATACCAGACGTTTGTTGGTGTACTTTCTTCCATTCTTTACGGAAACATCCTCGCAATGTATTAATTTTTTTCACAACAGTGTCCTTGGTCGCAGTAGGGTCAACTTCTTTCATTTTTTTAACAAGTTCATTATAAGCTGTCGTTGTTTTATTGCGGTCACTGTAGTCTTTATTTTTTATTTGCCACAAACACGGATAACTTCTGTAAAGTTCGGGAAATTCCGTAATAAAATCTCTTGACATTGTTCTTAGATCAGTCATGATTATTTTCAATGTAAACAATATATGTAACCACTGGACGGTCGTACACTACTGATTAAAACTGTAACATGCAGAGACTTGTTACCATACACTGTCGTTCTTCCCCGTGCAATCATAATTGCGCACATTAAAAATCAAGATGATCCTGATTTCGAGCGGCTGGGTTGCGCATTGCTGATTTTTCACCATACACATACACTTTTAACTGTACCCCGTGACACGTGCATTCAAACCTTCACGCTTCCTTCTTGTGAGTGGGGCCCTTAATTATGAAATGACTATCATAGCCCGAAAGATTGTGAAATGTGATGGGCACGACAAATAGCTTCTTGAATGACAGATTGCACGCTTGATGACTCCACCCCCTAAACAACCCTGAAAAATGGCAGTGATCTCTTACGATGATATCTTTTTTCGCGAAGGGTTTCTCGCAAATATGACATACCCTAGCAGTGACCATATCAGGGGGACATATCATCGGCTCAATATTTTTGATTTTGGATTCAACAAATTTGGCGATATGGGCCATTTCATCTGCGAACCATTGAATGCAATCCTCACCTCGATGGCTATTGAATCTGAATAGCGTGTCATCATAGGAACATTTCAAGTAGTAGCCTGCACCGAATGCTTTATGCACCTGATACATTTTGCATTTATCCGAAATTTTCTCGCAATTCTCAAGAATAGATTCAAAATCAGCATATATAACAAACGGACATTTTTGCTTATATATATAATTTCGAAATTCTGCATAGTCGAATTGCGGGAAGGAAATTTTACAGTTACAGTTTTACAGTTTTATCCAACAATAATGATGCTTGATTTCAGAACTGTCTGTATCTAAAGGTAAAGCATCATATTCATTCAATTTGGGAAAGTATTTGTTTTGAATTAAAAGTAAATTGACGTGACGATCCAATTTATGCTTAGTTAATCGTGCTGGTACTACTTCGTAAAATGATTTCTCTTTGATGACATTCAATTCCAAACTATAGATATTAACCGAAATATTGTTCAGTTTCTCAAATTTTGTGATTTGAGGGATTTTCATGGGGATTTCCAAGCCAGTTGTATTCAATACCGCGTCATAATGAGGATATGATGATGAACGTGAAACATGCTGTTTAGCAGGGTACAACGCACTCACAATTGCTCTGAAAAAACAAGCATCATCCTGGATTATCAATATTGATACAGACATGTCTGTTTTGAATTTTTTCAGGCAGTCGTATGAACGCCGAACCATGCCCGCTCATTTCATATTTATTAATGGCAATTTCAAGCAGAAGAATTTTACTCAATGCCCAACCCGAATCACGCTCCTGAAATTTTTCGATTTTATTTAGGATGATATCGACAACGTGCTCCCGAAACCATGCAGACAAATCCGTCCCCAAATCAATGACCGCATTGGGGGTGTTGAAATATTTGCGGTCGCATATTTCCCCTTCATTCGAATTTTTTATGAAATCACCCAACAAAGTGAAGTTAACTTTGAGACATTGCATTTTGTTTAAAATTTTTGAAAGTTTCGTCTTGAAAAGGAAATATGCGTCAGCTAAAAATTTCCTCACCTCCTTATGCGTCAAATTGATGATGACTCCCGTCCTAACTGTACCCTTGAAAATTGCATTAACATTTTCCCATTTCACTCTGCTGCTACGTTTCAAACACGATCCTTGCTTATCATTGTTCATATTAACAATTAAATACTTGATTCGTTTCAATTCCCCAATATTATTTATAATTTTCTTTTTTTCCCCCACTGAAAAATTAATTTTTTTTCATAGCCAAGTTACATTTTCTAATGTGCCGGTTAATTAAGTTCAAGGACTTTCTCACTATGGAACTTGAATAATTTCCTTTGATTTCTGCTAGTAATTCATCAATTTGTGATAGAGTTTTGGAAACGGCTATGACTATATTTCAACTTACTCAAAAAATAATTCAGTTAAATTGTATTTTTGCTAGGAAAGTTTTGGGGTAGTTCTGATTTTTTCATTCCATATGTGTTTTGGGGTGCTAAATTCCAATCTGAGGTTTGCGGACAAAATTTCGTGACGCAACATTAAAAAAACCAGAAAAAACCGGTTTTTTTTTGCTTTTTTCCGGTTTTTTGCTTAAAACTCGATAACTATTAACTTTTGGTAAATGGTCTGTTTACAGAAATTAAAGTACTTGAAATTCTCTACAAATAGCAGTATTTAGTTTTTTTTTTCAGACGAATCGTTCGGTTTCTAGTGCGAGTTGAAAATTGTAAATTTTTAGCAGTTTATGCAAAACCCACTTTTTACATTTCAATATTTAATTTTTATGGATGCTGTCATTTGATAAATGTCACCTGGTTTTCCACACAAGTAAATAAAAAGAAAAAAGGCAAAAATCATGCAAATTCAGTAGGTATCAAAAAAATGTAGAACTCGTAGCAAAATAAAACCTGAAATCTCGTTACTTATGATCATATATTATTATGATTATAAATTATAATATGCAAAATTTATATGAGCCGTTGTCTTTTGAAAGGCCCTGGCTGAGGATCTTCGATAACGATGAGTCCTGGTTCTGCTTGTTCTGAAAATAAAAGTTTAAAGTTAAGTCATTTATCAAGAAGAGATAAGATTGCAAAATAGATTGTGAGATTAAACATACCTTCCGCATCGTACTGAGGTTCTTCGATGGCATCGGGTCCTGGCTCAGGGTCTGATTGCTCCATCGTCAGGGTCGGGAGTTGTTCTCCTGGAAAATAAAAAGAGGTGAGACACATATCATATATCAAGGGATGAATGAATACAAAATAACTTGTGAGATCCAACATACCTCTCTCTCTTTCTTCAGTTTCTTCTACGTCTATGTCAGAGCTGTCTTCTGGTGGCTCAACATTGTTACACAGTCCTTCGCATGATGTGCATATTGGGGAACAATGGAGTCCCTCCTTCCTGCATCCACAATTGCGTTGACAGCCCTTTTTACATTTACATGAAATGTACCGGAGTATTGAGTTTGGTGCAGGGTCTAAAGTAGTTGGTACTGGCACGAGACCACTAGTTTTTTTCCATCCCCACTCACTTGGGTCTTTTTGTTGCACGTTAGGTGTGGCTTGACCGGATAACCACTGCTGCACCTGATAGTAAACTCTCAGTGAATGTTCTCGTGCAGCAGCTTCAGTTGGG
Source organism: Zygogramma bicolorata (assembly GCA_032362365.1). NCBI lineage: Eukaryota > Metazoa > Arthropoda > Insecta > Coleoptera > Chrysomelidae > Zygogramma > Zygogramma bicolorata. The sequence continues at coordinate 3,271,849 of JAVJAQ010002021.1, forward strand.
GGCAATGAGGAAATGTTGGTCTTATTTTTGAATGATGAAGATACGTATTGTTTGTATCTTGAATCGTTTAGTTTTGTCTCTTTTTTTCCATATAGAGCCGTGAGAAACATGTTACCTGCTGTGGCAATCTCATCTTGACTCGAATTAGGGTCTTTGAAAGCTTCAATGACCGATTGCAAGTCTTTGTTCTTCTGCAGGACTTTAAGAAATTTCAATTTCCCTTGATTAAACAATGCAGAAGTAGTATCACAACCACTCATCGCATGCAGGAATAATATATGATCCAATAGGATTTTCTCAGCAGCCAGATGAGGGTTGTAGAGGCTTTGCGAAACCTTTCCTTTTCCTGGCTTCAAAAAAAATACATTTTTTATATCAGGGCTACAAAGGCCAATCAAAATGACCAGAAGGTCGATATCTTCCCCCACCACTGTCACATGTTCATATGACGGGGCCATCTCAAGAGCTGTTGTGATAATTAGGATATCAGCATCTTCCACAGCTTGCTTTGAATGAATTTTTGTATCATGAAGTTTCTCCATTAACATAGATATCAACCGGCTCTTGTTTTTTGGGTTTGCAAGAAAACTATCCTGCGAGACAGTGGGCACCATCATTTCTGTAAATGATGTTGCAGCAGATTGTTTTCTTTGTGCTCTTCTCAATCGTTCTAAACGCTTGGTGCTACCACTAGCCTCGTCAGGGTAGCCATCAAAAACGACAATAGCACTTGATTTGTAGTTTGATTTGACATATGATGCATAACTGCTGCAAATTTCTGCATATGTCTGACCATGGCGCCATTTTACCCGGTGTAACAAAAAACCCCCGTCAATGACATATTTTGTATCGTTCAAGTCAGTCTGTTCAGTTGGTGTAAAAGCCTTGTAAAAACTGGATTTTGTTCCTTTCCTCATCCCATGCTCATCAAAAAGAGCAAGAGGATAGGGACTAAGTTCGTAACGTAAAAATTCTCGCAGCTCTTTATCTGAATGTTTCGCGATGGTCATTCGTTGAAAAAGTGTGATAGGATTGATAACTACAGCCCTGTCTTGTATTTGAATAGAGCTATTCATGATCGCAAGAGGCAGCACTCTTTCGCTTCTTTTGAATTTTACAGCTTGAAAATCACAACCAACAATGCGCTGTATACCTTGCATGCCCACCTCCTTGGACAAATGGCATGTAATCCTCTCATCTGCGACAATACCAGTACTTAAAGATATTAGTTCACTGGTCTCTCTGGGAAAGGAGGATGCTCAAGGAACCAATTTAAAAACTTGTCTGCGTCTGTGTTGTCTCGCTTTTGCATAGAATCTCTGCTATCAACGTGTTGTTCTGACGTTGCGTGTTCCACTCCCGTAAAGTGCTCAATCTCTTGGCATACATTATGCAGTGCTGACATCCCTTGTGTCCATCTTGTCACAACGCCTTCAGTTATTCCACGACCATGAGTGAGACCACCACTGGTCTTCATTGACTTCATCAGAGTTTGTTCTATCGCCATATCACTCCAAGTTCCACACCATAGTTTCTCACTCCTACGAATACTGAAGAATCCTTGAGTGGTGAAACGCTCATATTCGGCAAATGGCATTGTAGTTGTCAAGCTGTGCATGTCCTGGAGATAAAGGTGGCTGCATTTGGCATACAGATTGTGGCCACTTGCGTGAAAGAAAGGTAGCATTTCATGTATGGTTTGGAGGAGTAGATCCCAGTTGCTGCTTCTTTCGGCTTCAATGAAGTGTTTGATCAAAGTCACCATTTCAAAATATACAACCCAGAGCTTAGCAGTGGGGCCACGTTCTGCCAATAGTTGAAGCTTAGCTTCGAATTCTTTTTGCACATCTTTTACAATAGTTTTTACGTCATTAGAAAGAATCACTGTTCTGTCTAAGTTGAACAAGATCTCCTCTAATTGATCCACCATTGTTGGCGATAAGTCCATTGACTGAATCACCATTTTGGCCAAAGTTCTGTGAGCCAACATATGAGCTCGTACTGCCCTTACGTAGGCGTGACCAGACATAATTTTTTCAGTTGAGTTTGCCGCATATACGGTATTGAAAAGTTCAGCCAATCCACTACCTTGCATAATGTAACCAATTGCCCCCATGAAGGACATCAGTAAGTGAAATCCACCGAGCCTTATAACAACATTTGACAAATCAGGATCATCGGGTCGGCTAGCAAGGATGTCTCTTGCCTTGAGATAGAGAGGTTGGTCAAACGTCACCAGACAGGTAACTTGATTCAAGGATTTAGTTTTCCCTGCTCCGATCAACAATGCTGTAAATATTGTATCATAATCACTTGGAGGAGCGTTGATAAATGGCTGGAAAGCAATAAATGTTAGTTCATATGGTATGTCTCTTGTGACAGCTTCCATAAAGCCATTCCATCCTGAAAGGCCGGCAATGTCTCTGCTTTTTCCATAGAGCCACAGAAGATCAGGCACAGATGGAGTCACAGTATCAGTTGGTGTGAACATTTCCTTAGGATCTTTTATCTTGATTTCAGATAAACCTTGAGGTTTTGTCCTTTCAAAATGAATAAGTTGAACAGCTCCATGACTTCCATAAACCTCAGACGCGGGATTCATTTTTAATCGAGGTATCGATTGGTTAGGAGCTACTGCATGTTTTGGTGTAATACAAGAAATGCCACCCATGACGTGAAATGTATGGTATCCGTCGATTGTATGTACGTTAAAATCAGCGTTATCGTACACCTGCTGTGTAAAGCACGGCTGGTCAACTTTGTGTGGATCGCCGGCGATTGCTGATACTTCTAGTCGAACAGCTTCTGTATAAGATGAACAAAACCCCAGAGAAGAAACAACATCAACCAATTTTCTTGAGCCGTACTTTTTGTAGAGAAACACGGCTAACCCTACGAGGACTGGTGAGACGAATGATCTGGGCCTCACTGCCGCTACAATACAATGAGCAAGTGCGTTGCTTTTCTTCTTCCAGTTGTCACAGTCCCCACGTTTTTTATGAAGTACAACTTTTTCCATAAATATACGTAGTGTTTCAGGAATGAGTTCTTCATTTCCTTCTAAAAACTTATCAGGTGGGGGGTACTGCTCTGTCTCATAAACCTGGCTCCGGATATCTTCAACAATAATGGCAGCAGCCGTCTGAACAATCCGTAGTCTTTCCTCTTGTTCCTTTTTTAACGCTTGCTGGTACCAAGCGTCGTTCAATATTTTATACCCTGTGTCTTTGAAACAAACTACCGGCTTCTTGTTTCGAGACATGGTAATAATTATGTCGCTTCCATATTTTTTTAGTAGATTAGCTTTGACTGTCTTTTTGTCAGGACGATATTCACCCTTAATTCGGTCCATCAACTCATCGAGCAAAAACTGGCACTCCCCTTCACTATTCTCTAAATAATTGTAAACATCTTCCATTGCTCTTTCAACATCATCGGCAAACGGACCCGTTTTCTTTATACTTTCTCTTCAAATAAGCGGTAATCATTTTTACATCATTGTAGTTTTTGCGACATTTCTCATGAACCTCAACTGTAGATATTTTACTTAGCTGAACATGATGACCATCCTTTCTCTTGCTAGACTCAATAAATGTTTTCAAACCTTTTTCCCGTACCGTTGTCACCTTTTCAACATCATTATTCAGTACTTCATCACAAATAAAACAAACGTCAGAAGCCATTTTTAACACCACGCGTAAACATAACTTGTAGAAATCGTATTATTGTTTATAAACAAAACAAAGAGACTAGGAACGCAGTCACGCAGGTACACGGTCGCCGGCGCAGCTACTCCGAGCCCCGCACGATCACAAACTGACTCGCGTAGGTAGTTAGTCGTATAGTGTGTATGTGTGTGCGCGGTGCCCAATGCCGATTGCCATCCAGTTTATAGTGCGCTAGTGTGCGCTACACGTACACACATACTACATACTACAACGTCTACAACAGTTTACATTGTTGCCGATTGGAATGTGAAGCGGCTTTAACTGCTTTTTAACTGAGTTATTTTGCTTTTCTGCAATCTAGCTATAATATTTGTTTAACAATACAAAGAATAAGTCAAAACGTGAATTATTCGTGTGAATTGGTCTTTATTTTAATTAACTTAAATACTAGGTGAAATTAACTAAAAACCTTTCAATACAAATCTAAAAAGTGGGTTTTGCATGAACTGCTAAAAATTTACAATTTTCAACTCGCACTAGAAACCGAACGATTCGTCTGAAAAAAAAAACTAAATAATGCCATTTGTAGAGAATTTCAAGTACTTTAATTTCTGTAAACAGACCATTTACCAAAAGTTAATAGTTTTCGAGTTTTAAGCAAAAAACTGGAAAAAAGCAAAAAAAAATCGGTTTTTTCTGTTTTTTTTAAATGTTGCGTCACGAAATTTTGTCCGCAAACCTCAGATTCAGATTTAGCACCCCAAAAAACATATGGAATGAAAAAATCAGAACTACCCCAAAACTTTCCTACTAGGGTCACTTCACAGTACAAATTTACTGAATTAAAACTGCGGTGATGACTGTTGGGGTTGTGTGCGGCCCAATGTTTTTGAACTTTGTGGTGATGGCTGCTGATGCCGTCCAAAGTGACTCCGATGATGGCTTCTACCTGAATCTCAGAACTTTGTGGTGATGGCTGCTGATGTCGTCCGAAGTGACTCCGATGATGGCTTCTAGCTGAATGACACTGGTATGAGTTGACTGCTTTTTTATGATGACTGCTTTTTTATGAAGATTGTGGGGGACCTGAAAAAAAATATTCTTTCAGGGAATGGAACAGAAACAAAAAATGACTGAAATGGAAACATTTTATAAAAGATGAAACATTTTCAAAAAAATACTTAGAGTTCGTAACATAGCTCACCTTGATGTTCCACAATTTCGAAAGATATGGCTGGATTGGGTTTGCCTGTATCAATCGTAACAAGAGAACGAGGGCGTACTTCCCTTCACTAAAATGTTGAATATACTGGGCGTAGGTTTCGGTGACCCTTTTAGGCAGGAATGTCACACCTTCCTTCAGCTCTATGAGGACCGTCTTCCCGAACTTTGATGATACTACTTTTGCTGTCAATATGGGGTGCGGCAATCCAATCGGAAGCTGCTGAAGTTTGATGATCGGTTTCTGCTCCTTCTTCTCTACAACCGAAACAGCATTCAGCTTAGTGAAATCCATCTGCAACAATGAGTAGTTCATGGATTTGTGGAAATTACTATTTCCATTGATATTACTTGCACAAAGATATCTTTGACAAAAAATCACGTAAACTTATTGAAACACAGCTGCAGCAAAGAATAGTTGATTTGGGAAAAATTGAATACTATTATTACTTGCACAAGCTGAATTGTAGTTATTGAAATATGTAAAAAAGTATCTTTGACAAAAAAAAATGCGCGCGCACACAAAAAAGCAGCCGTTGAAGTCTTACAGGATTATCGAGAAAATTAATTCAAAAGATTTTTTCGAAAAGTTATTCTTGAAAGAACACGGTTACATTAAGAAATGTACTTACATTTAATTATTGAAGTGACACAAACACTTGGTTAGGAGAGATAATCTTTCAACGTGAACGCTGGAAGAACGCACAAATAACTTGATTGCTAGGATTCGATGTGAACGTCGATCTCGGAACTGAATTTTGCTTACTGATTTTCTTGTTTATATAGTTGATGTCTGATAACATTCTCGAAAACTATAGAATGTGATGACACAAACAAGTTCGTTCATATAGCCGTTTGTGGTTTTGGGGCGATAAGCAATATTCTCGAGCAATCGACAAACAACTCATTCTCACGCTTGTTCAGTTGTTGTTGTTTTCCATTGCTGATAACACGCGATAAGTAAGTCGACATTTCTGAAGGATGAATAAAAATCAATTTATAGGGAATTATTTAATTCATCATCGTATTTTACAATTATTTTCATTGAAAGTATCATTATTACACATACTGCTATCAGGAATGCAATGATTGGAATTGTACATGAGTCTATTTTCCTCCGATTTTTCTCCTTCTCTCCCCAAAGTGATGGTATAGCAGCGATGATTACTGCAGCATCTCTGCTTCGAATATTCTGGAATTCACACTTGGGGCTCGTATTCTTGGTGGTATTGTTAGCAAATAGGGGTAATTTTGTTCTTTTGCTACCAGATGCTCTCATAACTATCATAAATTTCATCTCGATGGATACGGTTATGAAATATTCCTTGGAACAGATGATTTACTGATGGGTTGAATCCTTCGTAAAGGGTATCTGCTTTGCGGGATATTTCGATTGAATACTCTATATACTAATATTCAAATTATTCAACTGCTTCACAGCATTCTCTTTTTCTTCATAAAATTGGATATCTCTGTTCAATTCTTGAACACGCCTATCGAATTCCTCCAATTTTTGTCTGTAGTCTTCGGATGCCATTTTAATACTATTCAAAATCAGCGCATACTTGTCTATTATCATAAAATTACCCCCCTCCTAAGCGATGGATGGAGTGGCATCGCACCATGGTAGACGCAGACTCTGGAAAAACTAATTTATGAAAATATTTTTTTATTTTCAACGAACGAAAAATTCGTACGATAAACAAAATAACGTTTGAAAAAGATCGAACGCGAATTGACGATGGACGGAGTGGCACCCCATGACGCACACTCTGTCCATCGCAGTCCTCACGACATCGATTGCTGCATACCCTGCATATCCTGCACACCCTGTATATCCTGCTTTCAGCACACCCTCCATGACGCACACCCAGCCGTCCGCATGCCTTCATGCCAGCGGCCATTTTTCTTCAATGTTGCACACCCCGTGTATTTTTCTATAACGTCCACGCCCTCCGCACGACCATTTTTTCTTCAATGTTGCACACCCCATGTATTTTTCTCTAACGTCAATAAAATTCATCATCATTATTATTATCTGACATTCTTTCACGAATATTTTTCTTTAATGTTGCACACCCCGTGTATTTTTCTCTTAACGTCAATAAAATTCATCATCATTATTATTATCTCACTTTTTTTCACGAATATTTTTCAATTTGTTTACATCGAGCGCGGCGGTCTGCGGCCATCTCTGCGGTTATCTCACTCACGATTTTGTTTTTGACGTGCGCTCGCTCTGCGGTCAGGCGACTTCCGGTCCAAATGCCCCATTGTTTATCTACTGAGGAGACAAAGTTTTTACTGTTTCTGCCATACAATCAAAACATTTTGTTATAGCGTCTGAAGTATTCTGTGTTTCCAAAGATGTTCTTTGAAGAACTTCTGCTGATGATAGTGCCTTTTTGGCCTGTTCAATGTAAGATCTAGGTGTGGAAGGACATCTTGGAATAGTGTTAGGACTGGAAACATCATCTGTGAGATGGATATCTTCTTCCTGCTCCTGTCTTTCATCTTCTGATGGACCAGATTGCTCAACATTACTGATTAGCTGTCTGTCAACTAAGAAAACTCGCAAAGAAGACATTTGTTTGTCATATCGCCACGTCTTTCTTTTCTTTCCTGATTTCCCACTTTTAGTCCTCTGAGACCTAAGAGATTTTTGATAGCTGTCTCTCAACGTGCTCCATCTTTTCTTGCATTCGGCAACTATAAAAAAAACTTGGTGATGGATCTTCAGTATACTCCCACAAAGTTAATATGTTAAAAAAATCTGAAAGAATATTTTTTGTACCAAATTAGGTTAGAATCAGTGTCACCCACAACTTTCCGAAGCATTCCCTAACAGTGGGATGGTTCCTTTCGAAATGATACACATCCGGAATATCAGCTAGAAAGCATGAAATAGGCATCCTTCAAATCAATTGAGGATAAATAACAGTCTGTGTACAACAATTTCAGTATAGTTCCATAATCCTCCAATTTAAATTGAGCAGAGTCAATGTATTCCTAGAGCTGTCGTTAGTTCAAAATGAATGGAACTGTTCCATTAGGTTTCGGAGTTGAAAAATAATGGGACAAAAACTCCCCTCGAACGTGAACTGCACCAATGTTCAGCAGTTCCTGATTCTGTTGTTCTATAACCCTTCAACCAGTCTAGTACCAGTGAACTAGTAGTGAGTTTTTACCACTAAGAAACATTATTAGATAAGGTACCTGCATATTGAAATACCTCTAATACTTCCGAGTTGTTCGCATGGTAGTCGCCTTGGAGTTCCTGGTGGTCGACTGTCGTTGATACGATGACGGAGGCGGTTTCCATTATCCCCCTCTCTCCTCCTTCCTGTACCGTGCTTTGGAAGGCTGACGCTTCCAATTCAAATTTTTCTGGTGGTACGAATCATCTTCAAAACCAACGTAGTTTACTTAAGCTCCTGTCGCTCCTTCAGCTTCTCGGAATATTTCGATCCAAAAAGGAACTCATCAGTCGGAGACTCACCAATCGTTTTTTTCATTTGTGGATTCAGTTGTGGAAGGATTATAAACCACCGATGTAAAGTGATGCCATGTTGTCAATCACACAACAACCTTGCAGTATCAGCAAGATTGGGCAGAAGATAAATGGTGTCCTCTGTAGGATTACAGAACAATTTATTGGTAGTGGCGCCTAGAGCCCCTATGCCGGCTGCTAACTGTTCTTGGATTCGTGTGGGTATAGGTCCTGTTTGATGAAGCTTTCTGCAATGCAGTCCTTGCCTACCTCATAAGGTGTGGTGCCAGAATTGCTTGACAATTTTTAAGTGGAAGATGCTTTTTTAATAGCCCTTTTCGTTCAGTATTATCCAAACCTCTGGAAGCCAAAAGGTTCCACCGAGTAGCTATCTCTTCATGGAACTCGATACCGTCCAGGATGTCGTTGAGAGGATTTGCTCCTGAGATAGAAGCAGGGTCTGGCGTAGAATTGTTGAAATCCTCTTGGTCCTTAATGGCCTCCACGGATGTCGTGCTATCATCTGATGGCACTGGACTCACTGTCGGAACCTAAATTATAAAAATCTTCCATTACTAGTGGCCATCGTTCAATGTTTGTAAGAGCCATGAAAATTGCAATCGAGTGTCGATATGAATCATATGCGATAAGAGGCATCACAATAATGCAAAAGTTACTTGTTGCTTTGCGTTTTTATGCTACTGGGGCATATCAGCGAGGACTTGGAGAAGAATATAATTTTGGCATGAGTCAAGCATCAGTAAATTTTTGTATTCATGAAGTTACCGATGTTATATCTGAACATTTGGTTGGGAGATATATAACATAATTTTTTCAACAGAAAAGGTAATAACTAAGGTTATTCCATATTTACTTGCTATGTGCTAGGTACTTATGAATGTATTTTGAGCTGAAGATAGGAGTATTCAGTTGAAAATTCACTCATTTTGCTTGATATATAGAATTGACTTCTTTGAATCAATTTGTTGAAGTGAAAGTCTGTTCTGTACAAAATTATAGAATATATTCCCAATCAAACTATTTCTACTAACTACCTACCAAAAATATTTGAAGTTATAAAATTGCTCACTAGCTAACTTGTATTGTTCTTCTAGGTTTTCATTCTGTTAACTGCCAAATTATTGTCAATGCAGACATGAAGATAATAAATTTATTTGCCAACTATGGCGGAGCCACCCACGACTCTTTTATATGGAGCAATTCCCAAATAAAACATTTATGGAAAACAATTTGGAATATGGAGAACGAGCTTGGCTTATAGGTGACTCAGGATATCCTCAGAGCAGAATCCTGATGATGACTCCCTTTCGAAACCCTCCCAATGGAAGTCCTGTAAATAGGTACAATAATGCTCACATAAGAGCAAGAAATATTGTTAAAGATCAATAGGAGTCTTGAAAATGCGTTTCAGAAGTGTCTTGAAAGAAAGAACAGCAAGATATGATCAAGCTTTTGTTACAAAAATCATCAAAACATGTTCTGTATTACATAATATATGTATAGAAAATAATATTCCTGTACCAGCAGAAGTCGCTCCAATGGATGATCAACCACCTGCTAACATGGATATGAACAATATGGCGCATGAAGGCAACCTCAACCTCAATTCGTCTATGATTTCTTGGTACAACTTATCTTCAACTGTTTCAGCGGTTATTTTTCTACGTTTTTGTTGGCCTCCAACATAAGTGTGATCATCATGTTCTGCACTCACAGATCGATTCTGAAACACATGTTAATCATCAATTTATGATATAGCTCTGTAGAACTAATATATTTACCTGGTCCTGTAAGTGTAACACTCTTGTTGTTTCTGGAGCAGTAGATACAGAAGCAGTTAGAGAAACACTTGCTACTGTTGGTGAATGTACCACCTGTACAAAAATGAAATTGAAATCAACGATTGATAAAAAATAGATAAAAAAGAACTCACTCCAGACTCAAGACCACACTCCAGATTCCCCATTCCAGAAAATGATTTTCCCAATGTTCCCATGTAAGCAAGCAAGACAGAAGACATCACTAAAATGGCACATCCGAACTCCGGAAACTTTTATACGAATCTAACTCGAAAACATGGCGGTTTCGGTTCGTATCGGATGTTCATAATCCCGGCCCTGGGGTGCAACCGAATTCACGCTTTTTAACGATACCGTATAGACGTAGTCGCTAAACGTACCGTGTTCACATTGTTCGTAGTTTTGAATCGACTTTTCGACTTGGTTTTTGGCGATACCAAAGGAGGTGTCGATTACGTGTGTAAGACAAAGTAAGCAAGAATAAAGATGCCTGTTGAAAACTAACCTATCTTTTGTCCTAGCCTAGAATCTAGATATAATTTGCTAATTTTATAAGAAAGATTCTTGTGATAATCGTTTATTTGATACAAAGCTGAGTAAACACTGCCTGATGTTTAAGAAAAGTAGGTAAATTGTATTCTCTCATACCGATTTCGAATTATTATTATATCTCTATCCTTAAAGTTCCTTGTACCATGCTATATTCCTTTGTTAGAAATAATATGAAACCAATTTTAAATATGGATATGGTTATGGAAGCATACATTTTCAGTTTATTTTTAGATGCTGCCCATTCATGTTTTTAATAATTTACTACTGAGGGAGGAACAGAGAAAATAAATTCTAAGAACAATAAATCGAGAAAGAAGACTTCTCAGAAATGAGAATGACCCATTTTTCATGACCAATGAGCAACTTTTAGGCATTTTCCGGTTAACTAAAGAAATGGTGAACAATATACTTTTTCCTGTCCTAATACCCCATATTCAGAAAGTAGGGCCACTCGCAATATCTCCGGAGCAAAAAATTCTAATTGCATTAAATTTTTTTGCAACTGGACATTATCAAACTCGCTTAGGACTGGATTGGAAATTTTCAACTGGTCAGGAAACAATATCAGACATTATTCATGAGGTTACCCCAGTTATAGTTAACGAACTAGGACAAGAATGGATAACATTTCCAGTAGAAAGAAATCACATCAAAAAATTAAAACTAAATATATGGAGAGAACTCAATTTCCTGGTGTAATTGGTTCTATCGACTGTACTCATGTACCGATATTAGCTCCAATAGAACAGGAACACAACTATGTAAACAGGAAAGGGTACCACTCGAAAAATATACAAATAGTGAGTATTTTCTTATTTTAAAGTGTATAACATAATTTGTTTTTTTAATTATTGCTTGAAGCCATACCTATTCCAAAAAATGTATTGGCCTTAAGTAAAAACAGCTTCAGTAGGTATAGTTTTTTATTGTCATAACTAACCCATAATTTTTTGTTTTCAGATATGTGACTATGATTTAGGAATTTTAAATGTTGCTTCAAGATGGGGAGGAGCAACACATGACTCTTTTATATTCAGGCAGTCCGCAGTATCGAGAGAATTGGAAAGAAGATATAATGAGGGTGAGTATTCAGTTATTGTACTTGGATTTTTTCGAATATGTATCAGTTATGTAACATAATTGCCACCTGCAAATCACCTTAAATTACGCTTGGTACTGAATACCCAAAAAAATTATGATTGTCTTTTTATTCAAGCATTCTCAGAAAAAATCTCACTAGAGTAATTTTACTCATTAGTAAAATTGGTAAAGAATGTACACATTGACATGAACTTCCAATATTGAAAATATTTCATTTGGCATAACAATAACATGAACTATTTACACATTTTAAAAAGATTACATAGCTCATCATAAAGTGAATTGTTAACAATGATCCCTTTTTGAAAATACCAAGTTATTATTCACCATCACGCCAATAAGAAACTAGGATAGCTAAATTACAAAACTGGCAAAGGAAAGTTGCTCTAGAGTAGGAAAAGTAAAAATACAGTTCCCGTCATTTGAAAGTGGTACACTTGATAACAGGCATTTGTATTATGAAAAACAACCATTCTGAGCCTCAAGTGTACCACTTTTATATGACGGTAACTGTACCTAACTTTTATGATGGCGATATGAAAAATTATTTTGAAAGTAATACCTAATAGTCTAGGAGAAAAACGGTAATCTTGCTGTGTTAGTTTTTTATCTTATTTTCTTTCTGAAGCCTCTATTTTAACATTTCAGGTGATACTAATTCATGGCTTCTCGGTGACTCTGGGTATCCCCAAAAGCCCTATTTAATGACCCCTATAATAGATGCCCACCCTGGTACTCCAGAGGGTAATTATACAAACAGGCTGATACGAGCAAGAAATTCAGTTGAAAGATGTAATGGGGTTCTTAAGGCTGTATTTAGATGCTTAAGCGGAGAAAATAAGTTGCGGTATCATCCAGACATGGTGGGGAATATTGTGAATGCCTGTGTAATATTACACAACATTCGGGTTAGAGGAAGGCTTCAGGAAATGCCAAATATCATATTTCCTGAAGATCCAGAACTAAATGGTAATCTTGATGGTTATAGGGGAGACCAACAGGGTTTTGTGGCAAGACAAAATCTCATACAGAGATATTTTATGTAATTTTTTATAACAATAATTATTATAATTCTGATGTACCCATCCACAAGGTATTTTCTTTGTAAAAGCTTTTATTTAAATAAACAATAAACTCTTTTCTTGACACATTTTTTTATTTGCCTAATAATGTCTATGAATTCTGTTACATTCACAGATGAAATCAATAAAAAAATACTTAACATTTTACAAGGTTATATTCAGGGTGTTCTACAAGCTCTATGACAAACTTTTGTTAAAGAACATGGGTCTGATTCGTTTTTGTTCAGAAGTTACAAACACTTAACCTTTTTTAACAGTTATTATAAAACAACAAAACTTCAGTCAATAAAAATTGTTCGGACATATTCCTCGGCACAGTGCATGTGAATATTTCGAACAATTCTTATAGTCTTAAAAGTTGTTAATTTATTTATTTTATTTTTTAATGTTAATTGTTAATGAAAGTGCTTGTGATTTCTAAACATGAACGAATTGGACCCAAGTTCGTCCTAGAGCTTGTAGAACACCCTATATTGAAACAAAATACAAAACAATATGTTACCTAAAGGCATTATATTCAAACAATGCTAAAAGCACAAACTTTATAACTTAGTACTAGTTAAGTTTTTCTTTATAATAAACTGAATCCTTATGATACATTTTTTTGTTCAACTACAAATGAACTACATAACATGTAGAGAATAAATACAACAAACAAATAACACTAAACTTTTCAGTAGGTAACATATAGAAACGCAACAGAACAATGGTTTTCATAAAAGCACAAACTTCAAAACTTAATTTGTACTAGTGTTGCAAATTGACCGAGTTAAGACAGGTAATATGTCATTCATTTTAGTGAGATTATTATCAATATTACTCAAATTTGTATTAATATCCTTTAAAACAGTTAGTGTTCCATCATTCATGTCTCTTATTTCTGATCCCAGATCTTGAAGCCGTCTTCGTCTCTGCGTAGATTTTGAAGATTCTTGAGCTGACCTATTTTTTAGAGTACTACCTTTTGGTGTCTCAATATTAGCATAACAGTGTTCATCTAGAACCTCTGCAGTATTGCCTCCTATATCATCAGATGGTAATATATTTTCTTCCCCTTCCAAAAACAATATTATTTCTTCATTACATTGTTTTGTCTTCTTTGGTAAAGGAACATTGGACAACGTTGACTGGGGGCGTTTGATAAATGTTTTGGAGGTTTTTTGGGTATCTAATAACTGAGGTTTATCAAATGACTGCCTAGAAGTGCTTGCCGTTTGACGGATATTAGACCAGCCATTGCTTAATCCCATTTCTTGTACCGAGTCCCCCTCATAGGACTTGTTTCCCATTAACGCCAATAACCTATCTTCGAGTCGACTTAATTTAGCTTCTCCTGGTGGTCCTCCTCCAGTACCAGTCATTTTATTTTTTATTTGTACGGCCTTGCCTTTGGTCTTTGATTTCCAATCAGTCAGTCTCGAAAAATAAATAAACTTTTCAAATAATGACCTACACCAAATTATATTTAATGGTGTATTTTTACACTCTACATTGTTTCACAAACTTACTCTTTTGTATTCTGCTGTAGTTAATATACCATAGCCGAGTGCATTTAGCTCATTTGTAAGAATTTCCCATAATTTTTTGGAATTATTGTGCCCTGATAGGCCTGTCCAATTATTTGTGATTATTTCTGCTGAATGTTTCTCGCAAAAATTTAGTATTAATTCGTGATGTTCCGGACCTAATCGCATTATTCATCTTCGGATCAATTATTAATGACAAGAAAACACGGAAAACGCTTGAAAAATGGTAAAAATACCAATATTGTCCAATATATTCAAAAAAAAACAAACTGACACAATTGTCAAAAATGCAGTGCTTACACCTAAATAAAATAAAAAAAACCAATATCTTTTTGACAAAATGTCGTTTCCTCCGAATATAGCCGATCGTCTTTTCCATACTTGAACACGGTTCCATTTTTCAAAACTGTCGCTAAGATTGTCACCAATAATCGATCGATTAGAGGCGTGAACTCGGTTGCACCCCTGGCTGGATATATTTGCCGCTGAGATTCCATGTAGCTTGTGGTTTCCCCAGTGGTCGACGTTGGAAGTGATGTCACCATGGCGTCTGCGTCTCCCCGATTTGGCGTTGCCTTCAGTGGCAGCAATGGCCGTCATTTCGGAGGAAGTGGGTGTATGATCATAGTCGAGCCTATACCACAAAAGAAGAATAATTATTTGTCTGTTGCTTCTGGTTGCTGGACTGGATTCAAACCATTTCAACATTTCATAATTTAATGCTGATTTTGCAGATGTCGTTTCAGAGGTAAAGTGGACAATAGAAGCGAAAATTTCGTTTCCGCTTGTGGTTATTTGTTATTTCCCAGAGATTTCTGTATGTTATTCATCACTGCTTTGGTGATTAGAATGTGTAGGGATGAGGTGAGTACCATATTCATTCAATCTCACTTCCTAGAGAACAATTTTAGTTTTGCTTTTATCAGCAATATTTGTGGCGTCTCTTGCAATACGTTGGTTTTCCAGATACCTCCTAGATATTGGCACTATTTGTTGTCACTTCCTCTTGTTTCGGCTCGAAGGTTGCATTGTCCGTGATGGGGTCTCAGCTGGTTTTGGGACATAGAGGTTATCAGGTTTCTAGAAGTGTCTAGGTAGGTAATCTTGAATGACTTGATTTCTTCTATTTACATCACTGTCTACTTTTAGATTTTACTCTATTGTTACATTTTTCACCGTTTCATATACACGTTCAACCTCTATTTGCTCATGATTGCCTTTCTTTGGAAAATTTGTTCACAGAATGCTCAAGCTCCTCTTTGAAATCTCGTACTCAGTGAATTCTTTCATCCCGTTTCATCAACATGGATCCATGAAAATCAGAATTTCTATGTTCGAAATGATTGCATTCACAATCCAATGCCAGACAGCTGTTTCGACCTTCCAGGTCCATGTGCAAATACTTTATGTATCATTCGTAAGCCCAGTACTAAAACATTTATATCTTATTTCAATTATTACGCTATAAGGTAGACACGAATAAATTTCCACAAAATTTATTGTCTTTGCGACATGTTTCGATACACTGTATCTTTATCAAGCGAATGTTTTCAAACACTAAATTATTCAGTGTCACTACTTTTATTCGGGTTTGAAGGCCGTCGTTTTTTGGAATTTCTTCCTCAAACGACGGCCTTCAAACCCGAATAAAAGTAGTGACACTGAAAACCTCGGCCGCGAAAGCCTCAACTATTTTGTCACTAAATTATTCTTTGTTGAAAGCTCCTTAAATACATCACGGTCTACTCTAATTGTCTCTGATTCCTAGAATAATACAACTGACACTGATGATGATTCCTAAACTCATTACCTGATGCTAATAACTGATACTGATTCCCAGAATTACACTGATAATGTTATGATATCGGACCATAGTTACTTATTAATTGAATAAGTTCAACAAAGGGGAACTATTGAGATCCAATTGATCATTTAACAAACAATTTGAATTTTTTAATTTATTGATTTCCAAAAATTCTAAATAATTGAGTCTAATGCCTTTATTTTCAACATGCAGAATTTCGAAATTTTTATCGAAGTCATGGCCTTCCTCCAAAATGTGATTGGCATATGATGAATGAAATGTTTTCTTTTCATAATTCATACGATGTTCACGTATGCGACTTTTGAATGGTCTACCTGTCTGGCCAATATATACTATGGAGCAAGATCTACGATTCAATTTATAAACTCCCGATTTTTCATCTTTTATTGTTTTATCTTTGTTATTCTTGATGAACCTTCCCAACGTGTTATCTGTTCTATATGCTACTTTTAAATTTCGTTTATGCAAAAATGAAGCTACTTTTTCCGTAGCAGGTCCTGAATAAGTTAAGATTCTATAATTATTGTCCTGGGTCCTCAAAGTGGGGTACACTTCTTGGATAGCTTTTCTATGTAGTTTTTTAGCAAGAATATTTTCTATTAATTTGACTTGATATCCATTGTTAACTGCTATTTGTTTTATGATATTTAATTCTTTGTTGAAATTGTCCACAGAAAGAGGAATGTTTACTAATCTGTGTATAATACTATGGTATGCTGATATTTTATGTTTACATGGATGTACCAAATTATTATGAATAGTGATATCAGTGTGGGAAAGTTTATGAAAAATAGCAAAGTGGTGTTTGCTGTTGGCTTTACTAATTGTCAAGTCTATTATTTCCATTATTTCAATTAGACTTGATTGCAGCAACTACTCAACTACTCCTCTAGCTCATATTTCTTACAGGCATTGAACTACCTGATCGTTCAAAAGAGATAAATGTGCTGTGGGCAATTATTATATTATTATAGAGATATTTCACCTTTTCTGCAACTCACAAAGATATTCATCTGGTACCTTCACGATAATACCAGCTTGAATGAATCTGCAAAAGCTTTCCTTACGTGAAATAATTATCAAGTGTGCCGGCTGGCTATAAACTTGTTCACACACTTTATTTATTCGTATATTTGCTATCGTTCAACTTGTAGGGCTTATTTATATTAGTAGCATTAATTTAATTTAAAAAAACAGGTAACATTATAATTCACTTTATTATAATTTTCCATTTTTTACCTTATTCAATATACTAGTAAACGATATGCAGAGTGCAATCGATTTGAATTCCCGGTAAGAGGGATGATAGAGGTTCAATTATTTCCAGCATATAGTGGTTAGTTTTCCCTTTATTAGAAGTTGAAGCATTAGCTTCCTTATTAGAATTTTCACATCCTCTATCGTTTTTATTTTTTCTAGTTTGCTTATGCTTCCTACAATGAATCGAGAATACATTCCAAAATGGAATCAACAAGAATAATGTGAAGGTAACACACAATAATCCCTAGACAGCATCTTGATGATTCGAAGAGTTGTTTTTTCCTTTCCCCCTCCTACTAATCCAGGAAAAATAGCCAAGTTAGGCCTTCCATTGGAAAAAATGTAACTGATCATTACGGATATAATAGAATTCCACACAAGGAAGAGAGTGCAACTAGAATTCAAACGTTCTGAAAAGTTTTTGAACTGTGGTGAACTATTTTAATTTTTTGGGTTCAGGACAAACGATTTCAGGTTTGACCAAG
Source organism: Zygogramma bicolorata (assembly GCA_032362365.1). NCBI lineage: Eukaryota > Metazoa > Arthropoda > Insecta > Coleoptera > Chrysomelidae > Zygogramma > Zygogramma bicolorata. Next base: position 3,289,879 of record JAVJAQ010002021.1, read on the forward strand.
CGGCGGGTATTTTGAGTGTGATCGATGCTGTGTTGGTTAATGATTCTGAACGAGAAAACCTGTTTGGGATGATTTCTTCATTTTCCATTATGAGTTTGCAATTACATGTCAATTTGATTTTGACTGCTCCAGGAGCATCATAAGTTCCTTCCGGAAATATCATTGTTACATTTGGGCATACTATTTTTGATTCGTTTTTGGATGAGTTATAAATGTCTTCATCTATTTCTGAGATCATTGTAGTGGTAGACTTATGACAGTTGATGGGGCAATGGTGAGTAATTTCCTCCACTGTGGCCCCATGATATAACGTCTTTGCACAAGCCGGGCCTTTAATTGTGTCTGCTGAGAATCTCGGTAAAAAACACAATTGATTTTCATAGGGCTTACAATGGATTAAACCTGTACCTAATATTTGACGAGTTCTACTCGAATGTGTATTGAAGTTTTCTGAAACTGATAGAAATATTGTATCGAACAGGATTGTAGTCTGTAGTTTTCGATATATATTCTTGAAATTTTCCTGAATTGGTTCCAATTCTGGTCATTGACAACCTTTTTTGAAGTTTGAATAATTTTTTATATTGGTCTCGTTCATCTTTCATTATTGTGTTAAGCTTTTGTTGTGCTGCTACCCCACAGCACCACTTCAAACCAGAGGCTATGAAGTCTAAAGATCGTTCAACCCTGAAGTGGGGGTTTCCCCTCAGTGGGGATGCTCCCCAACATACTCAGCTAAGTTCGTATTCTCTGAATTCTTGATCGAATGCAGCATCAAGTTTACTTATTTCGTCAAGTATTCGACATTAGAATTCGCTATTATTTTTTGACAAACATCCAACTTCAATTTGTTTATTACCTTCAGTCTTTTCGTACCAGTACATTTCATAAAATAGAGGTATTGTTGCCTCGTAGGTAATGACTGATGGTAGAGCTTTCCAAATGCGCCTGCCGTTACTTCTAGGTTATTATCCGTAATGATACCATATGCAAAACAGAATTGCATTTTTCCATTTTTTTCCTCTTACCATTCAATCAAAAACCTGAAAACTGTTTATATTTATTATTTGTTTAATGTTTTTACTTCTCATTTGAACAGTTATCCTCCTAAACTCCAGGGACCATTGTAAGGTAAAATCCGACTGACATGGACCACTTCTTTTTTACTATCTTTTGAAGTCCCCATTTGAATTTCATTGTCCACCTCTCCAACTTTTCGAATAATTGTATAAATACCAAACCATTTCAATAGTAGTTTCTCTGACCGACCATTTTTTTTTCGGTGAAAATCTTAACTTTATCTCCTGGCTCAAAGTCTAATTGGCGATGTTTACCGTCATATCTCAATTTGTCTTTTCATTGTCTTTCTCTTATATTTTTTGCAGCTAAATTTTTTACTACTAGGGCCTTTCCTCTCATTTCATTTTCTCAGAAAGAGTTCCGGGAATATATCAGGTTTGCTTCTATTTGCAATACAGGTTCTCGGCCATAAACAAGCTTGAATGAAGGAAAAATTGTTGAAGATTGTTTGGCGGTGTTATAAGCAAATGGGGTATATATTCTGGTCAGTCCGACAAGTCTGTATTGACATACATCGACAGCATATCTGCTATAGTTTTGTTCAATCTTTCGGTTAATCCATTACATGATGGCCTGTACGCTGTCGTATGTTGGTTAGTTGTGCCCATACTTTTTAACAGCTCTTGAACTGACTCAGATCGAAAAGTTTGCCCCCTTTCCGATAGATTATGTTTTGGTGATCCTTGTCTTTTAATTATTTTCTCGAGAATAAGTTTTGCTACAGATCCTGCTTTTCCTGATTCCAGCGCTTCTGTTTTGCCCAGCGTGTAGCATAGTCGGTAGCTACAACAATAACTTTTTTCCCACTCTTACTTTTCCTGAATTGTCCTAGGATATCAATACCGACTTCCTCAAAGGGCCTACCAACTGGAATTGGATGGGATTTTGCTTGACAATCCTTGCAACCCTTCACATATTTATCGACATCCTTTTGTAGATTCGGCAAGTAATACCTACTTTCAATTTTGTGCAATGTTTTTGCGATCCCTAAATGTCCAGATAGTGATTCAGTTTGGTGAGAAAACAAAATCTCTCCTATGAGATGTTTTGGTATAACCAGCAAATTATCAAGCAAGTCCATTGAAGTTACCGTTTGCTTTATACAGTATGCCATCGATCAGTCTGAAATTATTTGCTCTTTTCCTCAACCCTGTTGATATTGAATTATCGTTAGGATTTTCTACAGCCTCCACTAGTTTTTTCACTTCCTGATCTCTCTGTTGTTCTTTCTTCAAATCTTCATACACTAGTAAATATGTTGGTATGTGGTCAACCTCGTCGTGTTCCTCCTGTGTTGGTATCGATGCTGGGTTTCTTGACAGACAATCTGCATCTTTGTGTGCAGTCCCATTTTTGTGAACTATCGTGTAAAACCTATCGAACGCCTCGATCCACAGGTCATTGGTATTTTCTAATTTTAGTCAGCATTATTGCTTGTTACCGATGGGTAATGCATTGATGAAATTCTACCCCTTGCTTCCTGTCAGACTCGCAATTCATTTTATATACAGGAGGTACATTTATTGATTGCCAGAATTGTAGAACTGACAAGAACTAAAGGATTTTCTAGATATTGGGAGCGAGTTGATTTTGTTTCTTCATGACAATATTTTCGTGTCATCATGGTAGTACCGTCGGATATCATTGTTTCGACACCACTTTTCAGATTGTTGTATTTTTTAGACAAAGTTATTCTCTCTTCAGCTATCTTATCGTCGAATGCTTGACGGGCTTCACGTTCTACATTACCTATTGCAGAATGTATTGCAGCTTGGAGAGCCAGAATAATTAATTCAAATCCAATACGTGGTGGGCCTCGAACAATACCACCACCCCATTTCCTTTTTCAACCAAATTTATCAATTGTATTTGATATCATACCCGCAGGACGATACTTTTCAAACTGAAAGTTCTTCATAGTATCATTTATTGTTATTCATACATGGCAATGACTGAGAATTATGATAAAAACAATATTTGTATTCCAAGTGATTCAATATTTAGTAAGTACATTTGTTACCGAACGTACCCCTGTCTTATATGTACGGTGAAAATACTGCCAATCCGAATCGTTGTGTCTATCTGCTTCTTTGTCACGATGTCGGCTTCTCGCAGGAATTTGGCACCCAGCCTGGTATCAGAAAGATACCCCAACGTACCACTTTTAGAAGCTAAGAGTGTTATTCCCTTCAATTCAAGAGCTAGTTTTCCAACGTTATGTTTTTTTATGAGTTCGTTTCCGGATACAATGTTCTGTCAGCTGTAGAGAAATGAAATGCAAAAAATTGATCAACAGATTTATTGACTTCCTTGAAACATATAAACAATGCATGGTGTGCTAGAAACTTTTGATATTACATTTACTGCAATCTCATTTTCAAATGAGAAAGTCCATCTGATTTGGGGGAGCAAATACCTATCTTAGGAAAATATCCATTGTAGAAATAATTGATCATGAACATCTGCAAAATTTAAAAGTCTGAATAATTGTCAAAGTTCGGTAAAATATGTTTTGTCGCCAATTGTGTAAATGGGCATCTAGTACACCTATACCCCCACAACCATGGAGTTGACCAGGTTCTGTCTCAGTGAAATTCATCTTTTTGGTTGCACACTATCTGGCAATCAACCCGATACCGACTTCCCTATCTTTTTGACTCATTCGTTCACAGCAAAATGTTGGTAGTTCATTTCATACTCTTCTTGATTTCCTATAGTGAGGGAGGTACCATATCTAGTGTATGAGTAACATTGCAGTAAATATAAACGTATTCAGTATAACTATTTCACCATTTAGGGCAATTCATTAACATAACTCGCATACTAATTTTCTGCAATCATTTACAAACCTCACACACTGGAGACGTTACTATAACATAGTTCTCTATTACTGAGCAATTGGATATTTTCCCATTGACAACCTCGAAATTTGAAAGACTAGTTTGGAAATTCTGGAAGAAGTTAATGTGTGAGACTTCCGGATACCTGGTTTCCATTTCTTACGGACCCGTGCTTTCTTGTTCCAGTTCGAATGGTGTTTCATCCGATCTTGTCGGGGAATCCCATCACAAAGCCTGGTACTGGGGAAGAATTCAGGTCCAATGGAAGAGTTGTTACCTGGTTGAAGGTCCAAGACGAACCGACTTTCCCTGGAAACCGGTCTGGTATTTATAGGAGAAATGCTGTTTTCCTATAGAATTCATATCTTCTGCTGAAAAATTCAACCTAGCTTCCAACACACGCGAACCAAGGATCTGAAACTCATGCAATATGTTCTGAGGTAACCTGTCTATCAGTATGACCAGCCCGGAAAAACGAGTGATGCCCCATTTCCCCACGAAGCACCCGGAAAGTTAAAATTGTTTGGGATGTTGACAGCTGACGCTACAGGACATGTGTTCGGAAAAAGCCCCTCGGTGCTCCTCTGGGCACCGGTGAGTGGCTGATTATAGTGTCAGTTTTGTGAGAAAAGAATCTACTCCAACTCCCACAGAGAAATTTGTATGTCCAGCTGATCACAAGCCCCAACATCACTACAAAGTTGAGGTGCTGTACCAACAGCATTCGGAGTAGCCAAAGCTTGTTCATTGTCCGGAAACTTCATCTTTTTTTCCAAGAGGGTGTTGTCGAATATAAAGGATGTATATTCTGTCCTCTGGTTGTTCCATCATCAGAGTTCTATTCTGTCGTTGATAACATTCCCACCACTAAGAAGGGAAATGTGCAGGTTCTCCTTTTCTCTTCAGGTATGCTTTTTGTAGAGCCTTATATACTTTACCCGGATCCTAGAATTTATAAAAAATAAACAACACCCCGGGACAAACTATCTCAGATTCCCCCTGAACCTTTATCCACTTTCAGCAAACGGAAAGGAGATAAATGTTCCTATGTATTGTTATAACCCACAATGAGATTATGGTGCTCTTAGTCTTGAAAAAAAATCGTTGGAAGAAATATAACTCAATTAACTAAACTCTCACATAACGTTACAAACATAATATTTTTTTAACTATTTTTTATTTTCATTTTTTACGGCGTTTCCTCTGCCTCCTTTCCTGGTGGTTGGGTTCCGACCTGAACTTCTCCCCGGTACCGGGCTCTGCCTGTTTCTGTTCCTTTTGTGTCCTTAGGAAAGTGTCCTGGGGAGTCTTCCTCACTATCACTCGTTTCCCCAAAGAGCTTCATCAACAGTTCTCGTTTTTCGTTTTCTATTTCCTCGTTAAGATGTTCGTTGGCGGCTTTTAGGGCCGCTGTAATATTTGTTACCGTATATTTACGCGCCATTTCTTTAAATAAGAGTTTCTAATTGTTATTTGACGCTTGTTTTCGAATTCAAATGTTTTTGCCGTCTTCTGGTTCGGCCTCGGTTTCTTAGGCATGTTTTAGTGCATCATCACCGCATGAGGAGGTTCTATGTCGCTTATGTCTCCGCCGTCATGAGGTTGTTTTCTAAACATAAAATAATAAATTTTTAATTATTTGACGGTTGGGAAAAGTAGAGAACTAAATTCTCGGTATAGTAAATCCCTTTTTTGTCGTTTAGGAAGATTTCATATGCATTGGGGTAGGGACATCCGGTAATGGTGTATGGTCCTTCGTACAACAAACACAATTTCTGGTTGATGTCTTTACTGGCTTTGAACTGATGATTAGTCTTCAGTAATACGAGATCCCCCACGTTATATTTCAGGACACGACGTTTCTGTTGTTCTCGTCGCTTCAGGGTGCTTTGTAACAATTGTTGTTTGGCTAATTCCTGGATTTCCTGAATTTCCATGGGAGCAGTCGGCCTCCAATAAGTTGATATTACTAGATCCGCTTGGAACTTGCGTGTCTGTCCAGTGAGGAGTTCTATGGGAGCGTAACCTGTGCTTTGATGTGCAATAGAGTTCAAGCATTCTTCCATCTCTGGAATATACTCCAGCCAATCGGTTTGTTCTTCGTGACAATATGTTCGTAGCAGTCTTCCAATTCCTTTCATATACCTCTCAGAAGGGTTAGATTTTGGCTGTCTGATCGAAGAATAGGTTGGAACTATCTGAGCCTCTTGGAGTGACTTTTTCGAGGTGAAATGGGTTCCATATTCACTGAGAATTTTTTTTACTGGTATGATCGGAACTAAATCCTTGACGATTCGATTCGCAGCGGCGACAGCAGTTGCCTTTTCAAGTGGATATAATTTGATAAATTTGGAGAAAGTATCTACCGCTACGAGGAAGTACATAACACCTCCTCGTCCTTTCGGCAAAGGCCCAAAAAATTTGGCCTAAATAGGGGTTACAGGTCCTTCTGGATTGAAATTTCTCCGCTTGGATTTTTGGTAAATGGTAATGCCAAATAATTTTTTCCATCAATTCCTACGGTATAGCGATGGTGATCACGTTATTAGAAATTGGCAAGAGTTTTAACATAGGAAAAATATCGATGCTTTCCACTCGATATGGTAAAGTAATCTTGTTCGATGAAGTGATTCTACTTTCAAATCATGGCTCCCAAAACGTGTTACAGAGTAGTTTACGGAGGACATCGTTCAAAATATCAATTTATTGACGGTTGAGCCCACCATTGCATATTTAGGGCAGATAATTTTTAATTCAAGTTTTACTACGAAATTTTCTTCAGTATCGAGGCGCATCTGCCATGGTATTGATTAGTCAGAAGCATACAGAGTGATGTCAAAATACCATGTTTCTTTAATGTTGCACACCCTGTATATCGTTATCGGGCATTTCTTTTCTTTAACACAGCATGGTAGACATTTTTTGTTCAACTTTGCTCACCCTGTATATGGTAGACATATAATGATTCGGGAGAAAATATTGATGTACGGCGTTCTTAGGAAATTCCATTCATTGACAAAACCGTAAAAATTTATGATCAGTTATGACGACAACCATTATTATGAATCAAGCATCCGCAAATAACGTGAAAAAAATATATAATTTTCGATAACGTCGGTCTATGAAACCGACCTATTCGAAAATATAAAAATAAATGAATATTATTTTTTGATGACAAATTTGTATGATAATATGAAAGTTTACCTTATTCTCTATTCGAATATATCAAATTCATGATATTTCTGTTATTTGAACTATAAAAAGGAGAGGTAATAAAAAGGTGTCGATTTAATGAACAGGCTTTTAATCGATTCAAAGAAACCGTACAAAAAAATACCTGGATTCGATAAAACACAAAAATAGTCACTTGCATATTGAAAAATTAAGAAAATAAACTTCAACTCTCGAAATCCATATGGACGACTGAAACTATTACTTCAAATATTCAGATTCATAATCTTTATGACAATCTCTACATAATCCAGTAAGGTGCTCTAGGCACAAATATTTCTTAAATTATGTGCAATAATAATTTGTTCTTCGACTTTTTTTAGTGCTGCAGTACGTACATCGTCCATGAGTTAGTTTGGTTCTGAGGAACAACATTATTAGTTTCTATTCCACACATTTCAGAAAGTCGTGCACGTATTATCCTTGGAATATTTTGCTGCTGAGCTCGTCGACGAATATGTGGATCAAGCAATTGAAATCCTAAATTTTCTAAGAATTTCCTTCTCCTAATTTTTGTTTGGTTATTCGAGTTATAATTTATATAACTATTTATTCCAGCAACATTCATGGCACAATAAAAAATGACCATTGGCCAACGACGAGTTGCACGACCGCAAATGTAGGTTTCGCACATTTTGTCTACAATATCGACACCTCCTTTCGTTTTGTTGTAGTCCATGATTGTCTGGTTCGCCAATTTCCCTGTCAACACCATCATCCTAATGCATCGTCGATAGTAATAGCACATTTCTTTTTCGGCTTGGAATGTACGAAACGAGTGTACACTTATCTCTAAAGGCAAACATGATGGAAATCTATTTCTATTTTTACGTAATGTTCCAATTGTAGTGAGACGGTGTTGTTTCAGTACCTCAGTTATAGGTACGCTAGTGAAAAAGTTGTCGAACGTGACATTTCTACTTGATCCCAAGATAGGTGAACAGAGACGAGACACCAATGCTAAATATGAAGTGTCACACTGAAATGGACCGACAGGCTGTTTTCCTACGTAGATCTCTAACTTTGACGTTTGGAACATTTTGGCGTCGATCAAGGCATATATTTTTATTCCATAACGATTAGGCTTTTTCGGCGTAATTACTCTGAACGGACATTTACCTCGAAATGCTTCAAGTTTTTCATCAATAGTTGTGTATGCTGACATATCATAATGTTGTGACAAATTTAATACAAACTCGTCATAGATTTCCCTCATTGGAACTAACTTGTCTATTCGTACTCTTTCTTGTCTGGTAGCTTTATCCTCAAAACGAATATGTTTCAACAAAAACTGAAATCGAATCCGCGACGTAGTGAGCCTGAATATGTCCATAGCCATTCCATTGGTCCTGAATAAATCTTCAGCATTTCTCCGGTTATTTTTGCTACCAACAGAAATGTATAAAAGTCCCAATAATGCTTTCACTGTATTAAATCAGTTGGCCTAGAAGAACGGTTTTGCGAAACATCATAAGCTTGCATTTCTATAAATTTATTGGTGTTGGTAACAATTTTTTCCAATATGTTCGCAGATAGAAAGCATTCCCATATTTCTGAAGCTTTATTTTTGTGACGTATATTACCTTTGGGCCCAGGTAAATGAGTGACAATATTTTCGGCACATCGTAGTTACATTTCTACCAATGAAGCGAGGTATTCTCGCAGCTTGAATTTCTTGTTCTTCAGGAACAAGCAAGTTCTGTTCATTATCAAACTCCTCTTCCGATTCTGTCTCTTTAATGAGTTCTTTATGATCGTCTATCAAATTCCCCTCGTCATCATCTGATTCAACCTCTGTATCAGTTAAAACTTCTCTATGAAGCCGTAACAACCATTCTTGATCCCTTTCGTAATTCATTATGAATGTATTTATCTTAAAATATAATTTAATCAGTACTTTTATAAAAAAATCAGTCAAAATATACGCACCTCAAAATATAACAGCAATGATAACATCGGTTTTGGAATCGAATCATAAGTAATATTCGAAGTTTTGATTCAATGATGGCCACTACCCGCTTTCCAACTTACGACTGAATAGACAACCGCGTTCTCGAAAGGTACTAGGAAGCTCAGATTGAAATAAAATTCAGAACGGCTAATACAGCGAAATTTTGAATCGGTCGGTGCGAGAGACATAACGTTATCAGCCGAAGGTTAATATCGAACTTTCCGATTGCAAGTATTTCTCCAGTGAACCGATTGAAGGCTTCATCGACGATTCAATCAGTTTTTACTGAAAATGTTGTCGTTCAGTGTTCTTGAATGAAAAAACTTCAAGTGCAAGAAAGTCTTGTGAAAACTTGAATCGCTATGTTTGGAATAGTTCAAAGGGGAGAAATACCGTGGCGATAGTGAGGCACTGTCATGTTCTGCGCTGTATCATCAGCACCATGCAATTCCCCTAGGATTATCAGGGCTGATACCTCTTTCATAAGTGCCCCGAGCTTAATTATTCCTTATTGGCCAAAGCAAACGGGAAAAACCCCAGAGCTTAGTCGTTCCTGGCAGTTGAAATGCTATTCTTTTCGACGTTCCTTACAGCTGAAGACGACTCTTTCGTAAGTGCTTCGTCGATTATTATAGCTGAAGACGGCTCTTTCGTAGCCGAATTATGTTTAAGGACTTTGGTCTGTGACGTGTGTGGGCGGTCGCCAGCGCCGGAACTCCTGCCAAGGTTAGATAGTTCCAAATGATCGTCATTCGGACAGTTTTCGTTTGACTGACACTAGTGCCTGACGACTATAGCTCGAACATTCGAACAACGCTGCTTTGAGAAAACCCCATATATTGATATTGGGATTCATTTTTTCTTCGACCAATATTTCCGCTGTTTCTATTATTTCTTTATTCAAAATTGTTATTGTAATTTCCTCATATTCGAATTCATTTTTCATTAATATTTTTTTTATTTTCATTTCCAGGATGAAAACGTCTAGCATGCCAATTATGGATGACGCTCTCTATCGGGCAACTCCTATACGGGTTAAAATATATTAGACCGTCCTTTTACGGGGGCCAAATGTCACACGCCCGATGGTAGTATTCACTTCAACGGATGCGCGATGTGCCACACCGAGCCGAGGAAGCGAGAAGCGAAAACGGGCATCTGAGGAGAGCATATCCCGAAAAAAAATTGCGGTTGGCTGAGGGGTCGCACAGGTCGGAACCGCTCGAGGACGGGTAATATTTTGCCAGTTTCAACCCGGTTGAGGAAATTGAGGCGACGATCAACCCGATGGCAGAAGAGCATTCCGAAAATTGTGCAGCTTCACTACCTGGAATTGGTGATTTGTTTTCAATTCTGCCAGCATTGCTGTCGGAGATTGAGACCGATAGTGAACCTGAACAATCAGCGACGAGAAAAAACAAACAAAACAGCTGATGGTGTCGAAGATAACGAGTAAAAATCACTTGTAGACTTTTGGACGCCATGTTCGTGGGAATGTTAAATGATCTGTTGAAGAAGGGGTGCGATTTTCAGAGGGCTGAAGGGGTGCTAATTTCAAGACAGGTATGATCATGATTCGAAGCTCTCAGATGGGCACAACCTCTTGAATCCATAGGGTAGCGAAGTAAAATCATCATTGAATTTTCTTTTTGTCGAGTTTGGTCTATACATTTTGGAAACTTGCCTCGTTATTACTTGATGCTCGGCATTTCGAAGAATGGCTCTCGAAGGAACATTGATTGGATGGGTGGACTTTTCCAAAACAGCCGATTTGATGGTGTCGAAGTTAACGAGTTGTGATGCTGCATAATTCAGAGAAATACCCTTCACTTTACACACAACCTTATGTTCATTTGCGTCGGTAGACCAGACTTTGAAGGCATAATTTTTGGGTCCGCCACTAACGAATTCAGTTATATATGACCCTGGGCCATAGCATTCCAGCTCGTCGGTGAGTTTCCCCAAAAATTCACCTGTGGGCGGTTTGAATTCACCCCACAAACAAAATCGAGTCAGTGTCGAAATAAAGGACCCTATCACCCAATTTCTCCAGATACTCGTACAACTTGAGGCGTGCTTGAGTTGTCACATATGCTGATATAGCCACATTCACGGTAGACAACGGTGTGAAGCTTTCATCCTTGTACCCCCAGCTCACGTTGAGAGTATTCTCGTTGATTGGTAAAATGGCGTCAATATGTATGGCAGGATCTGTCATCATCGAATTAAATTCTTCAGGTGTATGAACGATTGAGGTTTTCGACTGATTTTCTTTCTGGCCCAACTTTCCCCAGAAAGAATTCAACATTAATTTGGCGAGACATCGCAGACCTGGATTTTCTACAATATTTGCGTATTCCAACTGAATATCTTCACGCTCCAAAAATTCCTCAATGTACAGAGCCTTTGTCTCTGGCGTTACACACTTCGGAGGCCATCCGGAAGCTTCTTGTTTTATTTTGACGAATTTCTTCATCATTTCGGTGAAAAGTCCCTTCACTCCTGTTGCTTTGTCATACTGAACAACATTGTAACTCCAAAATTCAGAAATATTCAGGATTTCATACCCTAGATCTACAGCTTTCAATACTTCGTCCAAAACCCAGGTTCCTTTGAGGGCTCTCTCTTCGACAGAGTGTCTGCATTCTTCCTGTGCCATCTGTTCGCCACAAGTTCGGCACAAAACGAACATGAGTTCATTATTCATTTTCACTGGTAATACAGGATGATACAAATTTTGCGGCGGAAGAATGGTGCACTTGATGAGTCCGTTTGAATTTTTCAAGTCAATGTTATTACACCCTTCTCCTACATATACCACGGGGTGTGAAGTGATTTGTTTGCCATAGGTACAGGCAAATGGGTATAGACTACGAAAATCAAGATAAAAAATTTTCTCACCCTCTTTGGCCTTATAATATTCAACAGTATTGCCTGTACGCCCTCCGTAAAGAGCGTCACGCCCGTCAAGAGGTTCATCATACGCAAAGGCTTGTGTTACTGAGCGAATTTCAGGATTTTCCTGTAAGTCTCTGAGAAATTCACATTCCCATTTTTCTATAACTTTATAACCCAATTGGCGAAGTCGCTCCGTCTTGGCAACAGTGCTTTCGTATCGTAACTCCAGCGTCTCGTTCGGATTATCGTACAGCGGTTTGTCTCGATTAAATTTCAGACAGAGCGGATGTCCATGGAAATAACAACCGTGAAACTCTAATATCTCTTGGGTCTCGTCACAAAATCCATCCACTTTAACGCCGGCAATCAATGCTTCAGGTCCTCTAGCAGCGTGTCGAATTTTCACAGATCGTCGGTGTTCCTCCCACATCAACCATTGCAATGCAATTTTTGATTGACGGTCTCGATTTCGATACCCCCCTTTAGGAATTAATCCAATGGTATTCGGTTGCAGAAAGTTACGCCTAAAAACTTTATTACAGGCTGAAGCAATGGTGACGGCTTCAGTAAAGGGGCACACATTGGCTGTATCGAGCAGCTGTTCCCGAATCTGTCAGAAATTTATACCCGAATGCATTTTCTGTCATCACTTGATTTTCTGTTTGATTCGATATCATTGCTGTATCAGTTCTCAAGTCTAATTGAACCGAACGCCCATCATCCATGTGAATAACGAACTTGATTGTTTGGTGTGAAGTTTTTTTTTTGAATTTCATGTGAGTTTTGTTATAATTTTTTCGTATAAACTACCGGTTTCAATTTTCTGTACCAGCAAGAATTTCAAAATTGATAGTCATTCGAATATGTGATTAGATTACGACTCTGGATGTTCAAATTTACGAATCTGTCAGAAATTTATACCCGAATGCATTTTCTGACATCACTTTTCTGTAAGCTTTGTCATAGTTTTGAAGTGCTGATATGAATTGATCTAATTTTTCTTTTTTTTCTTCCAACAGAATAAGCCCCTCACCATTCTTGAGCGGAAAATCGATGTGGGGGAGACGCCACCTGCACCACCGCTCCCCTTCATTTCGCTGGGGACAGTGGGCCCCTACTATATATACATGAATAAGAGCGGGGCCGTAATAACGGTGTGGGTACTAAAGGTAAATTCACGATGATAATGTATATGCAAGATTTTGATGTTTCATTTCTCTTACAGGCTCAATAAAAGATTATTAGTTGTTTGTGTTTTTTTTTTTATCATAACACTGGGTATTTCTAGGATCTTTGTTTTAAAATAATGCTATCAAACTCACCGCAATTTCCTTCATTACATATTTCATGAATTCCAGAAGAATTTGATAAACTTTTACTTTTATGGAGACATCCTGCTTTCGCTGTCCTTTCTTATTTAAAAATAGAAAATTATACAGTGTGTAGTAGGGTGTCTGAAAAAGAAGTTCGTTATAACTAGTCTGAATTTTTTTTTCAAAACTTACACCTCTCGCGCTGACAGCGTCCATTTACATTATTGGTTATTATACAGTGTGAATACCGAAATGTCTGAAAAAGAATTTCGTTATTATACCTAGTCTGAATTTTTTTCAAAACTTACACCTCTTGCCCTATATGACAACGTCTATCTACATTATATTATAAAGTGTGCATACCAAAATGTCTGAAAAAGAATTTCGTTATTATAACTAGTCTGAATTTTTTTAAAAACTTACACCTCTTGCCCTATATGACAACGTCTATCTACATTATTGGTTATTATACAGTGTGCATACCGAAATGTCTGAAAAAGAATTTCGTCATACCTAGTCTGAAATTTTTTCTAAAACTTACACTTCTTGAATATGTTATATGTCGGCGTCTATTTACAATGGTAAGCAACAAATATTTACAAGGCGCCCTTTGCTTCACTTCTGGTTTCTCACTGAAAGTGCTGTCAGTTACTGATAAATTCACGTTGATTTTTGTAAAACTTACATGAAAAGGAAATGTCCTCTAATACCCTTTCACAATACTCAATTGGCGGAGGTGGATAGTGAAAGCCATGTCTAAAAAGTGAGACTTGATTTTTTTTTTAAAAAAGGTTAGACTATTTATCTTACAAATTGAATATTTCCCTGGCCATAGGGGAAGGAAGAGTGAAATAATCGAGCAAAGCTGATCGATACCTCATTTCTTCCTCTTCATCACCAATCAATGACGGATCATTGAGAATAACCTCCTCATGAGTGCTAAATAAAAAAAAAGGAATTATTTGCCCAATTATGGTTTCTTTCACTTACAATTGTGTGGAGGTAGATATTTCTCTAACCGTATCAGGGGAAGGAAGGAAATATATCAAAGGTATTCGATTACTCATATCTTCATCACCAATCAATGACGGATTATTGAGAATAACCTCCTCATGAGTGCTAAATAAAAAAAAGGGATTATTTGCCCAATTATGGTTTCTTTCACTTACAAATTTTTGGAGGTAGATATTTCTCTAACCGTTGGGGAAGGAAGGAAATGGAAATCTATCGAAGGTATTCGATTACTCATATCTTCATCTCCAATCAATGATGGATCGTTGAGAATAAACTCCTCATGAGTGCTAAAAATGATTTGCCCGATTATGTTTTTTCGCAAAAAGGAAACTCAGAATCGCATCTGAGGACCCTAAATTTTCACTCGTATGATCCTTACTGCTATTGAAATATATTAACGGTATTGGGTAAAAAAAAAAAATGAAAATTGAGTCAGTAATGGTTCGTTTTTTCTAGTGCGTAAAATAACTTACTCAGAAGAAGTATGACAAATTGTCGACTGGGGAGGCCTGAAATTATTATTTTTGAGAAATGTCAGTGAAGAATATACAAAAGCACTTACATTTCAAATTTAGATGACATTCCTCAATGCTGAAAAAATAATCTGTTCAAAAAGAAGTTTTTTTTTGTCAATTTTCACATACTTTTTGTCGTCAAAATAACCCCACTTCGTTTCCATCCCTTCTCTCAAAACACTTGAAATATCCAGTTCTCTAAATTTTTTTTTGTCAAATATTGTTCGAAAGAGATATAGGATAAAAAGTACTCACGGAAGGTTCTCGAAAGAGTCACCACTTGCTTCTGGAAGGTTCCCGAAAGAAGACATTTTCTGAGATTTTCAATAAAATTGTCACTGCACTAAGAATCAATTGAATTTTTTGAGCTGTGAGAATGTTTAAATACTGTCTCCTTGAGGGGGGGAAGATGACGTTCAATACCCAAAGAACAAAGAAATTCATGAAATATCAGTATTGGTTTTTATTAATCTCCTCTGCGATACGATTTATCTCTTTTGACCCATACGGAAATGTGGATGATAGTATCACTCAAGTCGGTTGATTTTCTACGACGCAATTTCAGCTAACGCCTAGAGAAAAATCTACTGCATTTTCACCGCAGCTTAATCATGAAGTGTGGTTCTTATCAAGAGCAATGTGTTTTTGCTGAAGAAATTCATGTCTACAATTAGATATCCCCCATAATTATCGCTTTATTGAAAAGATCATGCTTTTTCCCCAAGGCGTTGTGCCCCAAAATGATTCAAGGTGGTAGCGACTTCCCTAAATGAAACAAAAGTTTTGGTTTTTGTGACAATCGACAATGCTTTCGTCTAGTGAACAATCATTCAATCTTCACAGAACAACTTTTGAAAATCGTACTTCTTGTATTGTTCATGTGTTTATAGAATCATGCTTTTTCTCCTAAGGAGTTTTGTGTGCCGCCCAAGACTCAGGCTGGTTAGCGACTTCCCTAAATGAAACAAAAGTTGTTTAAATTTTTTATTGTGACAATCGACATTGCTTTCGTCTAGTGAACATTCTTCACAGGGCCAGTCAAATCGTCGATGAAGTCTCTGAAGTGTCCATCGACGTCCTCCCTCACTGGGCCCCCTCAAACTTCCCTGCGTCGGCTTGTGAACTGTGCCACTCCTGTGCCCCTATCAGTCTCTGGTCGGCTGAAACTCCCAGCCCGCCACCTACGCAAATACAACTTCGAAATCGTACTTCTTGTGCGTATTGTTCATGTGTTTATAGAAGGAGGTGCGTCCTATTACTTTTCCACAAATTTCACATAAAACATGTCTTCGGTCATAGTCGTACTGCCATTTTTTAAATTCCTCATACGATGACCAGGATTCTTTGTTGAACGGTATCCAGTTTCCTTCATTTTTTCCGCAAGTTATGTAACATTTATCACAGAGTTTTGCACTCGATATTTCTTTATGGCACCGCTCACACAACATGTTTCCACTGCAACGTCTGGACAATGACTGACAGACTGACGTTCAGTCTTCATCTTTTTTGACCCTCAGGAAGTCTGACACTGGTAATTTCCAAAAAAAAGGTATCGGTATCAAGCCCCTGAGAATTTCCCATACATCCTCAAATGTTACTTCGCCGGCCGGTTTGAACCGCATCCACCCCTGGTTATTTAGGTTTTTGGAGCAAAAGGTAAATCCAATATAGTCAGTAGGAATCAATCCTTCCACACCTTTTTCAACAATACTTTCGATTGCATCTCTGACCCACTGTGTAGGTTCAACTCCTTCAGGAACGGGACGAATTTTGAATTCCATAGTTTTTCCTTGCACACCAAATCGTCGATTTTTCTTGACAAATTCCTGCTTGATAATGAATTTTTCCATGTCTGTTCAGATCGACTTCCAGCAACAAACTGACCGCTCCACACTTGCTCATAGTCTCATAACCCCTTCCCCCGCCCTGGGCTTATCGACAGGGCTTTGTGCAAGATGTCTTGAGCCACTCAGCCACCAGCCACGCAAAGACGACCCTTCTGCCAATCACCAGAAAACTCACTCTCAACGGGCTTCTCGGACCCAAACCGGGGGCGACGCTGCACGCGTACGTTTACTTTCCGATTTATTGATATGTTGAATCGTTTCAGTGTTGATCATGGTCTGAAGAAGTTCACAAGATTCGGTGAATGTTCTGATTGAATCGTTTCACTGCTGGTCGTGGTAATTTTCACTCCGATTGCAAGTTCGTCACTAGAGCGACTCAACTGAACAAGATGGACCGGCGGAGCGAAGGAGATTTTTTTTTTAGCAGGCGGAAATGAATTTTTCAAACTGTCAATTGTTGAATTGACAAGTTGTGGTCAAGTTCCGAGAGATTTCTACATGTTAGTTCGTCACTAGAGTTCACACATGCCATCCGGAACCTTTTCTTTTGTCATCGAAATTTGCCCCCGCTCTGGAGCATGCGGACTCTTCGGCCGCATCGAGAGGGGACTCAAATGACCGGTCATCGATATGAATCGCCTACACCAAGGCCAACCCACCAAATCATCCAGTGCGCCATCCTCACATCAAGCGCGGCTCGACGACGTGTCATGTTCCGGTCCGCAGCGCCTGCGACGGCAATACTTTTTTAAACCTTATCGTCTATTTGCATAAACATGAAACGTAAAAAACTCTGAATACCGTGTTTAAAGCTCCCATACGTATTGTCATGTTCTCTTGAGGAAGTCGGGCGTGGCGCGCTGCATCATTGTCAAAGCCTTTCGATGCGGAGCGGCCCCTGCGACCTCAGCTAGTGACTCATAGGTCTGTGTGACCGAAGAACCCGACGTTGAGGTTACGACAACCGAAATTCAGCGGCGAGAGGTCCTCCGAAGCGCGCGCCACCCGCCGCCGTGACGTCACGGAAAAGTGGAGGGGGTGGTTTGAAGTGTCCCAACACCTGCTAAAACTTCTTCTTTTTGGGCTCAGATGCACATTGACTAACTCCACCTGCACGTTTCTAGTGATCTAAGGTTGCGGACACAACGGAGTGCCGACCATCGGTCCCACCATACCCCCGACCATAGCATCGCACCATAGCACCCTCGACCCTCGCTCCGATCCACGCGCCTAGTGATCACATCGAGGCTCGGATCATCGCATTTTTGAACCAGTACGGTGTGAACAAGCTTCGCATGAACATGGATTTCTCGATATTCTTCATCAGATGAAAAAGGTATAATTCTGAATTCTAGTGCTAAAAAATTCTACCTATATAAAAGGTATCTGAATTCGGAAATACACCCCCTAAACAAAAAACGCACGATTTACGAAAAGACCCTGTCCGTTTTTGTGACTACATGAGAATGAAAATAGAAACGTTCGATTATATTTTTTTAACGAATTTGGAGAGAAACTAAAGAAAAATTACCAGAATTGCTATTGTCAACCAATTGGATCTGAAGAAAGACTCATGGTAACTTCAAGGTAAGTTAATAAAACATATTTATTTGAACACCCAAATATACTGAACAACATTTGTTTATTACAAATATATAAAACAAAGCGTTAAACATTTTTTTAGCAAAAATATATGAAACTTAACGTTAAACATTTCTTCACACGTTTTTCACCAATACGAATATATGAAAACATTTTAATTCTCAAAATGATTATTAGGTCTAGGATTATTGTTCTCTGCAGAGTATGTTGCTTGGTTGTCAGGGTTTTAGAATTCATTTCGTGGAAAATTAGCCGAATGAGTTTATACATGACTTGATGTTGAATGTATATTTTGTTGAAATGGTAAACCTGTGAAATGAGGTTCCGTAGAGGATTGTATATTGTTTTTGTTTGTTTTTCCTTGGTGTTGTTCTATTACTTGCGTCTGTTGTTCACTAGATGATTGTGTATTGTTTTCTTGTGTTTGTGGTGGGCATTTCTGTACAAGTTGAAGCACACTTATTCGAAATTACATTTTTGGAACATGCATCAAATGTTTTTACGTGTGGCAAAATGCTTTCAAAAAATGACTCGTCTTCATCTATTTCGTTTCTACTTGTATTTGCTTCAGCCATTTTCTCTCTTTTCTGTCGATATTTTTCTTTTCTCCTTAGTTATTCTATTTTTTCCTCTTCTACTCGAATTAGTGATTCACCCAGTGCATCTCTTTTACCCGAGATTCTTTGAATTTTAGCCTTTTTAAATATTGGTGTTGACGTACTTATCGACGATGCTGGTCTGAAATCGAAAGCAGGCTCGGAAACTGTAAGTTGTGATGAGCTGTCATCACCAACGTCATCGTCAACGTCTGCGGCGTCGCTCAAATTTCGTCGGCGTCGCCCGACAAGGTATTGTTGTCATTATCTGCAATAGAAAAATTTCCTTCCGTTGCCCGAGAAGGTGCAGGTATCTTTTAAAAATAAAAGAGAATCAAAATATGCCTATTTCATCTTTGCATCATCATCTGCCCCATCACCAGACCTGTTCTGACAGTTTTTGTATAAAAGTTTGTCTCAGTCTCTTCCATTTTGCTTTTACAGTGGCAACTGAAGAAAAGTTTTCATGGTATTTAAAAATGCAAACTATCTAACAGTTGAATAATAGACTGAATAAGTAATTAATATTTTAATGAAGACTTTGCAGACACTGCAGATATAAAATAAAAGTGTTTCTAGTCGGGATTAAAGGCCGTCATTGACTGGAATTCCATCCTTCTGTAAAGAAAAATGTTTACTCAACGACAACCTTTATCACGACTAGAGGTATATTATTATTTTCAGGTTTCTTTCCACCGGCATCTCATTCAGAAGCTTAGCGTTTTCATTTCGAATGGGAAAAAGCACAATCAGAAATATTGTTTTAGAAGTTACGGCATTTTTATGGGACGTCTTTTTTAAAACACATGCCAGTTTCCACACAGGATGATTTCAAACGAATTGCTATAAACATTGAAATTTCCCCAACTGCGTGGGAGCACTTGATGGAAAACATATCCGTTTGCGTTGTTCCAGTAACTCAGGTTCAATGTTTCTCAACTACAAGGGTTATTTTTCCATCGTACTTCAAGCTTTAGTAGACGCAAACTACAAGTTTGTTAATATTGATGTCGGAGGATATGGTAAGCAAAGTGACGGTGGTACATTTAAAGTTTCCCCATTATACAAAAAGCTCTCGCAGGGCACTCTTGATTTACCAGACAGTAGTCCACTTCCAGTCTCAAATTTAGTGCCATATGTTATGATTGGTGACGAAGCTTATCCATTGATGAAAAATCTACTTGAACCCTATAGTAAAAACAATTTAAACACCGAAACAGAAAATTTTCATAAACGTTTATCTCGTGCAAGACGCACTGTAGAATATGCGTTTGGTATTCTCCGTGCGAAATGGCAAATTCTATATAGACCCATTCAGACAGATGTTGCACTAGCAGACAAAATTGTCAAAGTCATTTGTATTTTACATAATATAATAATTGATGTAGAAGCCATGAAACATAATCTACAGGATGTTACGTTTGGAACACACAGTCGAAATAACGAGCTGGTGGGAGGTTAAAAGACGAAGCCAAATTTGTACGAGAAACTTTTAAAACGTATTTTATGCAACAGAACTAAATAATAAACTGTTATGTTCGAAAAAAACTGTTTTACTTACCTGGAACTCCACACTCATTTGCTATTTCATTCCACAATTTATTTAGAATAATGCAGTTATGATGATTTTTATCTCATTTGTTCCAAATAGGCTCGCGAATAAACACAAGCCCGATTAGCTTTTCTTTATCCTTGGTAGCGGAGGCGGCGATTCAATGCAAAGTACTCTGGTCGAGGGTCAAAAAATACTAAGTTCGATTTTTACCCTGGCTCCGTCCTATGCGCGGATCTACGGTCGGCGCTTCGATGTAGCCACACAGATACATAATTGTGTATTTATTTTTCATGGTGAGCGAAGCTATGGTGCGATGCTATGGTCGGAGCGATGGTCGGCGCTCCGTTATGTCCGGCCACTAACGTCGCCTCCGTCGTCACTAACTCCTGGGATGACACCGTTGATGTCGACGGGGTCGCCGCCGATGTCGACGCCTCTACCTTCTGGGCCACTACCTTCGTCGACTCCGTGGTTGGATTTTCATCATCCCGGAACTGGAAGAGCACATTCCGGATGATCTTCCCATCCAGCATACTAACAAGATCTTCATGGCTGAGGTCGGGAAGGTTACTCTCGTTAAGGCCAGGGATTATGCTGTCAATGGCACCGTCACTTCAATGTCTGAGAAATCCATTTCTGAAATACATAGAAAACATACATTAACTTACCTATTGGCGATTGTGTTAAGAATTAGCTGAAGCACAAAATTGTTCAAGCGACGTTGGTCCAGAAACAGGCAGGCGGCAGCTGATCGGCCGGTTTTCAGTGGTAATTTTTAGTAGTATTGAATGCATCTGCTGAAAAACTTCATCCAACGAAAAGTTTGGTCTTCCAAGTTTTTCTGAGGAGCAGACACCAATCGAAAATGGAAACATATCATCAAGAGTTGGTTCAAAACAAAAAGAAAATGTTGTCGCATTGGCGTCGTACTTAAAATGTGAAATTTGTTTGAATTCAATTGGAATTTTTTCAGCATCTTTCTTTGGAGAAATGATAAGTTGATCGAACGAGTAGATGTCTTTTTGTGTCATTTTGTAAACTGTAAAATTCTTTGATGATTTCTTAATAACATTTATCCAATCGTCTGGAATGAAAACTTGTGGATTTTTCCTTTTGTTTTTTTCTATTACGGCGAAATCTCGATCGCATTCCATATAGGTATGGCCCGGTGGTTGCGACTTGATAAACTGCAACAGGCAAGACCCTATCTGTTGGGAACCCCTTTCAGACACTGTCTCATCCCAAATATACATTTCAGCTTTTCCCGTGACTAAATTGTGAATGCAGAAATTGTAGGTCCAAAGTTGTCTGAGATAAATAACTTTTGATGTCTGTAGCAGAGGGGTGGGTGAGGTCTGTTAATCGAAACATATTACCAGAGTATTTGTTGAAGACTTGTAGGCTTCAATGTCAACATTTTTGCAATCAACGGCTTTTTGGGCTTTCCGCTGATGAACCTCCAGAGAAACTTTGCTCGAATTCACCATCCTTTCATCGTTGGAATGTTTTATTAAATTTTGAAGACTATCAAATTTGGAGCAGGTATCGGTGTGTGAGTGGCTTATGGAATCTCAGATTGAATTCTGTATTGAAAATGTGTCGGTAGTAGGAGAGTTTAACTACAGATATGTTGTTATTTTGAGTGCAGAATTCCTTATAAAGCGAATACATTTTGGGTAATATTCAAATCCGTTGACAAGTATTTTGTATTGGCGTTGTCCTTCCTGGAGTAATGGCTTTTGTATCTTGGAAAGCTCTTGATATGCTGGATTACTTAATTTCGAGTATGATCATCAATTTTGTTTACACTAGGAGCTTTTCCCCTGAAATCAGGTTTGCAAATACCTCAGCGTCCAGATTTTTCACAAACTGTTGTGAATCGTCTATTCAATTCAATTCTTTATTTGATCCATAAAAGAGCATAGAGGGCTATTGGATAAGTCATATAAAACTGTTTAAGAAATGAACAAGTTCATGAATCTCACAAAAAAGTCTAAATATACAATATACTCATACTACTACACACTAAATAGAAATTCAAAGAATTCCTCAACCGTATAAGGACATGATTCTTAAAGGATTTTTTTATTTTCTTTCTAAACAGGCTGTAAGTCAAGTTTTTCACATGTCGGGGCAAACCGTTATAAAGTCTCGGACCAAGATGACCAAATGATTTGAGGCACAATGATAAAGATGTAACTGGTATATGAATATTATTTTTAATTCGAGTGTCATAATTGTGAATTGAGTTATTTGTTTCAAAATTATGTTTATTTTTATGCATATAGAATGATACTTCTGATATATAAAGGCCAGCAAGAGGCAGTAGCTCAAACCTCCTGAACAAATCGCGACAAGAAACCATTTTTGTCACACCTGCTAGTACTCTCACAATTCGTTTCTGTACCAGAAATACCTTATGGGCAGCACTGGTATTACCCCAAATGATGAGGCCATAAGTTAATCTTAATTGAATTTCACCAAAGTAAAATTAAATCATTGCTGAACGATCTAAAACACGTTTCAAGTGTCTCAACAGATAACAATATCTATTCAAACTGTTGCAGAGTTTATTACAATGAGTTTGAAACTTGAGATTATCACCAACAGAGATACCCAAAAATTTTACGCTATTGCATACCTCCACAATCGTGTTATCAATATTTATATGTGTCCTAGTATTTTTTACATTTTGAGCGGTTTCGAAAACAAGTGCTTTGGTTTCACAAGTATTGAAAAACAAAGAATTATCACAGAACCAATTATGTAAACGGTTCATGTTAATTTCAATTTGATTTTGAAGTACAGGTGGATTATTAGACCCAAACAAAATGGAAGAATCATCTGCATACAGGCAGACAAAGCAGTCTTGTAAAACAGTTGGCATTTCATTAATATATAATGTGAACAGTATAGGTCCCACAACCGATCCTTGAGGTACACCGATGTTATTTTTTAATGATTTAGGAAATATTGAATCATGGTGGTGGCTATCTGAATATTGAATTTCAAACGATTGTGTACGTCCAGACAAGTCAGAGATAAACCAATCAAGTTGAGTTCCTCTTATACCATATCTCGATAATTTCTCCTGGAGAATAGTGTGATCAACACAGTCGAAAGCCCGAATGAGATCACAAAATATTCCAGTCGGGCTCTCGGCTGCCTCGACAGATTCCAGCACTTTTGAGTAGAAAGAAATGACAGCGGTTGTGGTAGAGTAACCATGTCTAAATCCATGCTGGTAAGGCGTTAGAATATCATTATTATCTAAAAACTCAAGTATATACTTCATAATGGTATACTTGAAAACCTTCGATAGGGTTGGTGGAACAGCAACCGGACGATAATTTTCCAGATCCTGGGAATTTCCATTCTTCAGAATAGGTGATAAAATAGAATGTTTCAGTCGGGAAGGAAATATTCCCTGCTGAAAAGATTCATTTACAATGTGACATAATGGTTCTATATCAACACAGGCAATTTTTCTGATTACGAAACCAGAAATACCATCCGATCCACATCAGTGCTTAGTTTTAATTTTTTACTGAATTATTTTCAATAAGTCTTCTTCAGAAACATAAGGAAGGAATAAACTACTTCTTACCGATCTGGTCATGAAACTACTCACAGGCCTATTTTGTTTTTTAATTTTTTTTATCTCATAAGGAACCCTAACAAAATATTCGTTAAACATTTCAGATAAGACATGAGGATCTTTTTCTAAACGTTCATGGCATTCTATACCCAAGTTTTTCCTCTGTGCACATTCACCCACTAGCCCATTTACGACTGACCAAGTAGCTTTATTTCTGTTAGATGATGTGGAAATTTTATTCGAATAAAATGAACTTTTGGTGTTTTTCATTACATTTTTATGATCCTTCTTTTTAGCAAGATGATTATTTTTCAGGTCGGGATTTCGTCTTTGTTCATGGAAAAGATTTTTAAGAGACCTACTCGATAGTTTGATTTCATTGTTCACCCATTCTTTACTAGGATGATTATATTGTTTGATTTTGATACTTTTAAATGGGCATTCGCGGTTGAAATAATATATGAGAGTATCGTGAAAAATATTGAATTTATCTTCAACATTATTCAGATGATAAATTTCCTGCCAGTTATGATTCTGCAATGAATCGATTAAATTGTTAATATTCGAGTCATTAATCATTCTTTTATGAGTAAATTTATATTTTCGACTATTTTGTGACAATTCCGTGGCAAAAAGAACTGTGCGGTGAGAGGATATGCAATTATCGATTTCATAGCCTCCAATGGGTGATAAGTTTGTGTAAATCTGATCCAGAATGGATTCGCAAGACCTAGAAATTCTAGTTGCTACATCAATTGTTGAGTTGAGAACATATGAAACCAGTAGTTGAGTGAAATGATGGAAATTTGTCTCCGACAACGAATGTGAATTGAAGTCACCAGCAAGTATAACAGAGTTTCCACTTCTGAAATGATTATCAAGGATTGTAGATATTTGATCAAAAAAGGTTTCAAAATTGCCTGTATTCACAAAGTTGGATAAATACTCTGCACTTATAAAATCAAATTTGTCATAATTCAGACATTCAACATTCAACAATAAAAAGTCAAAAGGTATAACTATGGTTTTGTCTAATGGTGATATCGAAAGTCTCAAGAAATAAGTTTTTGCAAACCCGCTTATTCATAACCATTATTTTCCCATCCGTTGCTTTTTGTTTTGTCTCTTAACATCATCTTTTTTTATGCAAGAAGCTAGATAGGCGGTTTGCAAGTCATAACTTGGAATTTTGTAAGATTCATCAAACAGTTTTTGCCGGTCTTCTTCAGGAATGGTAGTATTACACTTATACCAACATACACGATCTTCAATCTTTTCCTGTCATGCATAACATTTTTATGACCAGTGTTTTTTTTCCCGCAGTTCGCAATTTCTTACGTCGATTTCTTTTCGAGTTATCCTCGTGTCTCAGCCTTTGCCTTATTTTGGCCGGTTTTGTATGTCCAGATGTAGAACTTCCACCTGCTTCTTCATTTGTCGTATCGGATTGGTTTCCATCCTCATCAGGATTATACTCAGCATCCTCATCAGTTTGATAAGGGTCTGAATCTACCGGATGCATCATACTCTGGAAAAATAACATAACCCAAAATCCTGCCTTTTATCAAATTTAAAACAAACCTAAAACCTACACACCAAACTGATATCCCTCGATGTTATTAATTTTTTTCTTGAATCGCGGGTCGAGTGTGAGTTATCAGTTTGACGTTAGGGTAATTGATCTCTTCAAATCAGAGGTGGTACATTTTTTATCAAATCTGATGCAAACATTTCATCAAAATCAACTTTTATTTGTATATAGTTTTTTGAATATGAAGAATAGACTATAAAATATGTTGTTGGCAAATTGAAGATTGCCATACCAAGCTGAACCTGCCCATAATACATGTGTCGCTTCTTCAATAATATATTATAATCATTAACTTCCAAAAAATTACAGTCCTCAAAAAATTTTGCACTACCATGCCCATGGTCTTTTCCTGAAATCAAGTTATCATTAAGTAACTTCAAATGTTTTGATTGGCAGTACTATATATATATATATATATATATATATATATATATATATATATATATATATAGGAGGATTTTATTTTTAGCAATGTACTTGGAACTTGCTCGTGAAAAAGAATACCATCTGCTGAAAATCCCAGACAAGGAAAACATTGAGATACTATCAAAGATGGTGTAACGACTTCAATATCAGACTGCGTCCTGAACACCTCAATAGCATATTTTTCATGCTTCAGTCCATGTTCTGTATATTTGTTTTTGAAACCTTTGGGAAGAATTACTCAACATATTTGTTTTCCCAATCAACATCAACATTCCTGCCGTAAGTGTAGATGGAATAACATGTGGATCCTAAAAAGTCAATAATGAATTGACATTCTCAACTGAAAATATCACGTTTTTCTATTAAAAAAATCTCACCTATAATTCTGACCTGTCTCTCTTTCTTCCATTGGTCAGCTCCTCGTGAATAATATGAAGCAATTTCTAATATATTGGCTTCATTGAATGACCTCTTCAAATATTTTTTGGCAGCATTTATTTAGTTTATATGATTCAAAATCAACAGCTCCTTTTATTTTCTCTAGAAATCTACTTTGGGCTATATTCCCAAATAGTATCTTCAAATAGTGTTCTAATTGAGCTCTGAAAGGAAGATATGAAATCTTTTGCGTTTCAATTATACCTAGGTAGAGATCCAGAAGAGCAGAATCAGGAGTGGTGTAGATACTAAGAGAAATCTCTCTGAACCTCTTCACTTATCAATGGATTTGACACCATATTGTCTCAAGCGTGGTGTTTTATTTATATTAAGAAATCGGGAATATAAATCCTCAGAATGACGATCCATATTTCTAGATTTCAAACAAACTTTCTTCCGGCTAGCTCTGGGTTCGATACGCTTGTACAATAGCAAGCAGAGCTACCTACAACGTATGTAGGCAGGTGCTTCTTCCCCAACGTAGAATAACTACTATTGTCGAGGTGGTGAATTGAACCTGAGTGAAACTCTGCAGACCACCGCGTTCGCGACCTGAAAAATATCCCGAGATTTAGAAGTTCCCTGAAGTTTAGCTAATTCTGACCGAATCATTCCACCTTTGCCCACCACGTTGGCCTATTGGCACGGAGCAAAGGGGTCACTACGATCCCTAAATCTATCCGACAAAAAAATATACGATTTGCGATCCTCAGCCTAACACCGCGACCACGTGTCTGACCTGCCGTTGTCAAAGTGAACGTTTTTAGCTGCAGCTTTCGAGTGTTATGGCTCACCCACGGAGATGAGCCGTACGAAGAGCTCGTTGGCGTCTCCGAAGCGAGCAACCCTGTTTTAGCAGGGTGGAGGGCTCGGAGCTTCCGACGTCTCTCACGGCCGATGCTCAGAATCAACCACCGTGATGTCCTTAATATTCCTGAGGACCGTGAGAGCGAGGCTTCTCCTTGATCCACGTCTCCACAGGGCACGGAGATCGTTGTTGTCAGCAGCTGTGTGCTCAGAGCACCTGGAACGTCGAGTTCGCTAATTAGTCTCGACAGAGACTGCTCACTCTATCGAAGTCGAAGATGCAATCAAATACGAATTCATGCATTGAGGCAATTTCGCCTGCAATTGCACAATGTGTTTCTCCTTGTGAAGAAAGTCTCCGAAGTACTGAAATCCGGCGTATACGAATTGTCCAGCAATTTAACTTCTATTGGCGTTCTTATACAAAGAACTAGTTTTGGAATATTCAATATTTTTCCGCTTCTCATTCCTATTTGGAAATATGGAATATTATTTCTCGTTCAAATATCTCTCTGCTTGGCAAATATTCTTATTTGGAATTTTTCGAAGCTCAAATTCGACTAGCTGAAATACAAGGGTGCTTTCACTAGAAATGAAGAGCCACCATGCCCCCCCCCCCTCCGGGGTTGAATGCCCAGGATGACGTGATGCCATATC
The DNA here is from genome assembly GCA_032362365.1 of Zygogramma bicolorata. Lineage (NCBI taxonomy): Eukaryota > Metazoa > Arthropoda > Insecta > Coleoptera > Chrysomelidae > Zygogramma > Zygogramma bicolorata. The sequence continues at coordinate 3,317,838 of JAVJAQ010002021.1, forward strand.
CAGTTGCCTGGATACGAGACCTCGCCGTCCTCCATTTTCCTTTCCACCCCCGCCCTCTCAGGAGCGGACCTCAACCTGCTGCTGGGCACTTCAGCAAGATTGAAATCTAACCCGCTTTGGTTGGAAATCAGCCTTTAGGTGCTATTGCTTCCTCTCTATCTGTTACTTTGGTTTCTACCTGACTCTGCTGCGTTGCAGTTTTTGCATGGTGGTCCCCCCTCTATCCCGATATGGGTCTTCTTCGCTAATGTCGAGTTAGGGCAAGGCCCTCTTACTCTTTCGGCGGACAATCTGTCAGGCTAGACAGATGGTGAAACCTCGCTAATTTGCATCAGAGTCTGGGAGACACTGAGTGCAACGGCTGCAATAGTTCCCCATTCCTGACTGGGGAGTGGGTGATATCAGGGGCTATACCCCCAGTAACTCATTGAGATTTAGGGGGGTCATCCAGCTGAGAGCCGGGGCCTCTTGTAGCGGGAGGGGTCGTCTATAGTGTAATCTATAGCGGCCCGGACGAGAGGGTTCTCGTGGCTTTCCGCCAACTCGAAGAAACCCTGATTTCGACTTCGTATCGATTGCCTGATGGAAGGCTGGCCTAAATCGTCACGGATCCGTTCGTTGCGAACGAACCATGGAGCGTTTGTCAACATTCTTAAGATTTTGGACTGAGTCCGATCGAGTCGATCAATATTGGAGTCACAAGTGTGACCCCAGACACCTGAGGCGTACATGATGACAGACTTAAATACCGTTCGGTACAGTAAGACCTTGTTCTTGAGGTCCAACCTTGACTGACGATTAATCAGAGGGTAGAACATGCCCATCCTCTGATTAATTTTAAGAATGATACTGTCGACGTGAGGAGTCCAGGTCAACCTTCGATCTATGACTAGACCCAAGTATTTACCATTATTCGACCAATCGATCGCCCTTCCCGCGATCCTCACTCGCCCTTGCGGAACTCGCAACCTCCTCCCAAGAGGAATCGCCTGAGTTTTTGCCGGTTTGACCTTGATTTTCCACTCCAGATACCATCGTTCGAGCGCATTAACTGCGTTCTGCAGGTAACGAACTGCGAACTCCGGATGCATGGAGCTGGCAAGCAAGGCCGTATCATCAGCGTAAAGTGAAACCTTCACGTGATCCGTCCTCGGTATGTCGCTTGTATAGATACTATACAGCGACGGCGAGAGCACAGCACCCTGAGGGACTCCGGCCAGGATTTCCCTCGGATTCGAGAGAGAGCCCTCGATTTTAACCTGAAATGTTCTGCCTTTCAGGAAAGAGCCGATCCATTGGACCAAGCTCCTCGGGAAGTGGAGAACGTCAAGTTTGTAGATGAGGCCTTCGTGCCAGACACGGTCAAAAGCCTTGGAAATGTCCAAGAGGAGCAAATGACAGTCCCTGCCACGATTCATCTCGCTTATGGCGTCCTCCAACACCCGCAGAGCCTGTAGCTCGCAGGAGTGACTCCGCCTGACACCGAATTGCTCGTCTGGTAGAACATTTCGGTCTTCAACTTCATCGTTCAGCCTTTGCAGAACGACTCGCTCAGCCAGCTTGCTGACCGAACTCAGCAGACTGATTGGCCGATAGTTCTGCGGGAAAACTCGGTCTTGCCCTTGTTTGGGTATCATGATGACGATGGCATGTTTCCACCTCTTGGGGGAGAATCTAAGGCTCAAAGAACTGTTGATTATGTTCAAAATCGAGGTGATCTGGCTATCCGGGAGTTTCTTCAATACCTTGTTGGTAATTGAGTCCACTCCCGGCGCCTTCTTGGGCGCAAGGCCTCTGATGAGTCCCTTAAGTTCTTCCTCAGAGGCTGGTCTGATGACATCGTCAGCATCATCATCCCTAAGGATACGCTCCACCTGATTTTCCAGCCGAATATCCCTGTCAATATTGTCCGCTGGGTCGGTGTTGAGTTGGAATTGCCTCTCCATCGTGTCGGCAAAGGCTGAAGCCTTGTCGGCAGGGGAGTAGCAAAGTCCGCGCTCACCATGAATGACGGGAGTTTCGACCTTCTTAGACTTTTGAATATTTGACAGGCGCCAGAGCTCCTTGTCGCCGAGTTCCAAGTCCAAGAGGGCTTCATTCCAGCGTTCATTCCGGAACCTGAGTATTTCCTCCTTGACTTGATTGGCTTTTTGCCGAAACAGCGCCCGGTCACCAGGAAAGAGCGTCCTTTGGAAGGTGCGTCGCAACCGGTTCCTCTCTCGGATCAAGTTCTTGTTCCTCTGAGGGAACTCGTTGTACGATTTCCTCGGGACTTCTTCCCTAGTGGTGGCGGTTTCCAACGCATTGCGGATGATGAGCTCGAAGTCGGCCACTGCCTCGTCCAGTTCATCGGAGGTACGAATACCCTCAGGGATGCTGGGCATCTCTCCGAGGTGATTCGTGAAGGCCTCCCAGTCCGTCTGGATACGCAGACGGTTATCCTCAGGAGGGAGATCATCGCCCAGCATCAGGATTACCGGGTTATGATCTGAGTCTAGCTCCGAGAGGGCGTAGATATCGCAAGCGAGGGAGACATTCCTGATCAGAGCAATGTCCAACACATCGGGTCTGTTATTGCTCCAATAGTGCGTCGGTTCACCCGGAGCCAACACTTGGTATCCAGATCTGTCGTAATTATTCCAGAGTCTTACACCATTCGTGTTGTTGACTCGGCTCCACTGAACGTGTTTAGCGTTCAGATCGCCTGCAACAATCGTAGGAGTATCTGATTCCATCAAGAGATGATCCAGAGCCTCAGGTTCAATTCGGTTTGCCGGAGGGTTGTACGCAGAGATTATCCTATGAGGACCTCTCCTCAGCAGGATTTCAATCCCCACTGCCTCAATGCCGCGTGTTGCGTCATCATCGATGCCGAATTGAACGTGCTTGTGGATTCGTTTGACCATTACAGCCACTCCTCCACCACGCCTTCCAATTCGGTCCTTGCGGTAGATCTTGTAGTTTGGAATACTGAGAGGCTCGCCGTTCAGGTGAGTTTCCTGAACAAGCGCCACGTCAATATTGTTGGACGTCAAGAAATTTTCAAAGTCCAACTTCTTGCCGTGGATGCCGTCAGCATTCCAAAAGACTATCTTCAAGGAGTTTGCCCTGACTGGTTGTCTAGCCATCGATGGTGGCTCCACACTTCGATGCGGCGGTCATGGCAATCATGGATTGCAGGACCAGGAACTGGGTGAGAAGCTTGGATATCTGCTCCATTGCATCGCAGATATCGCCCAGCTGCTTGGCAGCCGGGAGGAGAGGGACGGATGAAGAAGGGGTGAGGGGAGCGGAGGGGGTGGTGCTCTTGCCAGCTACGCTAGCGTAAGAGACCCCGGCACTGGTCTTTTGTGCCTTTGGTGGGGCCGTGCTCGCTGCTTTGGAGCCCTGCAGCCCTCCATTGGGTGCCCTAGGTCCATTAGGGAACTTAGGGCAGCCACGGAAGTTGGGTGTGTGAGCTCCTCCGCAGTTGAAGCATCTCGCCGGCTCTTCCCTCGGTTTTGTACAAACCGGGGTAAGGTGCCTGCCACCGCACTTGACGCATGCCGGGATCGCTGCGCAGTTTCGCTGGCAGTGACCAAATCTCTGGCAGCGATGGCATTGGCCAACCGCTGCCCGGGGATTCTGTGGTTCAGGTTTTACCCTGATGCACAGAATCGTATTGACTTGGTAGATATGTTTTTGGTCTTTGGTAATCGGTCAGGGGAATCGGACGTTTGTTACCCTTCTTCATCCGGGTAACGGAGGTGGGGGTAAAGCCCTGGTCCTCCAGGTCCTGCATGATATCCCTCCCATCGAGGAATTCAGGGACACCTCGGAAGACGACCCTCAACAACTTATCCTCCTCTAGAGAATAGGTGTGATGAGGAATCCTCTTTTCGAGGAGGGCTCTCGTGAGCGCCCTGTAGTCCTCAATCGAAGAGGGCATCACTCTGATGCCATCGACGGTGTTGGAGGCTTTGGAGAAGTTAATTCTCCTAGCCTTCATCAACGAAATAGTTTTCGGCCATCTGTCCTTGGCATGGACAGTGATCGGAGGGATCTGGCAGGGTTTAACCCGGGTAGTAGTCGGTGCAGGCTTGGTAGAGGTGCTAGGGACCTCTATGTCATTGCTCGGTCCAGAGCCGTCGGATTTCCCGCTTTGGGAGTCAGAAACAGGGATATTGGCACTGGGAAGTGCAACACCCTGTATAACGTCGTCATTAGCAGTTTTGCCTTTATTTACCTCAGTGCCTTCGTTCGGCACCATATTTTCCTGCAAGTTTTGGTTTCTGGCCAAAACTCCAGGAACACCCTGTGTATTCGTTCCATCGACATCGGTAGACACACCTTGTGTGTCAGAAGAGATGGCAACAGAGTTTGGTACATCTGTGTCCATCTCATCCGACACATTGGCGATTTTAACGGATTGCGCGTTGAGCGCTGAGGAAGTTGGTTTGGGATCTTCTACCGAGGTAGAAGGGGTAGGAGGAACGCTCGGTGCAGAGGAGATCACCACCACTCGGGAGGATCTCTTACCTCTACGGGTTTCAGACTTCGGCTTAACAAAGCCTTCTGACGAGGTGGTGCCCTCCTCTGAAGCGCTGGTTTCACCAACCATCGTTCCATCAGAGGACACCCCCTCGTCATCAGTCTGCTCCTTGGTCGGAAGGGAGGGTTTGGAGAAAATTGGCCGGCTGGTAGAAGGGAGCGGAGAAAATTCCTCATCGCTCACCTTCTTCCTCTTCGTGCCTATCTCCACGGCTTTTGATTTCCTCGCGGAAATCATTTCCTCAGGACTCAGGTCCAGAGCCTGAATGAGGCGACTGATAAACACAATCGCCTCATCCCGACTCCAGCCCCGAGCCGAGTTGATCCTCCATCTACTCTGAACAGTTCGTCAACGATATAAACTCAGCAGAAGGGAATCGCTTGCACACAACAATGACAATAGATCCACTCACCTGATCAGAAAAACACAAAGCACTGGACACTTAAGCACCCGGCAATTCACGAGACAAGCTCTCAGTGAAGAAACGAACGCGAAAACACCTTTAAATCGGTAATTCCACTGAATTTAAGTCGATAAAAAGTATTTGACAATTGATGTCAAAGTGACAATTCACGAGCGAAAACGTCAGTGACATTCCCGTTCAACGGTTGCAACGCGACACTGGTCCTCTATACCGTTGGGATCTTCTTCGCTACTTTGGAGTTAGGGCTGGGCCCTCTTACTCTTTAGACGTGAGTATCTGCCAGGTAGACAGATGATGGAAAACGCGCGTAAATGGCATCAAAGTCTGAGGAGACTCTGTGCACAATGACTGGCAAAGGGGGTTCCCCATTCCTGACTGGGGAGGGGGGTTATATCATGGGCTTCTTACCCAGCAACTCATTGAGATTTAGGGGCGTCATCCAGCTGAGAGCCGGGGCCTCTTGTAGCGGGAGGGGTCGTCTATAGCATAATCTACAGCGGCCCGGACGAGAGGGTTCTCGTGGCTTTCCGCCAACTCGAAAAATCCCTGATTTCGGCTCTGTATCAGTTGCCTGATGGAAGGCAGGTTCAGGTCGTTGCGGATCTGTTCGTTGCGCACGAACCATGGTGCATTCGTCAACATACGTAAAATTTTAGACTGAAGGCGTTCAAGACGCTCTAGATTTGTGGCACAAGTGTGCCCCCAGACACCTGAGGCGTACATGATAACAGATCTGAATACCGTTCTGTACAGTAGGACCTTGTTGTTCAGGTCCAGTTTAGAATGACGGTTAATCAGAGGATAGTACATGCCCATCCTCTGATTAACTTTGAAGACAATACTGTCGACGTGCTGAGTCCAGGTCAACCTTCGATCTATGATAAGACCTAGGTATTTGCCATTGTTAGACCAGTCAATCGCCCTTCCTGCGATTCTCACTCGCCCTCTTGGGACTTGCAATCTCCTCCCAAGGGGAATCGCCTGAGTTTTTGCTGGATTCACCTTGATTTTCCAGTCCAGATACCATTGTTCGAGATCGTTAACCGCATTTTGCAGGTAACGAACTGCGAACTCCGGATGCATGGAGCTGGCAAGCAAGGCTGTATCATCGGCGTACAAGGAGATCTTCACGTGATCTGTCCTCGGGATGTCGCTAGTATAGATACTATACAACGTCGGTGAGAGCACAGCTCCCTGAGGTACACCAGCCAGGATTTCTCTCGGGTTCGAGAGAGAACCCTCGACTCTGACCTGAAATGTTCTTCCCTTCAGGAAAGAGCCAATCCATTGGACCAAGCTCCGCGGGAAGTGGAGGACGTCGAGTTTGTGGACCAGACCTTCATGCCAGACACGGTCAAAAGCCTTAGAAATATCTAAGAGAAGCAGATGACAGTCTCTGTCACGGTTCATCTCACTTATGGCGTCTTCCACCAGCCGTAGAGCCTGTAGCTCGCAGGAGTGGCTCTGCCTGAAACCGAATTGCTCGTCAGGAAGAACATTCCGGTCTTCAGCTTCTTCGTTCAGCCTTTGCAGGACGACTCGTTCAGCCAACTTGCTGACCGAACTCAGCAGACTAATCGGACGGTAGTTCTGCGGGAACATCCGGTCTTGCCCTTGCTTAGGAATCATAATGACGATGGCATGTTTCCACCTCTTGGGGAAGTACCTAAGGGACAGTGAACTGTTTATAATGTTCATAATGGATATGATTTGGCTGTCCGGGAGCTTCTTCAAAACCTTGTTGGTAATTGCGTCTACTCCCGGAGCCTTCTTTGGCGCGAGGCCTCTGATGAGTCCCTTAAGTTCTTCCTCAGAGGCGGGCCTAATGTCATCGTCATCATTGTTTTCCTCAAGGATACGCTCGACCCGGTCTTCCAGCCGAATATCCCTGTCGATGTCGTCTGCTGGGTCGGTGTTGAGTTGAAACTGCCTTTCCATCGTGTCGGCAAAGGCTGAAGCCTTGTCGGCAGGGGAGTAGCAGAGACCGCGCTCACCATGAATGACGGGTATGTCAGTCCTCTTGGATTTTAGAATCTTTGACAGGCGCCAGAGCTCCTTGTCTCCGAGTTCCAAATCCGAGAGGGCTTCGCTCCAACGTTCATTCCGGAACTTGAATATTTCCTCCCTAACTTGATTGGCTTTATGCCGAAACAGCGCCTGGTCACCTGGAAAGAGGGTCCTTTGGTAGGTGCGTCGCAGCCGGTTCCTCTCTCGGATCAAGTCCTTGATCCTCTGAGGGAACTCGTTGTACGACCTCCTCGGGATCTCTTCCCTGGTGGTGGCGGTTTCCAACGCATTTCGGATGGTGAGCTCGAATTCTGCTACGGCCTCGTCAAGCTCGTCGGAGGTACGGATACCTTCAGGGATGCTGGGCATCTCTCCGAGGTGATTCGTGAAGGACTCCCAGTCCGTTCGGATACGCAGACGGTTATCCTCAGGAGGGGGATCATCACCCAGCATCAGGATTACTGGGTTATGGTCCGAATCTAGCTCCGAGAGAGCGTAGATGTCGCAGGTTAGGGTGACATTCCTGACCAGAGCAATGTCCAATACGTCGGGTCTGTTGCCCCAATAGTGCGTCGGTTCAGCTGGAGCCAGCACTTGGTATCCAGATCTGTCATAATGGTTCCAGAGTCTAACACCGTTGGTGTTGTTGACTCTGCTCCATTGGACGTGTTTTGCGTTCAGATCGCCTGCAACGATTGTAGGAATATCTGTTTCCATCAGGAGGTGATCCAGTGCCTCAGGGACAATACGATTCAGCGGTGGGTTGTAGGCTGAGATTATTCTATGAGGACCTCTCCTCAGCTGGATTTCGATCCCCACTGCCTCAATGCCGTGTGTAGCGTCATCGTCGATACCGAATTGGACGTGCGAGTGGATTCGTTTTACCATTAGCCAAAAAAAGACGAAAGAAAAAAAAAAAAAAAAAAAAAAAAAAAAACAAAAAATATCAAAAGGAAAAAAAAAAGAAAAAAGAGGGCGGTATTAAAAAAAATAAGTAAGTAGAGTAATATAATATAACAATATATAACATAATAAAAATATAACAAAATAAAAAAAACAATCATCAAATTCATTACAAAGAATTGTAAGGGTTCGATGAGGGTTGGAACAAAAATCAATATAAAGTATAATAAACAATAAAAAAAATATATATAAATAGAAGCATTGAACTTTGAACACTATTATTTTCATAGAAGAGGAATGAATGACGACATGAGAATGTGAAAATTAAATATACAAAAAGGAGAAAAGCAAAATGAAAGAAAAAGTATAATTCTGATTCACATACGGATATAATATTTTTTATTTATTTGAGACAACAATCAACAACGGATACATTAAACTAAAAAATGTTGATGGATCCAGTATGTGAATCAGAATTAATGCAACAATTTTTAAGAGCGAGCTACATGAAACATTTGGGAAATGCACATCAAAAGTAACGACAGAACTGTCTCCAATCGATCACAGGTGGAAAATAACAACAATGAATATGAATTTAATTGGTTCAAGGCGATCAATTACCACAATTCGTCAAAGATGTCGTCATTCAAGCTCCTCAGGAAAATTCAGGTATGAAAAAAATAGTGTTGGCAAAGTTCAATGCTTCATATTCAATATAAAAAAATATTTTTTTTATTGTTTATTATAACAGTAATTATATTGATTTTTCAGATTCCCAACCCGAAACTCAATCGGAAACGACAGAGCTTGACAATTCTGATCGTGAGAGCAAATAATAATTTGATGATTCGACAAGAATTATAGTAAATTAACAAATATTAGTTGTAATAAATATTATTAGAAGTATAATAACTTTATATATTTTATATTATTATACTAAATGCATATATTATAAATAATAAAAAAAAAACAACAACCAAATTTTCATTTATTTTTTACTACGCTCCCCAAAATCGATAACTGTATTTTTTTTATTTACATAGCATTTAATACCCCACAAAAATTTTAAGGGTAGTAAATTAATTCACCTATTTATTTTTACATACATCACCACTAACCCTCCATATCACTACTACAACTTTTATTATACAAATACAACATAACATTATCATATAAATTTTTATACCCAGACAGCAGCATACAAACACCTCCCCACACCCAAACACAACCACCAAAACCAAAAAAAAAAAAACAAAAGCATTACGGCAACTCCTCCACCACGCCTTCCAATGCGGTCCTTGCGGTAGACCTTGTAGTTCGGAATGTTGAGTGGCTCGCCGTCCAGGTGAGTTTCCTGGACAAGCGCCACGTCAATATTGTTGGACCCCAAGAAATTCTCGAAGTCCAACTTCTTGGCGCGGATGCCATCAGCATTCCAAAATACGATCTTCAAGGAGCTCGCCCTAATTGGTTGTCTAGCCATCGACGGTGGCGTTGCACTTCGGTACGGCAGTCATTGCAATCATGGATTGCAAGACTGGGAACTGAGTAAGGAGCTTGGATATTTGCTCCATTGCGGCACAGATGCTCCCCAGCTGTTCTGCTGCTGGAGCAAGGGGCACCGATGGGGAGGGGGCGGCACTAGAGTCGGGCTTCTTGCCAGCGACACTAGCGTAGGAAACCCCCGCCCTGGTCGGATTTGCACTAGGTGCGTGCGAAGGGGCGGTGCTTTTTGCTTTAGGTCCTCTCGGCGCACCGTTAGTTGTCCTAGGAGCCTTTGGGAACCTAGGGCAGCCACGGAAGTTGGCCGTGTGAGGACCGCCGCAATTGAAGCAGCGCGCCGGCTCCTCCCTCGGCTTTTTACAAGCCGGGGTGAGGTGCTTGCCTCCACACTTGACGCAGGCGGGGATTGCCGCGCAGTTCCGCTGGCAATGGCCGAAACGTTGGCAACGATGGCACTCGCCAACTGTTGCACGAGGGTGTTGTGGCTCGGCATGAACTTTAATGCTTAAAATGGCAGTTACTTGATAAATATGCTTCTGTTCCTTGCTCAGTAGAACAAGAACCAGAGGCATAGGTCTCTTGTTTCCCCTCCTCATGCGGGTGACTGATGTGGGTTGGAAGCCCTGCTCCCTCAGGTCCTCCATGATGTCCTCTTCCTTGAGGAATTCAGGGACACCACGAAAAACTACCCTCAATAGTTTTTCCTCCGCCAGGGAGTAAGTATGATGCGGAATTTTCCGCTCGAGCAGAGCCTTCGTGAGTGCCCTGAAGTCGTCAATAGAAGAGGGCGTCACTTTGACGCCATCCACGGTGTTTGTGGCCTTGGTGAAGTTTATCTTCTTGGCCCTCATCATGTTCAAGGTCTCTGTCCACCTATCCTTTGCGCGGACAGTGATGGGAGGGATGGCGGGGGTTTTAGCCTGGGTAGCTGCGGTGTTGGCGGCTTGGCTTGAGGTGCCTGCCACCTGCCCATCACTGCTCGCGCCAGGATTAGCTGATGCTTCGTCTAAAGAGGAAGAGACAGGGTTTGTAGAATGATCTGCAACACCCTGTATAACTCCAACGGTAGCTTTTGTGCCTTTAAAGACGGTGGTCTTTTCGTTCGGCAACCCATTTTCCTGAGAATTTTGGCTGTTTGCCGAGTTCTCAGGAACACCCTGTATATTATTGGTAGAATTCTGATTTTCTACATTTTGGCTAATTTCTATATCGGATTCCATCATTTCTGACTCTGTGTCAGACGCTGCGGTTGTTGAATCGGATTCATTACTATTTTGTTTCGCATGGTTGTCCACATCCACCAGCCTTGATCTCCTCCTGACGCCCTTGGACTTTGCCTACGGTTTTACGAACAGAAACTGCGTGAAGCAGCACTAAATGGGCATAAGTTGCCTGTTGACTGCTTTGAAAAGCAAGCTTTCGTGAGCGAGCCACCACACAACCGACACGCACGAGCGCTGAAACACGACTACACGGAGGTGAATACAGTTACGGTACGGTTACAGACTCTATCCCGATCGAAAAACACCTATCTTTATATGCGCTCGGTAGTTTCTACGAGACCACGCCCCGGCGTTCACGTGTGGTTCTCGCGCTCTCATTGGTTCCGGCCACTTCACGCCTACCGGAGCACATAAGTTGGCGGGAGTAAAATGTTTTCATAATACTATATTTTCTGGTACGACAAAATGGTTAAGGCTTTCGCGGCCGAGGTTATTAGTATAACTACTTCTCTTCGGGCTTGAAGGCCGTCGTTCTTCGGAATTTCTTCCTGACGTTTCGCTAGCGCGAGTGGCCAGCTTCTTCAGAGGCTTATTCATCTCCGATCTCTGGTACGATAACAACCACCCTGGATTCACAACTTCACTGCAATGATCATATTAAAAATACAAAACCTTTCATTTTTGCCAATACCAAATGAGGTATTTTTTGTTTCCATACTCTGAGAAGTACAGCTTCATCCAAAATTCCACAGATTATGGTACAAAACAGATCGATGTTTGAATCTGGATAGATCTGAATTACTTGCTCCTACAAAACACTTGTGTAAAACTTTCTCTCAGTACAATGCCCAATACTCACCTGAATAAAGAAGATTAAAATTCTTTTCGTCAACTTCTTTACACGTTTGGAATTCAAATTTCTTTTTTATCTCTGGATGACAGAATTGTCTGAATGGTTTGGGGCAATATAATTCTCGAACAGATGCCTTTTCTTTTCCCCATTTTTGAGAGAAATCAGTACACCCCAATACTTCTAGATTTTCATGCCTACGATTAATAATGCAAGTCAACTTAATTTTGTCTGAACTAAGATGTTCATCATAGTACAATCAACTGCCAGTAAACAGGAATCAAACAGGAAAACAATATTTTCTATCAGAAGATTTCGCAGGATTCCAACCCAGCAGAAACGTAGGTGAAACTCAGTTATTCCTACATCTGAGCCCTATAAAACAATTAGGAAGGAATCATAAAGGTTCGATTCATGCACTTCAAATTCATTCCACAAAAAAAAAACAATACACCTACACGTTCTACTCTCAATTTCAAGACTTGACTCAGTGATAGTGGGTTGCAATAATGTGCTTAAAGAACCCGGATAAACCCGCTTTTCAGGAACATTGGCATTTCCCTCATCAGCCAGCAATATATTTATTTCGTGTGTATGCCCTACTAAAGCTGATGATTGTAAACATAAGCTTCTTATTTTTTTATTGTTTCTTTCTTCCACTCCACAAGAAATTATATGCCCTGCTTTAAATACAGCTTCACCCTCTTTCCAATTCTATAATGGGCATTTTGATCTGGAATGTAGCTAGGTGAAGTAGTTCGAATTAAAACACTCGCGAGTAAAATGAGGCTGTATTACCACCCAGCACACAAAGCAATTCAAGATGTTTACACAGAAATTATCACTCAACAGGTCTTCAAGAACGCCAAATATCAATTAATAGTACCATTACATCAAATGGCCAAAGTTTGTTGTTCACCCTAAAGTGAAGCCATCTTGGATTTCGCAGCGCCATCTAGCGGTTGACGAATTTCGCCTATTAAGATTGACATATTTGGCGGCAAGATAGGTTACAGAATTAGACAGAGGCGTCCTTTTTTTATGTATTAACAATATGTCGTAACTGTAGGCATCTAAGACCCCGGTGAATAAGAGTTTTGATTGGGTGTTGATATACGATCAAAACTAGATTTAAACTGGAATTAAAATTAAACTGTGTCTAATGTCACTATTTCATACTTTGAGAGTCTCCTTGGGTACCAGAAGAGAGGTACGAGATTTTGGAAAGGGGTTGACATTACTGCGTTCTCCTAAGTCGTCCTGATATGAAACTAATGTTCTTGATGGACTTTCTTCATCTCGCTGAGCTGCATTGCTGATGGGTATATCTGACTATGACTGACATGGTTATGACTATTTATACAAATGTATTAACAATATATCGTAACTGTAGGCATCTAACATAGTGTTTCGTGTTCATTGCTTCAAGCAATGTATTGAAGCCATAGATATACCGGAGGGGAATAAGAAGTCTACCAATTTCTTGTATTTTATTAGAAACTGCGTATTTAATATGAGGTCTTTTGTGTTTAGGTAAATGGTCTTCAGTGTACTGATAGATAATTGGGTCATTTTTACCATTGAACAAAGCACTACCCGCATGCATCTTCGGAAATACCTCATTCTTCAATCTCAGCCTATCCAAAAAGGATTTTCGAGAAGCTTTGAAAACCAAGAGATTTTGTCCTAGGCTCGCAACGTTGCATTTTTTGTCCCATTACGCGGAATATATATATGAAAAAAATTTGGACAAAACATCTACGCATAGACACAATAAAAACGTCAGGACGTTAACAAACAATATTTCACATAATAAAATGATATTTAAATTTCACATAAACCGTCTGTTGTTCTTTGAAGAGAAACACGCGGACATGTGTAATTTTCAAAAATGGCGTTAACCAATGAGAAATGATTGAATCGTGCATGACAGTGCCAGTCAATGACGAAGCTCCAGTTCGCACGGCCTCCGACCCGGGCCGGGATTATGAACATCCGATACAAACCGAAACCGCCATGTTTTCGAGTTCGATTTGTATAAAAGTTTCCGAAGTTCGGATGTGCCATTTTTGTAATGTCTTCTGTCTTGCTTGCTTGAATTTTACTTGCGCGTCTAGTTTATAACTTTCATCTGTGGTGTTATTTTTGTCAGAAATAATTGGAAGACTATTGGACATTATATTTGTTTCATAAGGTGAATATCTCATTTAATATAATAATAGCAATAATCAAATTTGTCAACTTGAATATGTGAAACATCTTTTCAAATATTCGATTTTTCAGATGTCATTCAAATGATCTACATTGGAATATCCTTTTATCACTTATAGAAAAACATCCCGAATTTGCCAGAGGACAATTTATGGGTCCCTCAGGAGAAAGCACTCAAAGAAAACTTTGGGAAGATCTCGCCCAGCAGTTGAATGGGTTAGGTTTTGGATGTAAATCCATCGAAAAGTGGGAGAAAGTGAGTTTTTCAACTATTCCGTCAAGAGTAAAGGTGGATTTATTGAACGAATAGTGTAGTGCATTATGCATAACTCAAATAATGGAAAGTTACATCTCCCAATTAAAAACATTCACTTAGGTCACTTCAATAATATTTTTAACGAAGTATCAAATATTCTGAGGCAAAACCACAATAATGTGCAATAGTGCAGATAATAAGTACTTCATTCTACTTGTGATCAGAGCTCCTGAGTTGTTTACTAGTTACAAAACTAAGTATGTTAGCTGTCTGTGATAGATTTGTGATTAAAAAAGACTTGCTTTAATAAAATAGTGTTCCATTTGAAAATGACAATGTGTTATAAATGACCACATCATATTCAATGGATAGTTGTAATATGAACAAATATATATTCATACATGTATGTCTAGAAATCTACTACTTATCGATGTTTACTGTTTTTCACGTCTTTGTCATTATCTTCGAAAGAGTTGGCAAGATTGAAATAAAGAAAAGAAATTTAAAAACAAAATCAAGATATTTTATTTCTCGATATGTATTGCACCAATGCAAATATTCGAAATGACGAAAAATTCAATTTCTGAAATATCTGTCGACAACACTCTGTCTTGCTAACATGCCTTCATGCGCCATATTGTTCATATCCATGTTAGCAGGTGGTTGATCACCCATTGGAGCGACTTATGCCAAGCCAAGCTCGTTCTCCATATTCCAAATTGTTTTCCATAAATGTTTTTTTTTGGGAATTGCTCCATATAAAAGAGTCGTGGGTGGCTCCGCCATAGTTGGCAAATAAATGTATTATCTTCATGTCGGCATTGACAATAATTTGGCAGTAAACAGAATGAAAACCTAGAAAAACAATACAAGTAAGCTACTGAGCAATGTTATAACTTGAAATATTTTTGGTTGGTAGTCAGTAGAAATAGTTTAATTGGGTATATATTCAAATAAGTAAATTCTATATATCAAGCAAAATGGGTGAATTTTCAACTGAATACTCCCATCTCCATCTCAAAATATATTCATGAGTACCTATCACATAGCAAGTAAATATGGAATAATCTTAGTTATTACTTTTTCTGTTGAAAAAATTATGTTCGTCCTCTAGAGAAGAAAACTGCTACATGCGTCCCATCAGTGGCCCCTATTGTTCCTGGAAATCCATACTTTTCAGAAAATTGAACTTTATAAGCGTTTCTTGTATGTCTCTCTGTTGGAAATTTAATAAATCTCCCAACCAAATGTTCCGATATAACATCGGTAACTTCATGAATACAAAAATGTACTGATGCTTGATTCATGCCAAAATTATATTCTTCTCCAAGTCCTCGCTGATATGCCCCAGTAGCATGAAAACGCAAAGCAACAAGTAACTTTTGCATTATTGTGATGCCTCTTATATTACGGCGCTCTGTCATGTGAGGTTGTATTAATTGTACGAGTTCTAGCACTGAATCTTTATTCAAACGAAATAATTCGAGAAATCTTGCATCGGCGAGTAAAAAGGGGCTGTGTGAGTCTCTCATCACTCTCCTCATATCAATCAATTCTCGGTTCTGGCGACGTCTTTCATTATTTCGACGAACATCTCTTACAATGGGAAGCATTATAGTTGTATAACTTTTTTTACTTAAGTATGAATTATTGTTTATCATTCTTTCCACAGTCACGACTTACACTTTTCCAAATTACGTGAATTACAGCCTACCGAAGAAGAATTTTACACATATGCTCGGCCTATCCAACAAAAAGGCTATTGTTGTGTATTGTGTAGTTTAACTACTCTTTTATTTATATCCATACTGGATTCGACGTTCCATTTATCATAGTCCGACGTTCAACTGAATTCATTAGGAATGGACAAGAATTCATCGCTTGCATTGGAATTTGTCTGGCCTTGGATATGTTACACTTTAATGAAATTTATTTAACATCTGGGGGGCTAGTTTTGAATATTAGTGAAATTGAATTCATCGGTGAAATAACCCTTTCGTGGGCAAATGATACGCTCCCAATTTCTGATCATTCTCTTCACGCGTTCAGTCTACTTTTATACTCTTTGAAAACATGTGAGTGAGAGTGTGGTCAGTTTTGGATTATTTGTTGAAAAAATTAGGGTTGGATCTATATTCCCCACTGCCCACTAGAATTTTTGCTCGAAGACCAATTTAAAAAATCTACGTTGGATCAATCGTTTATTGGGAGTAGAGAAATACAAATAAATGATATCATAGGGATCGCCGATGAAGTTTTTTGAAGCGTTCTGGGACTTCACATTGGGAACAAGTGGATTGTTTCCGTTTTTTTTTGGCCTTAGTGCTGCATATTCCACATCTTCTGTAAGTACCTTTTTTAGGAAAGTGGAATCCAACGCTTACAAGTCTGACCTTGTCAGGGACAGTTTTCTTATCCGCTAGAAACTGAACTGGTTTACCTCTTCTTTTTCGACTGTTATATCCTCCAATGAGCTGACGTGTGAGTGCGATTCGGTAACTAAGTTGACTAGTCTTCAATCGCCTGGATGTTTGTTAAACAATGAAACAATTGACAATCGCTAGATCGACAAAAAAGTTAAAAATTATATGCCACCATTTCACCGACCTCCTTTCGATGGTATATACTTCTTTTTTTTTTTGATCAAATTTATCTACCCCGCCCATGACCATTTATACATATTTACTACTTTCGGACAGAAAACATTGGATCTCGATCCATCTTTATTTCTTCTCTTCACAGTGGTCACTTCCTTTGGAGAGACGCCAGTGGTCACTAAAGTTACTGGCTTACTATCCTGCCATTTCACAGCAGATATTCCCCATTTGCTTTTGAACTGAAATACACCGCGATTTATTGCATGTTTCTGTTTCATCATTTCTGGTAAACCCTTTCTCGTCGTTCTCACAGTTCCAACTGCGTGGATTCCTTTGTCATGGAGCTTCTTCATCAATGGAACAGAAGTGAAAAAGTTGTCGAAGGCTACCAACGAATGTTTCCCAGTGAACTCTTCCGTGAGATTCAGTACTACTTTTTCTCAAAGTCCAACATCTTTGTCAGTCTGTAAGCTATTTGTATTTTTTCCCGTGTATATATATTTAATTTCGAAATGAAACCAGTTTTTGAATCTGCAATGCACCAAACCTTATATCCTCTCTTCACAGGTTTCATGGGCATGTATTGTTTGAAACTACAACGACCTTTGAAAGGAATCATAGATTCATCGACTGCTAGAACCGATGAACACTCATATACAGAATTACATTTTTCATTCAGAAAATCAATCATCGGCCTGATTTAATGAAGCTTATCATATTGCGGGAATCCACAAGCAGGACAGATTTCATTGTTATTACAGTGAAGGGCTTTGGTTATTTTTTTGAATCTTTTTGAATTCATAACATCAAAAACCTTATCCCCCTCCTCAAGCTCCTAAACAGGCTCACAGGTCTCATCAAAATTAATTACTTCTTCAGCTGTTCCCTCCGTAGCTTCCTCTGTATTATCAGTTTCTGTTGAAGAAGTTAATCTGAAAATTTTTTATTTTGGTTCTGATACATTCTAGGATTGATTGTATTAATCCATTGCTGCCCGAGTAATTTTTTTCACATTTCAAAGGTTTTTTCCGTCTATATGTCTTTATTTAGGACATGTGAGGCCGTTTTTGTCGAAAGGTGTAGAAAAAAATTGTGACATGATTTTTTTTAACGTATGATATTTAATACGCTGGGCATAACTAAGTATGAGTTTATTGAGAAAGTAACATCAAAAACTGAAATACAAAATACGATATTTCAAGGAAAGATTGAGTGTGAAGGTGTGTGGTAGTTTCTAAAACAAGTGGTAGGATGAAGTCCTACATTACATTTGACACAATGAAACTTGGTGCATTTTCCGCAATTGGCACATATTCTCTGCGATTCTTGGTTATCAATGAGATGGTCCGTTTTATCAAACCGTACCTCCGTCAATACTGATCTGGAACACTTGGGCTTAGGTCCAGCTAAATATTCAGGACGAAAATCAAAATCGGACGAATGGCCAATACCATTTTTTTGACCTGATTTGTGTTCTATAAAGACCTCTCACCCATACCTTGGTTATACATGTTTATTACGGTAGGCTGCGTGACTGAAACAACAGATTTTTCTTTTCTAGACCACCGCCGGCATGACCCTTTGGAAAGACTAATATTCGCTTCTTCTACATTTGTAGCTATTGTCACTTGACTATTCTCGTTCCACCTCACTAATGTCACAGCACTGTTCTTGTCTTTCAGCACATGGAATGATCCTCTATCACACTTTTTTCAATTCTGCAGTGGAGCTTTTTCTACTCTTATCTTCACGGATTGTTCCTATACAGTTGATATCATATATCTTCAGACTATTTAGCAAAGGTAATGAGTTAAAAAAATTGTCTAGATATATAGTAGATTTTGGAGGTATAAAACCCAAACATAGATTTTCGGTGACACTTGTTCCCAATGTAACGCCATCTTTTTTTATCTCCAGCTCCACAATATGGACTAAATTTCAAAAGATATCCATCCAAAGGCACCAAAATTTGAACCCATACCTTATAGGCTTCCCCCGTATGAATTGTTTCATGTTATGCGGACCATAGTAGGGTTCCATGGCTTCATCAAGTGAAAAGTTTTTACCTTTGTTGACGCGGTCGATAAGAGTCTGTACTTTATAAATTTTATTATCTTTATCCATTTTAGAGTTATCGTTGAAATGTAAAAAACGATGGATCATTTCAAACCTATTTCTGGATATACTATTACTAACTAAACAGTTGTAGCTGTCTGCTCTCGTTTCCCAAGAGTTTCTTCTATTGGGGACTTTTGTATATCCTGAGATCAATAATATACCAAGATAAATATACATTTCTCTAGTCGAAACACTGAAACTATGAACTCCTTTGAAAGTTGCGTATTTTCTTAATTCATCGCAAATAAGTTGAACGAATTCCTCATCAAATAACATCTCGAATAAATCGACAGGTTTCAGTTCTCTTTCTGTTATTTGTTTACAAAAATCAGGTGAAATTTTGTGTCATTCTATTTTTTGTGTTAAATGTAATTGTTGCCAAATTTTAGTTCCTTTTTTTTTCTTGTAGAGTCTAAATCTTTCTGCTAGTGGCACGTTATCTTTGGGGTCTGAAGAGTCTTCAGTGCTGATTGAACGCATCAAATCGGGCGTTAAATCATTATCAGCGATTACTGATTCAGTTATATCAATAACTTCGCCATCTTGAATTAAAACAATGTCCATCGGTTCTCTAAGTACACCTTTTCCAATGTCGCGGAAATTTGAAATGCATTCTTCATCACTACCTGCATCGTCTTGATCACTTTCTGCGCCATCATTAGGTGGATGGAGAATGAATTGAATTTCACTAGATTTCTTTATTCGTTTCGCCACTGGTGTATCATCTTCTAACTCATCCAAGATGTTCAAAAGTTCTTCGGCGTCTTTGGGATTGCTTGGATCATAGCTGCAATAAATAATGAGTATGTGTAGACATTTGCCCATTGCATGATTTTTCATACATCAGAAAAAAATCTAATTTTCGAAGTCAATTTTGTAGAAATCGAACTAAAAGTGGTATGGATATGTCCCTAAGACTATCATTGGTGAGTCTATGTAGCTAGTTTTGACAAACAATGATTATAACCTTAGATAACCTAGCAATAACTTGCAGCCTGTTCATTCTGCCAATACTGTTATGCCTGTCTTATATAAAAAACTCGTTTCTTCTGAACAGCACTAGTAACACGGCAAATCCATTTATTATGGTACTTACTTTCGTTTCCTCAAGAAGGGTCCTAGCCAGATCATCTGATGGAAATGAACAAATTCAATAGCCTTTTTATTGGACCCTCCTGCAGATCCAGAAGGAGGCTTATAATTATCCCTGTGAGCCCTAACAAATCGGTCTCTCAAATTCTCCTATCGTTTTCTGACTGATGCAGCTACAAATCAAAAAGAATTATTGAACACAGTGCGTGTGTAATTTTCTCATAAATAATAACTATAAATACCATCAGACTTCAGATATTCTGCAATAGACATCCAGCTATGTTCTTTCAATTTATCATCTTTGAAGGATTTTAGCGAGCGATTGTATAGGTGAGGACACTGTTCCACCAGGTTTATTAATTCTTCGTCGTTCATAATTTTGCTTTTTACCAACAAGAAGATACAAACCAGCCTCTTTATTCGTAGTACCAAAACACACAAAAGGAGATAGTTTCTAAACAATGTTATGTATGGTTATGTTTGCGTCAAACATGTTGCTGCTTTCCTATTGGCTCAGTTATTAGCATTAATATCTGTGCTGTGATTGGTTCCGGGAATGCAAAAAAAATTCTAGAAACCTCTGCGCAATAATGTTTTCCTCAAAAAAGGAAAGGACCAATAATTCGTTCGTTCAATATTCCACACCAGACGTTGATTTTTTGGGAATACTGGCTTTTAAAGTTTATTGCCTGGTTATGATAATTCGCTGCCCAATAGCGACAATTCTGTGATGACACTACTCCATTTGTAGTGAAAGTGGCTTCGTTGGTATATAAAATATTTTTTAGGAAATTTCTATTGTTAAAATATTCCCCTTGGGCCCATAAACAATATTCCAGGCGTCTTGTTTCGTCGCCTTCTTGAAGTGTGTGTAAACATTTTGGCTTGAAAGGTTTAATATTCTTCGCCTTGAGACATCTCCGAATAGTTTCTCGTGGAATATTCAAATCTAAAGTGGCATTCCTTATACTGGCATTAGGATTATTTCCGAAATAATCTAAAATGATTTGATCATTCCTGTCATTCCTGTTTCGTCTTTATACAGGATTACTTTTTGACATCATTTTTGATACTGCATCAGTTTCATTTAATATTTTATTTGTTTTATTTATCGTACCGCAGCTGATACGAGGACGATCTGGATATCTTTCATAGAATACTCTACAAACCTCTCTAGCACAGAATAATTCGATAAACTGTCAGGCGAATATTGTTGACAATAGTACACTTGTTTCTTTTTTTTTTTCATCTGGCGGCACTTTATTGTTGAAATCATAAAAAAATATTCTCATGGCTATATCTGTTGATATAGGGTGTTTTTTGGGACTGTTAGCTGTGTGAGTGTTCGAATTCTTTTGTTGTCATAACTTTGTTAATAATGAATATTTTTTCATGAAATTTTGGTCACACCTTTTTAGAGGAACTCTGAATCCAGTGGCGTACTGATTTTTTGAATAAAAAATCGCTAATATGAAATCCCGATTTTCGACTAAGAAAAAATATCGTAGTATTCCCTGAAAATTTGATAAACATTTTAAATTTTGTCCCCTTTTAGTACTTGACGTTTCAAAAAAAATTATCAAAATCGGTTTAGAAATTCAAATTTTAGGGGGGGTGTTATATATATATATATATATATATATATATATAGAGAGAGAGAGAGAGAGAGAGAGAGAGAGAGAGAGAGAGAGAGAAGGGTAGTCTCTTGACTGGACTAGTTGAAAAAACCGTCAGCAGATGAAAAATCCTTGTCCATCACAAACAGAAAAAATATTTCTCATCAGAAACATTCACAAAAACTGGAAAACATGTCTCCGAAAATATCACTAGGAAGAAATGGAACCATTCATCCATATTACATTTAAGTGCACGGATTTCTACATGTGCAGATGATTAACAGAACAATTTGGAAAAATTGTTTTCATTTTACATTTAAACACTAACGACTTGTTGGTTCACACAACAAGCATTTCTTTCAACCATAGGGAAACATTGGTGGCCAATTCATTCATGTTTCTTGGGAAATGGACATATCTATTGAATATGTGAGGAAGCTTCAAATCATTAGTCACCTCTTCCAAGCAAGTGCTCACAATATGTTGGGACATTTCTGAATACAAATCCAGTCCTACGCCAGCTTGGTAACTACCACTTGCATAAAACCGAAGAGCAGGCAAAACCTAAAATTCATTTATTCACAAATATGCTGCATAATTCGACAAGACAAGGCTTCAAGTTATTGGTATGTATCATCATGTTTCATAGATCAAATAATCTCTATTGTCACCAAGTACATTTTTCATTTCATCTCATACTCATTACCGAGTTCATTACCTTAGTGCTTACGTCAATAGCCGACTTCTTGTTGGAGCTGTGAGGTGCGGTTCCAATATGTTTATTATATATTGGGCCATTTGTTTGGATAGTCTTTATATTTTCATTAATTGATTGTCAGATATATTGAAAGGGTTTTGTCGTAGGGGGTGAAGCACCCTTCTCGGCGTTAAAACATCATCTTCCACTAATTTTAACGTTAATCAACACGATTTCTTGTAATTCTTCTAGATTTGCCATTTTGGGTATAAGAGCGTTTCCAAAAACTTGATACACTGTTTTACTATAGAACAACCTAATCTCATAGGCTACTTGCACACACACCGATTTTGAATGACCAGTATAAAATCGGCCGATATTTTATTGATGGCGGGTGCTTGCAGACTCACCGGATTTTTACCGGTCAAACAATCAGTTGCTTTGTTGTCGTGACACGAGGTTATTGAAAAATAATGTGTCCTAAACGAGTTGTTGTATCGCCGCATTAAGAGCCGTGGGATTAAGCGCAAGTACTGGATTCATCCTATCAATCGAAGTAGAGAACACAGGAACATTCTACACTCTTTTTGAAGAACTGAGGCGTGATGGTAGTAAGTTTTTCAACTTCTTCAGAATGTCTATTGCATCCTTTAACGAGCTCCATGAGAAGTTGTAATGTGTGTTCAACACGTTCATTCAGTTTCTTGGAGGATAGACTAATGATAGCTAAGCATTGGGAGAAAGGTCTTCGGGATTTTTCTCTGCAGTCTCAACTATTATGGTAGCATCTTGGTGTTCTGATTCAGGTAATTTATGGTCACTTGTCAATATAGGTCCATCTGATCCAATTTGCTCATTTGGGCTCGTCGAGGGTCTAGGTAATGAATCAGATATTCTCCCTATGTGGATATGCTGATTTGAAGAGGCTCCAGATAATTCCTCAGAAATGTATGCTAAGATGGTGGTAGATTGATTTCCTGACCCTCTGATACCCTAGATGATGGTACCCCGTTTTTGTCTATAGCTCGAACTCTAGAAGGGTCACTGTTAAAGCGACTTCCATCTGCATAGAATATAAAACATTCCTTAGCGTTCCAATAAGTCCACTGTTGAACTAACTCACCTGGTTTTTCGTCAAAGTCAAAGACGATGAATGGATTTCTGGCAACTCTTTTTATTTTCTGAAGATGTTCTGGTTTCTTGACAACTGAAGTTGGATGTCGTTTAATAAAATTTTCATACCAATCATACCCAGGTATGTTACTTTTGTAGTTGTCACATATTCTCCAACTAAAGAGCACAATAATTTGCGATCACAAGGCCAATCCATTTGCGAATGAGCTTTCAGACAATTCTGAATCGTCATCTCAACATTTTCAGGCAGCACATAATGACGACCACCAGTAGTCACCTTCAAGAGATTTTTCCTTCCCTCGATACGATGATAATTTAGCGCAATTACAACATCGTAGGTAGCGTGGGCTTCTCTATGACTTCTATTGTGGTTGTGATGCATCTGCTTCAGAGAATTTCCAAGTATGAGGATTTTTCCTCATATGATTTTGGCCCATTTTTGCCTGAAAATATATAAAAGTATATAATCAAACGTGTTCACATTTGCCCCAAGAGATCGATTACATAAACCTCAATACCAAAATATTCTTAGGCAAATGTAAACACCTCTATTGAATTAGAGTGCTATGAAACCTAAGATTCCTGCATACATCAAACCGTTGAATATATCTATAACAATAGCTGACTGCCGTGAAAATCAACTTACCAGTTAAGTTGGCCCACAAATTTTTTCATCTATGTTTCATAATAGAATTAATGAAATATTTTGAATCTATATCATGAATGAAATTGAAAAAACGAACAATGTAACAGGTTACACGGTTGACATGGGACTGAATGGGGGTATCTTGCACTGTTTAGAAAGAAACTATAACCCGACAAATTCAAAAGTTATTGGCATGTTTACAATTACTCAGTTTATATCGTTCCAAATACATTTTCCAGAGGGTCTTGATTAAGTTTAGCAGTTGAACTGGAATTGATTTCGTAGATATTTTCCATTTAGACATGTGTCCCTTCAGAGATGTTACTGATATCAATATAGCATTTTGAAAAACTTGAGGACTGATTTTTCCTATGCGGAGCATGTTTCCCAAGGATTTTATACATTTCTTCGAATCATTCAACTTGTTCTTTAGGTGTCTGGTATGTTTTTTTGATGTCTTGGGATTCTTTTAAAATTCTAGAATTCATTATATCAAACCAGTCATTCACAAGCTAAATAGAATATGATGATTTCTGACTTTCCTTGCTATTGTAGTAACTGTTTATAGCTGTGACTGATAACTGCAAAGCAAGGCCAATATTTTGTTTTTCTGTTTCTTCTACGTTAATATGTTTTTCGGTGAATTTGAAAATTGACCATACTGCGGAGTTGGCTGTCTGTCTAATCAAATCCATAAGCAATTTTTCTCAACTTTTTGTCCTGTAGCGTTTATAAAAACTACTGTATTTTCTTCACATTTTTATTTTTTATATTTTCCAAGAATATTTTACGAACCGTTGACAACTTTCTTGATACATTTCCATATTTGATTTTATGTTCTACCCCCGTTTCAATTCTGCCAAGCATTCAGTGATTTCTTTTTGAATTCTGTCGAAAAATTAGTCAAAGAAAACTCGCCTATTATAATGAATGACTGTCGTGGCATCAACTCTAACTCACTTTTTTATACCCTCTGGATGAAACAGAACTCCTCGAGATAGTGAAATCGATATCTTCTAAGACCTCCAGTGGCGAGGATGAAATACCTGGCAACCTTCTGTTCAAGGTTGTAAACAATTTGATCGAACCCCTCTTATATCTCACAAATCTCTCCTTAGTTGAAGGCATATTTCCATCTCGACTCAAACATGCAATAATAGTACCCATCCACAAGAAGAACGACAAGCACTCGATTTCCAACTACAGAGGAATTGCATTGCTTTCTGCATTTTCCAAAATATTCGAAAAATCCTATCAAAGAAGACTCCTCTCTTTTTGCAAGAAATACAAAATCATCCCAGACTGTCAATATGGCTTCCAAATTGGTAAATCCACTCAGGATGCCACGTTGAATTTAGTCAATGAAGTCATCTCTAATCTGGACAGAGGTGAAAAAACGATGAGTGTTCTATTTGACTTGTCACGAGCTTTCGACACTGTTGATCACGAACTACTTTTGAGCAAGCTGTTTTCTCTAGGAATTCGTGGATCATCTCTGGATTGGTTGCGATCTTATCTTAATTGCAGAACTCAAAGTGTGAAGGTTAAACTGGAGGCTGGAACCTTTCACTCCAAAACCTGTATCGTTCCTACTGGTGTGCCCCAGGGCAGCGTCCTGGGACCCATGCTCTTTCTTTTATTTGTACATGACCTTCACAACAGTAACCGTCAACATTGTACTGTGCTATTCGCCGACGACACTTCGCTCACTCTGAAGTCCTCGGATTATGAGGGATTGTCGTGTCAGGCCAATCAAGCAGTTGCTAATATGCAAAAATATTGTTTTGAAAATGGTCTCATTCTCAACAGCTCCAAAACGGATACAATCGTCTTTTCACTAAAAGAGATGGATCGCAGTGTTCTGGTCAAGGTAAATGGCAGGTCAATAGAACCAACATCATCTGTGAAATTCTTAGGCTTGAACATTGATGCTCAACTCTCTTGGGATGAGCACATCGATTCTATATTGAGTAAATTGTCGAAACATTGCTTTGTAATTCGAAATCTCCGTCATTTTGTTCCCTTGAATATATTGAAGAGCTATTATTATGCATATATCCAATCTTCACTCAATTATTGTCTTATCAACTATGGTAACTGTACAAGAATAAACGAAGTACTAATACTTCAGAAAAAGATAGTGAGAACAATGTGTTTCAAAAAATATGACTACTCATGTAGGAGCCTGTTTACCGAACTGGATATATTAACCATTGTTTCACTATGTATATTAAATTGTGTTGTTTATATCAAAACTCATCCTGACAAATTTCAATTAAGAGATAATCTTCGGCTTGCCACAGGATATACGTTAAGATCAAACTTTAATTTTATTGTTCCCCACCATAAATCGATGAAAGCAGCAAATGGACCTCTAATAATGCCCATAAAATTATTCAATGAACTACCAATCTCTCTCAAACAGTTATCGAACCTGCATTCCTTCAAAGAAAATGTTAAAAAATTGTTAAATGAAAAAACTTTTTATTCCCTCAATGAATACTTCCACGCTGATTTGGAAATATGAACCACTTGATTGAAAGAGTTTCACTTGTTCTATTTTCAATTTTATTTAATCATATATTCATATATTTTAACTATTATTATATTATATATTATGTATCTCAACTTTTATACTGTTATATACTCATATAGGTATTTCTACGATTATATTGAATAATATCAATGTTCAAACTCGCTTGTTTATATTTATCACACTTGGCACTGTCATATCTTTACTATTTTATGTGTATGTATATGTGATTGTATTGTATATTTCTATATTTTAGTATAATTTACTTTTTCCACGCTGTAAAGTCTCTGGAAATAAAATTGATTTGATTTGAATTCTATAGTTCTGTATAGTTCAGTGTCTTGTGAACATTATTCAGAGTCTCAGAAAATATTTCAATTCATTCTTTTGCTGAGATTTTAACAACTTCTGATTCGGTTGCGCAGCCGGCCTCAACTCATATCCTTTGATTTTGAAAGGATGTGTGGCGTCCATTAACAAGATTTATTGACGAAGATTGACGAAAACAAAATTTTTTATCATTTGTTGCCGGTGATGTAAATGTGTAGTTGATATTAAAATGCCTCGTTCGTTCAGTGTATTTCGATTTGGAAGGTCAACAATCAGTCACAACCGCAACAACTGTGAATGACACTTCATGGAGTGCTAGTATCATTTGAAACAGTAACACTTTGAACATGTTTCGGTCAAACCCAACACGGCTGGTTTCAATCACCTAAGAGGCTTCTGAATTCTGGCCATGACTATTTTTTCATAATTGTGTGGACCGACAATTTCATCAAATTGTTTGTCATATACATGTGCCTTATTTCCATTTCATCATATAAAAAACAGCTTTCTCTTGTTCAGTCCTACCAAGTGATGCTACTTTAAGAAAATGCAAAACTTCTCTCAATATTCCACTTCTCAAATCAATACGTCGTTCATATTTTTGTAGACTTTCAATATGGGACAGAGGAAAATTTTCTTTTCTCATAAATAAATATGCTGAGTGAAAGCTCTTGATAATTCTTCTCTATTCCAATAGTTTTTTTTTAAAACTTAATATTGAGTCAATTTGGTTGACAGTCAATGTTTTGGCCATAAGTGCTGCATCGAATTCTGTTTTTGTAACCAAAGGTGGTTGAGATACATATTCGTCCAAATCTATTTGATCAAAATGATATTCAGTGTTTTCCAAATTATTCGAGTATAATTTTTCCCGTTTCAGAAAGTAACTCGAATGTTCATTCGCCTTTTGCAAGTCATCAATGATGTTGAGTTTTTTTCTCTTTCAATATTTGAGAGATTGCAATTCCTTCTCTTAAGCAGTGCTCTCAAAATTGTGATGACTTAGAATCTTCAACAAATACTAATTGTTATATAGGGCGTAAAAATATTATTTAATTTCTATGATACCATCGATTTTCAGGAAGCATTCAAAATATGAATTCGGAAACTCCTCTGAGGAAATTTCCATGAAATCTTCAGATTCATAATGGAAAGAACAAATCCAGAATGTCCTTTGCTTGTTGACAAAAGTTCTTCCACTGGCGATGACTCAAATTATTTTCAGGAAATGAATGGAAACTTGTAGAGTTGGTTTTGCACATAATTCGTCACCCGAATATTATAGTGGGCTTTATCCATGAAACCGGAAATTGAGAAACGAACGTCTGAAGTTCGGATGACGTAACTGAATATTAATTAAAGATATGCTCAATGATGTGCGATTGCCTTGAGATATACATATCAAATATTTTATCCCCAAATCAAAACATATATTTCATTGTCTTCAATAAACGTGAAAATTCAAATTGTTCATTTTTGTTCCTCTTTTCGTGCCTGTTTCTTTTTTCCATCTTCATTCTGCTCGGAAAAATTATTGATGCTGGGATTCTTTTTCATATTAATTTCTGGCATTTTGAAGATGACGTTTTAAAAGCCTCGATCCGCTTCAGCCATTTGTATCAATATTTCTGATGAATGTTGGTACTTTTTATCGCTTGAGGAACTCTCTTCAAAAATTGAATCTCTGATGGAAATGAACAATTGACTGCTGAAGCTCTATTAATTCTTTTCAGGTTCAATTTTATAACCTCGAAATTTCCTTCGAATGCATTTCTGTAATGTATGTTATAAATATTTTCCTTTTTGTAAATTATATTTCTAATTTTTGTATAGGGAATCACCGTAGTTAATAGCACCATAATATGATTTCGTACTTCAGATAGTCAGTTTGCTTCATTCGAATGATCCTGAATGTTAATTACCAGGTTCTCGGAATTTGAAGTAATATTGTAATCAGAGATAATGGACCCCATATATCGAGATTCCTTATATACCTTTCAATGCAGCTATGTGTGGAGTCTGCTTCTTGAATGTTTCATGACTAGGTTTCCCAATTTTTTTTCCTTTCCAAATACTGTTTTAAAGAGTTCGCACGGCAGTAGTGAGAATCTACCTTCGGAAAGGACGCCATATGGTTACGAACTTCTCCTTTTTCCTTAGCAGATATAACTTTTCTGGTGTTTACCCGTTAATGGAGATCTTGGAATACTGGAATTTCTTGAAAAAATAGTCTATCCAATTTTTACCGATGTTTAAAGTGTTCAGAAAAAAATCTTGACAAACTCTGATCTTCACGCTACGAACGTTTAAATAATATGATTAGGTGTTGCACTTTCTGCTAATTTCATTTATTGTTCTTTTTCTAACCGCTGCAGTTTTACGTATGTGTTTAAATAATAATGATTTTTTTTTCATCATTCAGTGACCAAAATTTGGTAAAATATGGTTTTGTCTCGTTGAATCTATTTCTATATTCATTTCATCTGTTTGTTTTTGCCCCTCCACCTATTTTGCAGGCAGGACTGTTTCATTTATTACATTTACAGTGAGGTTGATGTACTGCAATAATGTTGTGATTATTGATCACTTCTCCTTCATCATTAACATCAATAATCTCTAATATGAGATCATTTTCAGCAAGAATTTCTACATTAGCCCCAAATATTTGTCAATGAACAAATATCTGGTGTTTCATAAGACAAAAATTTTTTACGTTAGTGATATGACGTCCAGTTTTCGTTCATCCACTTAAATCCGTTCCAAGAATGAATCTGCATAATCAGTTCGGCATTTTGTTAAACTCCTGGTACATTATCTTCATATTCTGATTCTTCTCCATGAAACAACACGTGATGAAGGAAACTGAAGAAATATTTCAAAAATTAGCTTCTTATGAATATTGTGAAAAGGAATATTCTTAGATATACTATCATCATGAGAAAAATGATCCAACAGAAAATAGCTACTTGCCTGGTTTCTCACCCCGTATGATCGTGAAAACAGCCACATCCATTATTACTATTGAAAATATGAAGGAAAATACTACAAATAAGAATTATTTGTTTTCAAATATTTATTCGTGTCTCCAAATAATGATTTTATTTTTCCTTTTTTTTCACATATTCCGTAAGTTACCGAATATGTGAAAAGTCCCCCTTTGAAATGCTATGAAATAACAATACAGGGATTCAGCATTTAATTCACAATTTGTTGTGGAATAGCTCGCACAAATGTCACAACTATGAAATTTCAGTGATATATTTATCACGTATCCGCAAGTATATTTCATAACATTTTGCTGGAGCAAACCAGTCCTTTCATAAACATTGTCCACTACACTGCAAGCTTTGGTTATCAACAACTTCTTTGGGTTCAGGATCTTTACTGTAACTCGAAAAAGCTGAAAGTTTTCATGATATTTTGTCTATTTCCCTCGCAATTTTCACTTCCTGATTTCAACAAATTCAAAAATGACAGTTTTTTAAATTTCTCTGTTACTGAATGAGAGTCGGGTTGACACAATTTCCATTTCGCTGTCTGATTTAAAAAAAATCCGCAGTATCTTGGTTGACATGATTGTAATATAATTGACATAATTGTTACTGACGAAAATTGTCAAACTTGCTACTCTAAGGGCCGGTTGCATAAAAGCCAATCAACTATTTGATGTCACGTTAAATATTTAACATGACGTTAAATGCCAGATTGGGTTGCACAAAAATGCTGATCAGTGACTTGACGACACATCAATTTGATGCCACGTTAACTCATGATTATGGTTATTCAACATAAGATCTCTGTTGCATAAAAGCCAATCAAGAGCTAATGTCAAATCAATTCGAATTTGATCAGGCATTATCTTAATCACCGCCGTTCCACTGATTAAGGTACAATCAGGAACTGACAGATGAAAATTCTGTCAAAAATAATTTGAATATTCCTGAATTTTCGGTGGAAATTGTCGACATATTCAGTTTTTATGTGAATAAGTTTATATATGGGAGGTAGGTATATGAAATATTGATACAATTAAGGTTGGTGAATATATATTTATTATTACAGAACAACATCATTTTCTTCATTTCCAAGTATCTTTTTTTCTGCAAACATATCTACTTATTACAGGTAAGAAATAAATTTTTTTGTTTCAAGTGAGTTATTTCAAGAGATCAGGAAATCAAACCCACATAATTACAGAGAACAGATATACTTTCTTTGATTTTATTCAGTCTCGTGAGTTATTACTTACATTTTCATCTGCAAGGGATTTTTTCGTTCTCCTTTTTAAATTATCCCATAGTACTTTCAACTGCTCCCACTCTCGTGGAACGCTAGGAGCTATTAAATTCATTTTGAATTCTCATCCATATTGCTCTCTTTTTACTAATGGATATAGTATCTGATTTTTTACACCCCACAATATTCCAGTATCTGAGAAAAAGTGAAAAGAAAGATCACATCTTATAAAGGTATGTATGCGTCAACTGAAAATATAGGTACCTAGGTATTTACTTTTCTCCATTTCTCTCTATTATTTTCAATCTCAACGAAACCACAATCAAACCTAACCTATAAAATCACAAATTTGACAAAATCGAGACATGAAACATGAAAATACGAGGATTATTGCACTGTTGTCACATCTTTCCCTTGATTAGTAAATGAATTGGTTATATAACGTGGAGTAGGTTTTATTCAACGCATTTGATATTTAACGTAACATCAAATTTGATGTGACGTTAGTTAATCACATGATTAATTCTTCTTTATACAACCGGCCCTAAATCTTTATATGCCCGGTTATATTTTTTTGAATCATTTGTGATGGAAGAATTCATTAGGTCGAACAAATTATCGAACCTTTCAACAACTTATTTGCAGGCTGCGGTAGTTAAAATTTTAAACCTGATGTATGTATATCAAACTGGCACCTAATTTCACATCATTTTTTTCAAATCCATTCGAAAAAATGTGGGCATCAGTCAATTTTGGCGAAGTTCGCAAGGAATATTGCTTGTCATGCTGGTGAAATGTATTGATTTGTTCCCAGGATGTTCGCTTATTGTTAAGAAAAATGGTTCGATAACAAATTACTCCTTTTCAGTATCGAAGACATAAATAACTTAACTTCTAGTTGTTTGAGCCAAATCATTCGGTTAGTTTCTTAATAGCTCGAAATAAAATAACCTTAGTTGTTCCATTCAGCAGATGGATTGATGAAAACAGAAAAATAATGGCTGTTTCCAGTTCGAATTTAATCTCCGCCCAGTTTTGATAATATTTTTACAAAAAAAATACAATATTTTAACACTGTATGTGATGTATTATATATTTTCAGCAATTTCTATTCTATAGTATTGTCGTTTTTCATGATATGACAAACAAACATTTATCGTAATGTAGTCAAATAAATATATCTAATTATGAATTGCCTTAATTAAAATCAGTTCAGAGAAATACAGTATCTACATCCATTAACATAAATTGGCAGTTGTGACTGAAAGTGCAGATCTATATAAATTATAGTCCTTTAACTTCACAGACTTGGTGACATTTTCAATAAATAGGGGATTTATGTTAGCACAACAGTCGCGAATGGTAGTCTCTAAATGTTATTTATTTGCGAATGTTTTGTGCTTATACACTTTTGTTTGTTTCAAATAACCCCGTAGAAGAAAGTCCATTGGAGATAAATCCGGTGATCTTGGTGGCCAACATCTGACTGAGACACTGTTTCACTTCTGCCGTTTTGTGGATCGGTGCCCCTTCAAGCTGATATTACAAATTTCGTCTAACACTCAGAGCCAGATTATCCAAAACATCAGACAACTGATTCGTAATGAAATTTCTGTACATGTCTGCGTTCAAATTTTCTCAAAAAAAATCATTTGGTTATGTAATAACCCACACCACACATTCGTCTTGAATGAATTTGTCACGGCATTCTATTACAAAATTTTATAGTATACCAAAACTTTCATATGAACAAGCTATCCTCAAAGTCAAAAAGAAAAGCAATTAGAGTGAAAATATTTGACAAGATGGGATTCAATAATATAGGAAACTGTTTTGGAATAATGTGTATAACTCTCCCTGCATCTATCCTTGCTTTGGCAATTTATCAGTTACTAATTCTCCTTTGCCTGCTACTTTTCAAAAATTTTGTCTGAAATAGATCCCTCGAATCCTTCACTAACATACAATATTGCACCAGATGTGCAGGCAGATCCCTATAAAATTTTTTACTGTATTACAATGTTTATAACTTGAGTAGGTATTGCCTTGTTGGAGAAAATTAGATGGCATTTGCATAGCAATTTCCGTATGATGTTTATATTATTTCTTTCAATATTTTTAGAGCAATGTGGTTTATTTTCATAGATACACCATTTTCGAACATCTCTACTCTTATGCTTGAAATTTGCCAGGACATAAACTGAACCCAATTGTGAAATTTCACTGAAATGTGAACTCTACTTAAATGACCTAAATATGACAAATCGTCTAAAGTATAACCTCTTCTCAGTCCAACTATTGTCAAGCACAATCTATTTTGGTTATACAAGTGGCATCTCGTGTTGTATTCTGTTTTTTTTTTTTTCATGAAAGCATCGTATTTATCCATCACAGAAGAATCTAAAAATTCATACACTGCATCAAACTGTTTTGGCTCCTGCCCCATCATATATTTAAAACGTTTTTCATTTTGTGAGAGATTCAAATATGAAAAAACATCACGAACTTCTTCAGCAGTCTGGGCACTTCGGTGATGGTAAATATCAGTCTCAATATCAAGATTTCCTCTGTTGAATGATTCATTATTTTCTTTATCTATATCAGATATTTCAGAGAATCCATTTTTATCTTTTCAGCTAACTATTTTCCTGCTACCAAATCAGAATTTATGTCTGACAATCTTGTTTCATATTTTTAATCAATTCACTGCGGCCGTAACCTACTTCTGCATCTGAATTTGGATCCGATTCAGCCTTCACAAGCCTTTGTTCTTGCTTTAGACAGGTCTCCTAAATTGATAATACATTGAGGTTTATAAGGAAGAACTGTTTCTCAATAAGGAGAATAGATATTTGTAGCCCTGTGTGCAATATGGTGCACCTGAACGTTTAAAGAAAAAGATGAAATTCACAGGGATTTGAAAAAAAAAATCCTGCAACTGCGGAAATCGTAATGAGATGAAAATGAAGAAATTCTCATACAATAATAAAAGTTATATATGAATTTTCTTCAGAATAAGTAAAAAAAATAGTAACAAGCATATACATAAAACATCGAAAATATTATAAACAAATATGGTAATACGTACAACGACAGACTAGAGTATGAAAGTTAACATTATGTACTGATTCAATACTCTTGATGAAAAAAATTCAAGGGACCCCCAGAAAATTTGTGGGTTTACATATCTATTCAATCAATTCATTGTTATTGCCGTTCTAATAGTTAGGTATTGTATTGTATTCAAAAATAAACACATACAGAAAAACATTGATGCCATTAACCTTCATGGAAAATATTGAGAATTACAATTCTTTTTTCAAATCAAACGTATTTGTAGTAGCCAGTTTGATGCTAGTTAATTTTCAAGACAATTAAATTATGGAGATCTTAGCATTTTTTCAACTTGAACGGGGATAACGAGTTGAGTGTTTTGAGTGATACTGGTATAATGTTGAAAATTTTTGGTGCAAGATACAGGTGACACCTCTGTCGAATCGTTTTGAGCATACTCGGTATACTCAGAGAATATTCTTTGTACCTCGTGGAGTAATTATATTCAATATTTTTGACACCACATTTTCGTTGATATATTACAAGAGAAAAGGCAAATAACTGATATATGTATAATACTTCTGCTTCTCTGAAAAGCTCATTACTAGAAAATCTGTAACCTTTTCAGTAATTATTTTAAAACCCACTTTCGTGTGGTCTCTAAATGCCTCATATATAAATTTGTAGCTTCACCCCAAGCTACAATAACACAAATCAGATGGGTTTTTATTAATGCATAACACATTATTTTCAGGTATTTGATATCAAAGAACTTGTTGAAATGTTTGAATTTGGGTAAACAAAATCTCACTGTTTTCATGACATCATTAATTTGGATATCCCATCTCGAGTGGCAATCGAGATATATCAATAAAAATTTTACCTCATCATCTGATTTGATGAGCATCACTTCA
Organism: Zygogramma bicolorata; assembly: GCA_032362365.1. Taxonomy (NCBI): domain Eukaryota; kingdom Metazoa; phylum Arthropoda; class Insecta; order Coleoptera; family Chrysomelidae; genus Zygogramma; species Zygogramma bicolorata. The sequence goes on from JAVJAQ010002021.1 coordinate 3,352,713, forward strand.
CCTTCGTAACTTGTGAAAGGAATGTAAATGGTTTCCTTCAAATTTAGGGTAATAAAACAGTATCATATCATCTGCGAATGCACTTATCTCTCCATCCACAGGTGAATTGAAAATGTCATTGATGTAGATCAAGAATAAAATGGGAACGAGAACAGTTCCCTGTGGAACTCCACAACAAACTTTACTCTTTCTGCTCAACACATTTTCGATTTTAACACATTGTTCCCTATCTTTTAGATAACTTTTCATGAGTTCGTACGTGTTTCCTCTGATTCCAATGTTTTCCAAAGTATCTAATAAATCTGGGGACTCACCGTATCAAAAGCCTTCGCGAGGTCAAGAAATATACCGATTGCGGGTTCTTTAGAATCTAGTGCCGTGTATATCTTTGATGATCAATTCGCGATCGCATCTTGAGTTGATTTTCCTTCCAGGAATCCATACTGATTTTGTGAAATAAAGGAATATTTTTTTAAAAAATCTAAAAGTCTCGATTTGATTATATTTTCTAGAATTTTTCTGATGGTAGGTACCAAAGATATTGGTCGATAATTTGACATTTTTTTCATTTCCAGTCTTGAATAAAGGTTTGATAACAGCAACTTTCGCTATCCGTGGAAAAACGCCTAATTGTATCATCTTATTCGCAATTTTTGTTATGGGTTTCACTACAATTTTTGAAAGTTTCAATGGTAATATTATCTATGCCTGGTGCCTTTTTATTCTTGAGTTCTCCATTGACTTTTTCAACTTCATCTTCCTATACCTCATTCAAATAAATAGAATCAGTCAACCTTTTCGTTGGATATTTTTTGTCCGTTTTTTTGAATAAATTAATAATCATTGAATTTTTCCGATATCAATAAACTATCGTGTAATGTCACATCATCTGTTTCAATTTCTATCTTTTCAGTGCTTTTCTCATTTCGATCAATTTTTAAAAAGTGCCACATATCTTTGGGGTTGTTTCCATTTTTTTTTATTTCAGGTTTATAGTAATCAGATTTATTTTTTTCTATAAGAACATTAAGCATATTATTATATTTTTCATATTCATTCAAAATCATAGTGTGGGTACCTCTGTACTTCTTTGTATAAAGCATATTTTTCATTCACTGATTAAACCAGACTACTCGTTATCCAAGGGCTTCTTTTGATATCTCTCCTTTTGATTTGAAAAGTATGTCTGCTCTTGCCTATATAATTTTTAAGCTTGTCAATATAGTCATACTCTTATAACATAATGTTTGCCGACACCCAACGAATCCTATTATGAAATATTTTTTAATATTATTACCATATATTTCTCCTTACAATGTAAATTCATGAACAGGCCAGCTATCATCTGGTTGTCGACAAGAAAATGAACAACTCGCCATTTGCAGTATGCCCATCGACTATATCGAATGTTTTTTCATTTTCCTCGCAGGAGAAATGGGCGAATTAAGTTTGTTTTTTGGATACCTCGTCTATTGGTAGATGGCTCAATGACTTTGTGTTGTTCGAAGCTTGATTTTTAATTATGGGAAGTCATCGACTTTTTGTTTTTGTCACTACCTTGTACTGACGAAAGGCCAAGTAGCCCGAAACCGGTCTGCAAGTGTGCCCGTCCCAATAATTGAAAATCAATACCCTCATTTGTATCGTCAAAAGCAAAAGAAGGATTTTCTTCTATGAAGAAACCTGTACTGGTACCGATCGGATATAATGCAATACACTTCCTGGTTGGCTGGTATCTCAATCGCCACAAAAGAGCTAACCAGAAAAGGAATTTCTGGCAAAAACATAATAATCTGCACTGATAGTAGATAGTAGTGTTTTTGAAACACTATCAACGTTTGGAAAACCTGTACGACCATTGATATGTTTTCCCCTCTGCATACATTTCGTGCAGGAGTTAAAACCAGTATGTCGATATGGATATATATTTTAGCTGGTGCATCACAAACTGAACCTTCAATTCTGAATGAGATGTTATATTCATTCACCTATCACTATACCATTATTTACCTGAAGTACCTGAACTCTTATTGAAGGCAACCTGTCAGTGTTCACCAGCAATTCGATTTTATCTGGCTTATCAGTTTGACCCATTAATGAATTTATTGGTGTTTTCACACCAACTTGACAATAATTCCCTGAATGAACTTGTCTCAAGTCAGTACTCCTGAGAGTTGATCATATTTGAAGAAATAAGGCAAGAAATGATAAGTCTTCATTAAATTCATGGTCAATGGAAAATAAACATGTTCAGTGCAGATTTTGATTTCTACTAGTCCACTCGTCCTTTTACTTTTTCAAAATCTCTATTACATCATCTATCTTGTTCTCAACTCTCAGCTATGGAACAATAACAGCCAAACTTATTCATTCATTTGTTTTTTCCTCTGAAATTGTTAACTGAATCCCACTTTGTTTTGATAAGTAATAATATTTTTATACCCATCTTTTTCAAATCGCTCTATTCTTTTTCGAAATGAGAAACAATGGTGCCTTGTGAACTTCTTCACTTTCGGCATTTCATCATGTGAATACCTTTTAGTAGACGGTTAATTGTATACCTAATTTAATCATTCCACTTTGTATAAACTTTCGTTTTGTGATAATAGACAATTATGATTTTCTATATTTGAATATCAAAGAACACATGCTGGGAAATGAGAATGAATGAAATAACAATGACCAGAATATTTTATTGATCATTGAATGATATTAGTTTATTGAACGTTTGTCTTATTTTGCAACCTACGACACCTTCAGTCTGCTTTTTGCTCAGATTATAGACTCTTGTTCTTAAATAACATAAACAGATAGTTTATATCAATAAATATTCATGATTATTGTTGAATTCAAATTCAAAAAAATGATTTTCCAAGTTAGGAAAGAAAAATATTTTTATTATAGTAAATCTGAATAATGGAATTTGCTAGTGTATTAACATATCCAGTTTCCCTAGGCACTTTGTTTTCAGTGAGAAAAAGTAATCTGCGTATGTAGACCTCACATTGCAGACATATCACAATCAACCCTTCAGAGGGTCACAGGATTCTGGTCCCCTATCTTTGCTCATAATGGTGGGATCATGAATTGCTGCCAAACATTCAGGACATTCCAATCTTTTCCTAACCATTCGAATGACAGCCAGAAATATGTCACCACATTTTCGCTATACTAAAAATATATCATATCAATATATCATATCATAATCATGGTCTTCACTGGTACTGGGGGTATGATATCAATATCATATTTTCTTGCAATGGACACAACAATGGAGGAATTATCCGTTTGACATTTTTTGGACCTATTACTGGGCAATGAAAGAATAGTTGTTGAATCAATACCTCACCAATTGCCACTAACTCCTTTCACTTGTGCATGGAATAGTAGACGCCTATAACTATGTTGCATCTGGACAGCATTTGGATTGTTATTCCATCCATTGTGACTCCTGTAATAAATACAGATTCCTCAAGGGTGCTTTGTAACCTCTTCCTACAAGAGATCTTGTATTAAGAATGTCAAATGATCTATCTATGGTTCTGATAAAACGAATTGTTGGACCTGCGTTTTGGAACTATAAAAGTTTGAGATCTTTCATTAAAAATACCAATGCATCAGCCACACTGCTACTTAATGTTTGTGCAGCTAGTCTCACCTAAAACATATTTCTTAATATACTTGGAACTGTATTAAGAATTTGGAAAAATAGATGGTGTAATGGTTGATCACATAGACTAACTTTCATTTTTTGTTTTCTCCACTCCATGTGACTTTTTCTGATTTTTTTTGCTACAGACAATTTTTCATTTTTCTCCATTCCATACAACATCTCGATATATCTCCATCCCACAATATCATTCTCATAGTCATAAAAATGTTCAATGTTCAAGCCCTGACAATGCATTTCTCATGAGTTTGAGCATATGACATGGATCTATTATTGCAAATACCCTCTCTTCCCCATGATTAGGATGAGAAAAATATGTGATATAATTTCCAGTATTTCTCATCATACATCCTAAATCCTTCAACATTTTAAAATTCACAGATAGATCATTACAAGTTACAGATGTTATTACATTATTGTTATCCAGCCTTATGAGAGCTTCATTCACTGAATTTTCCTTTTCAGGGCCATGTGAAAAATTTATTGAAAAATAGGCAATTGGTAGTTTACGATGTTCGGTATGACAAATAACTAGAAACACTATAGCTTCTGTTGCTGGTACCATTTGCTGATCAATATTTTCACTTCCAATGTTTATATAATCATGTGAGGTTTGGCCATCTGATATTATCTGCTTTTATCTGCTTTTTTATTGCCATTTCGTCAATTATAAGTGAGCAAATAAGCTCTTTTCCCGAAAGACGGTATTGGCCCGCTTTTAATTTCAAGACTTCGAATGATTATCCAGTGGAACCAGGTTTGCAATCTATTCCACTATAAATATTGTGGCTGGATGTGGAAAACATAAATTGAAAGTTCTACGAACAAAGTCATTGCAAATTCTTTCAACTCTGGAGGATACTTAGTTTTTAGAGAGTTTGATATCAGTGTTTGGTCGAGATGATCTTTCGATATCACTTTAGATAACTTCTCAAGCTAGTGTTAGAAGAGTTTAGCTGATCACTGAGCGTATAGGGCTCAAGATATGAAAACTAACGGGTTCGAGCTTTTAAAGTGTGTAACATAACCCAATATTTTTGTATTTATTTCATTATTTCGAGCAAGATTGTGCAGATTATTCATATTAATCTTTTGTTGAATGAGAATGTGTACACTGTGCTCTCCAACATTTCTGTTGCGGAGTCGGGATTCGGATGTGGTTCTGAATTCTCTGAAATTCAGGAGAAGTATTGGGACACCGAAAGCAAATAGGATCTTAGGGCGAAAAAAAGGGATCCTGCGTAAAATAACTCATGAGAATAGAAGGAATTTGGCTCGAATTGACAGAGATTTGCTCGATGTCATCTTAAAATTAGGAAATGCCATGCATTGAAATGATTGGGAGAAGATTGATCGGCTAACCTAAAACAGTATGGAACCAATTATGTCCTCAACTATAGTATTTTTCACAGTAAATGGTATTGGCTTATTAACTGCAATAAACTACCCGATTTGATCCCATTGTGTACAACTTGAGGGTCTAATTGGTTTTATTATAATCCTATAAGTTCGAAAAACTACATGAAGTTGCGGGCACCAACATAGCGACAGCAATAGGGCGGTCGTAAATCTGTCCAATCGACAACTTTCAACAGAAGAATCCAGCATCCTGGAAAAAGGGGGAAATTTCGCGATTACACCATCCGTTATACCAAAGGAGGACATTATCGCCAATGTGGAAGTGAGGTTACGCGTATTACCAGCTACGATTGCGGAGGAAATTCTCATCGAGACGACAAGAATCCTGAAGCGCGCAAAACCTCCAAAACCCAAAACGACACGTGCTGAGCAGGCGACGTTTAAAGCTGTCAATAGGGATGAAAGCATCCTAATCTTCGTGCAAACAAGGGAAATGCTGCGGTTGGGATGAACAAAGAGGACTATAGATAAGGTAGTAGAGCTGCTGGACCCTAACACGTATAATGTACTTGGGAGAGATACAACAACGAGTATAATGGGGAAAACAAACCAACTGATTCGTGACTCAACGATGAGCCAAGATGAGAAAAAGGGATTACAAAAAACGGAAGCATTACCACCTAGGCCAGGGATCACCAATTAGATTGGCTCGGGGTCTGTTTCAAGAAATGAAACGACCATCGCGGTCCTCAAAACATGTTATAGAAAAAATATTTATTAAACCATAGTAATTAATTACAGGAATAACAAAGGTATTTTTACATATCAATGAGAAAAATGACATTTTTTGTTGCGGACTATCTGTCTGAAGTATGGTGAGAAATTGGTGCAAGCTATTGACATTAAATCCTGGAGATGTTCATCTGTGAGTCGAGATCGAAATGTATTCACAATGAAGTTCATCTTCGAAAATGCTGCTTCACAAGTATATGTTTACCCAAACAAAGAAAGAAAGAAATTTTCCCTCGCGCGAAACCTATCTCGCTTGTTAGCTCGTGACTTCGCCCGCCGTTTTCGAATTGACGTCAACAAAGATACTGCGGGGGATATAGTTTTATAAATTACGTACTCCGTCGTACTCTGTAGTGCAAAAGTTGCTGTGTTCTCGTGGTCCGCACAAAATGGGTCGGCGGTCCGGATGCGGACCGAGGTCCGCCATTTGGCGACCCCTGACCTAGGCTATATGGATTACCCAAAATTTATAAACCAGGGGTTCCGCTCAGGCCGATAGCCAGTGCTATAGGGTCTGCGACCTATGAGATAGCAAGACACCTATCGGGCCTGCTACAACCTATGGTGGTATACACTGAATCTTTCGTCAGACTACACATTTTATCGAGGAAAAAAAAGATTTGACATTGAACTCGAATGATATGCTGATGAGCTTCGACGTGGTATCCCTATTCACAAATGTATCAATATACAAAGTTTGAACCTGATTAGCACTTTTGTTCCTTGTTGCCTGTTACTGAATTTTCTAAAAGAGAGTTGTAATTGATGGTAGAAGGGTCAACAAAATGTTAACGGCAGTCAGGATATTTGGAGAGCCCTGATCGTGGGTTCAACTATTCATTTTTGGATGGGGCGCCACCTGTTTCAGACCTCAATCAAAACAAGAAAATCAAAAGCATTTGTTAGGTCAGAGATAATTCAATTCTTGAGAATTTGATCTCTCAGTCTACTAGAGAGGTGAAATAGATTGTTATACTCGAAATGTATATCAACGCACCTCAATAATTAGTAACAGGGTTATTTAAATTAGCGGAATTCTAAATGAACACTGCTGCAGCTGCAGTAGAATCTCAACTCATTAGATCCCAAGACAATTTTTTTGAAAAAAAGTCTTCTTTTCATGTGAATGCTCTCAATTGTATTATTTAGAACAAAAAACTAAATGTAACTGATATCAAGAAAAGTTCGGTTCCTAACAAAAAATACATGTACTCGAATGAGTACAATGGGTAGTGGTACTATTGCAATAGCCAAATTACTGGAGTACACTTTAATCAAGAAAAATCTGTCGCCAGGCATTACAAATGAAATAAAACATAACTCTAAGACTGGTAATTTCTGAAACAATCCCTTTCAATGCAGAGAGTGACTATACATCTCGAACAACTCCACCTGGCTCTTTGATGACATTGAGTACACCTCAACTGTTTATCTAACTTTTGTGGGAAATGGCCAACTCCGTCTCTCCTAACACTCATTGGTAGCTGACCAATTGGTCTCAGTTTAGTATACGTCGACTTCACGTTACAAGATAAATAATGACGTACTACCATTCTCTCAAATTCGAGAAGTCCCATCGAATCATCATTCGCAACTTGATAGAGTCTCCATGCATTTACTACAGACATATTTATCATATTAGTGAAGAGAACCCACCACCATTTTCTACCGCATATGGAAATCCTATAGCTATTTACCGCTTGGTCATGCAAATCAACCCCACCCATAAATTTGTTATAATTGTGGAGAATACTTGGTTGTGGTACATCAACTTTTTCTTTATCAATTGCCGACCAGCGTTTCACATGACGTATAGGTTCCAGTGTGTCATAATTTGAAACCATGGTCACTGTGTTATTGTCATGCCATCTGATGAATAAGAGGGCTGAATCGCTGTCGTACATGTGCTCAAAGTAGCCCCTCTCCTTTTTTTTGAACATTTTAACGTTCGAGAGAGGGCATTTTCTAGTTCTGTTGTCCCTAACTGTACCGGTAGCCCGTTGTCCCTTATCTTTCAGTGATTTCAACAGTGTGTGACTGCTGAAATAGTTATCAAAGAAGACTATACGATCAGAAGGTATTGCAATTGTTTTCAGAAGATCGAGAACTACTTTCGAACCTAGTGGCAAATCAGAAGGTTCAGTATTTTGAGTGTAGTTCTTCGCACCACAGTAGGTGTCAAACGCATAGCAATAGCCTGAAGAGCTACACAGCATCCAGTTTTTGTACCCGAAACGAACTGGCTTGCCTTTGATATATTGTTTGCTCGAATGGCGACCAAAGAACTTCACCATAGCTTCGTCAATTGATATATGTTCATCGAAGATACCCCACTGCTGATATTTTTGATTGAGGAGGGAAATCAGAGGACGTAATTTGGCCATTTTGTTTTGTCCATCCAAACTATTATTATTTGCCAAATGAACGTATTTCTTGATCTCCTGAAACTTGTTACGTGACATGGCATTTTGGATGACTGTTACTCCTAAATCTTCATCGAGACTCCAGTAATTACGTTCACTTGGCAATTTGTGATAGCCAGTTAGAAGAAGAATTCCAACAAAAATTTTCATGTCAGCCTTTGAAACAAAGAAGGCATGGTCATTTTTTTGGGAGGAATATAAATTGGTTTGATGCACCAAAAGCTCGAATACTTGGTCGTCGAAAAGTTTTTCGAAGACTGTTATAGGTTCCAAAATCTCCAAATCATTTTTGACGATACCAAGTTGGTCTGCATATCCCGTTGATGCTTGCATGTCAGTATTCACATAATCCTTAGTCCACTTCGGCTCCAATAGTATTTTCTTTTTGGTACGTTTTGTTTTGGAAGATGTACTGAGCTTTTGTCGCAAAACCGACAAAGGCAAATTATATTCTTCGTCGCTAGTCTCATCATCACTGCTAATGTGCTGAAGCTCAATTTCACCGGCTACATCATCAGGCATGGAATATGTTACGGTATTATTATCATCGAATTCTTCTTCATCCGTCTGCGGATCAACTTCAGGCGGAATAACAACAATATCGACAACATTTTGATCACTTGAAGCAGCAAGACCTTCTAAAGCATTTTGCAAATGGCAATATCTCTGTCTCCCATAAATGTTGCGAGGGGGTATTTCGGTAAATTCAGGAGGATCCATGAATATCTATGAAAGAGACAATATGCATAGAATATAGCTAACGAAAATGTCAATGGATTGCTGAAACCCATTGTACCCAAATGAGTTCACCAACAATTATCAACTTACCAGTTCCAAAGTTCCTAAAAGTTCTTCGAAAATCAGTTTTCAAACACACCTCTAGACACCCAACAATAAGTTCTTATGCAGAAAACGGGGTTCAAGTACCACAATCTGATGTTTTTATTATATTCACCAAATATATGCACTGGCTCAGTAACCAACTACGTACAACTGTTGACAGAATGGCTCATCATCTCAAAAATAGAAAACTATCAATTGATTTCTCTTTATGATACTATAGAAAACAGTACGATCGATCAGTCATGAAGTTCAAAATTCTGAAATATTTCGATAGGTGGAGACACTATTTCACCAGTGTACTCGAGATAATGGGTTAAACAGGTGAATTCTCAGAAAAGTGCTTCATACAATGACCTCTGTTCTCAAGTTAACAAAATGGCATATCAAGCCATACTTTTCATACATAAACTACCCTAACAATTCAACTCAATGTTGATGGCCGGTTGCACCAACAAAGAAAGCGGTCAAACATATGGTTATCGAAAAGAAATCAGTTTTCCCATATTAACTTACTGGCTGATCTCAATCTAGTACCTGGAGATTGGTTTGATTATTTTAGAATAGATTATGACACATATTGTATCCTTTTGAAATTAGTAGCCCCTCTAATTGTCAAGCAAGACATATAACGGAGCAAAATTATCTCAGGGCGCAGATGGGGTTGCTGATTCAAACACACGAGGGTTATGCTCCGACTCCTTTATTGGAGATGATATTTGGGTGGTATTTCCACAGCTAAAAATGGCCATGCGACAAGTACGTTTCTCTGAATCCGACTTGGTATGCAGAGAAGGTTCACTTCTAGTTGTAGAACCCCAACAATCAGAGTTCACGGAAAGATATTCGTCAACGGATCTCTCATTCAATCAATCCCAAAAATCCCTATTTAGTTCAGCACGTTACTCCGAAAAACCCGTAGTCCGAAGCTTTTTTCTTCATAAAAATAAGACGATAAGACGAAATGGCCGTCGCTCATCGGCCAGCGAAATAAAATCAGGGTAGGCAATCCGGATTACACTTAAGCCGGCTTCCAACGGCGCGGGACTTGGCAAGTCTGGCTCGCGAATTGGCGAGTCACGCGCCGTGGAAATACGAAGGCTTGCTCGTTTGCCAAGTGGCTTGGCGTTCCCGTCGGTTGTCGGTAAATTTGGCACGAGTCAAAGGATAAGCGAGCATCGCAGGCTCGACTTGTCTGAGCTTGTGAATCCGTTCCCACACAGAATGCTTGCATTTGCAGTTTTCCCTCAGTGGCGTTGTGTTGTCAAAAGGTGGCTAGTGCATCCAATGTTTTTAAATTTTCCTATTTTCACTTTAATTTTACTTTCAGAATGGAGTGGTCTAACGATTTGATTGTAGAATTTTTGGAACTATATGAAGGGGAACCAGCTATATGGATCCCAAAGGATCCGAAGCATAAAAACAGAAATTTGGTGCAATCGCCAGCTAAAAAATTATAACACAATGCATTCACTTCACAAACGAAATCTCTACAGTCTAGATAAACCTGCAAATGATTTACTTACCTACTTCGACTTTTATACAAAGACGTCATCCACCATCGTCTTTTTCTTTTTTCTCTATTTTTGTTTGCTTTTAAATATTCACCGCTCATTACAATAAAAGCTGCAGCACAAGTTGCAATACGCTGATTTTGTTCTTGTTGGCGTCTCATCATTTTCCTTGTGCAAACTACTGCACTGTTTTCACCAGAATAACAATCCAATGGGTACGTCTCGAGCGCAATTTAGAACTTGGCGAGTAACGTTGCAAGCTGTTCAACGCGCCGTGGGAATAGTCATAGCTCGTAGCTCGTCGACTTGCCACTTGGCAAACTGTTTGCCAAACCGAAACTTGGCGAGTCACTCGCCAAGTCCCGCGCTGTTGGAAGCCGGCTTTAGAGACCCGACAGCCCGTATACCCTCAAGGGGCAACAACGATGGCGAAAACAAAATAAGTACTTGTTTGGGTTCAGAATTAGGACCGCAACGATTATGACGAAATATCCTTGGGTTGGATTATTGTTTCATTACAGACACCCACTTAAAAAAAGCCATTACATCTCATGAGCGACTTTAGGATTTTTTGCTACAGGCAGAAGCTACGAAGATTTAAAATTTTCTGTTATAATCTCACCTCAAACATTGGGCCAGATTATACCGGAGACTTGTAGTGCAATTTATGCTGTTTTGAACAGGGTATATTTGAAGGTGAGAAGAAACATTAGAAATGTTTCAAAATGTTTTCTCATCGAGTATAAACGTACGGTGTAATTATAACATGTTATGAGAATTATTCGGATTGAATTGGGATAAATAAGCGGATGTATTGAACAGTTCATCAGTTCGGGAATATTTCCTTCTACTGGTGTTAATACGGTGAAAACTTGTGGTTGTTCGAATTGTTGCCCTTCTGATACATGCCTTTCAATAGGTGTTGATACCGTGAAAACTGGTGGTTGTTCGAGTGGTTGTTGTTGCATTGTTTTCGTAATATTGATCTTTGAATACCTGTCTATATTTTCTAATTGTGCCTCAAAAAGTATATCCAGAATGAATTTTTCCGCAATTGTTGCTTTAGTTGTTGACAATTTTCGTAATTTATAAGCCACGACTTTCTTCATTCAATTTTTCATTCACTTCAATCAAAATGTCATTGGGAGTAACTTTTGACCTTTTTGCTTTTGACTTTGGAGTAACTGTTGAGCGTGAGGATGAAGCCGCTGATTGGGGTCTGCTTGGCAGGATACTTTCAGATAAAGATTTGTTTGACTGTGGCGATGGCAACGAGACTTTTTCCCTCTGAAAAAAATAATATTGACATTAGGTTGACAAATGACAACTGACTCATTTTGAACTTTTTTCTCATACAGCTTCAAGGATTGGCTATTATTTTATTTTTTATTTACAGTTTCCCAAAACCCAAGAAGAATGGAAATATATTGCTGAAGATTTTGAACACAAATGGAATTTTCCACATTGTTTAGGCGCGGTGGATGGAAAGCATGTACTAATTCCACCAAGGGAGTGGATATTATGATTATAACTATAAGGGGCAGCATAGCCTCGTTCTGATGGCCATTTGCAATGCCAATTACGAATTTTTATTATGCAACTTTGTAATAAATGGTCGTGTATCTGATGGTGGAGTAATAGACGAAACTTTATTTTATGAAAAAAATGAAAAATGGTACTCTAAATTTACCTGTACCCTCCAAAATGAATAATACAGATACATTTTCACCATTTGTATTTGTTGGTGATGAAGCGTTTGCTTTAAGAAGCGAATTTTTAAAACCTTTCAACCGGAAACAACTTGATAATGGAAAGAGAATATTTAACTAACGACTGTCCAGAAGTCGTCGTGTAATCGAAAATGTTTTTGGCATTTTGGCTGCAAGATTTCGTGTATTTCATACAGCTATCAATATGAAATTGGAAAATATTGGTAAGGTGGTCATTACATGGCATGTTGTGTTCTGCACAATTTTTCAAGAAGAAACCGCCGAGATTATTATACCTACACCTGACTCTAGCTTGGATCATGAAGATCTAGAAACTGGTGATATACAATTGGGGTTGAGACCAGAACCAAACACATTTGTTGATTTGCAAAAAATTTCACACCGACATGCATCTACAGAAGCCACCAGAGTCCGCGAAAAATTCATGAATGAAGGGTCAGTACCATGGCAAAATAAGTTCATCTAATTGAGAAGTTATTCATGTTAGCCTATTTTTTGCAATAAAATTAATTTTTAGGAAAACATATCTTTTTGTGCAGCTTTATCCCAACAAACACAACTCATCGGCGCTGTAATGCGCTCAAATTGGGTATTTTTTAAACTGACTCAGTTGAAACCTCGATAAAATCAGATCAACTATTAAGTGAAATACTTACACCATGATATTCACTGGCTTCTTCCTGGGAGACCTGAGTACTGTCATTATCGTTGTCCATGTTGGAATTCTCGTCTTCCTCAAGGTTAGATACGCTAACTCGTGGAATTTCTTGGTCTTTCAAGAAAGACAGTTCATCAAAATACCACAAATTAGGTATATAGACATCTTCACCTCCAGCACCACTTTTTTTTGATGCATTAACTCTTTTTACTTCTCTTCTATATCCTGCCCTTGATGAATTAATCTTTTTCTTTACCGCTTCTTTTGTTACATCGACATCCACTTCTTTTAATTTTATCAACAGCTCTTCATACGCTTTGTCCTTCTTAATGCGATCACTGTATTCACGAGATTTCATTTTCCATAAACACGAAAAACCATGATACATTTCTATTAATTCTAATAGAAATTTTCTGCTGATCTGTCGAAGATCCGTCATTTTGAATCATTCAATACAAACTAGTACGTTGTTGGTTACTTAGCAGAAAGTAAGATATTCGCAAGGCAATTACTTTTGAATATTGTGAACCATAAAACAGTTTTTGGATTGGAGAGTGTCTTCGATGGTGGCAAGAACAAAACTCCTAATACTGATAAGGATTCTGAGACAATGATAAATGTCAAATAATAATATAAAATATTCATTCCGAACAAAGCTACACCGTACCTGAGTCCAGCGATATAGCACCTTCTGCGAAAGTAGTACCAAACCCTATTGCTTCACCTATGTCACCTATAAGTTACTTATGAAGACATTTTCCGTTTTTTATAATTTTTATTGTCTGTAAGACTTGAAAAAAAAAAGCTGCAGCATCCTATTTAAAACGTACAACAATGAAGGATTGCAAAACCATTGGCTGAAAAGACGTAGACCTTTCTGTTAGTCAATTAGTGGACGAATTTGCTTCGTTGGACAAGATAAAACAAGAGGATTTTGAAGCAAAGACCTCATACGAAGAAAAGAAGCAGAAAGAGAAGAAATAAATACGGTTTGTTAGAAAACCACAAATTAGAACTGGAAATGAAAATTCGGCAGCTGCAACTGAAAAATTGCAAGAACGACGTACCAGTTATAGCCACTTCAAAGAATAATAGTTTATGAGTGTATTTTGCATGAATTTGATGTGTGGTTATGTTCTATTATATTAAATGATAGATCGCTTAGTCCTTGTAACCATTTGTAAAAAAAAAATAAAGCGATCCTTTCTTAACAATAAAAAAACAAAATAACGGAAAACTGCAGTTTTTCCTATTATAGCCACTTGCTCACCATTAATAGCCAAGTAAATGCACCAAAAATAGCCACTTTACAGGATTTTGAAGCGAAGACCTCATACGAAGAAAAGAAGCAGAAAGAGAAGAATTAAATACTGTTTCTTAGAGAACCACAAATCAGAACTGGAAATAAAAATTCGGCAGTTGCAACTGAAAAATTGCAAGAACGACGTACCAGTTATAGCTACTTTAAAGATTATTAGTTTATGAATGTGTTTTGCATGAATTTGATGTGTGGTTATGTTCTATTATATTAAATGATAGATCGCTTAGTCCTTGTAACCATTTGTAAAAAAAAATAAAGCGATCCTTTCTTAACAATAAAAAAACAATATAACGGAAAACTGCAGTTTTTCCTATTATAGCCACTTGCTCACCATTAATAGCCAAGTAAATGCACCAAATATAGCCACTTTACTTAAATTTTAATTTCAAGCTGGTACCTAGGACCTAGAAATAATTGAAATGAATTAGGCTTACCTAAATAAAGATTTATTTATTCACAAAAACAAGTTTCATGGTTATTATATAATACATAATACACCTATGTGTCATTAGGAATAATCGCACATTTGGCGAACAGAGAATAAACCTCGACAATTAACTTTTTCAGGCTCCGTTATTACTTCAATCACTTTGTCTGAAGGGTACCGTGTAATATCAGCTATATCTGGCCATTTCCAGTGTAATCCACTTTTTTCCATCGCTGAGCACTTAGGCCCGGTTTCACCAACCACTTTAATCTGGATTATCTTGCTAAGTGGAATATTTAAACGCGATAACATTGCGATTCCGTTTCACCAGACCAGTTAGCCAGATTATGTCGACTAATCAGGATTCCATGAAAATTCGCCATTATACGAGCGATTAAGCAACTAATCGAGATAGCAGCCCTGTCATCTGTCATTCATATTCTGACATTACTTTGACCTCTGTCAGTGTGAAAAATATGTAGTATTTCCGAAGTAATCGGTTCGGTATTTTTTGGCAATTATTTTGTGTTTATCTCATATCATAAAAATATTTCGAAATGGCCATTCGTCGAGCAATTGATCTTGCATTTCAGGATGATAGTGAAAACGAACAAGAATTTGTTGTTCGACGACCTCGTTGGATTCGAGAAAGGGATGATAATAACAAACTATTCCAAAATTGGAATTTCAAGGAGCCATACTAGCATGCAGGTTATCCAGAACAATATATGTAGTCAACTAGAGTACAAAATTGAGAAGATTCATTACTGGACGGATTCTATGGTTGTTCTTAAGCAAATACAATCAGACAAGATTCTCTATGTTTGTTTCTTGTCGAGTCGGGAAAATTCACGAATGTACTGATTTGTCGCAGTGGCATTGGGTGCCATCCGAATTGATTGTTGCAGATCAAGCTACAAAGGAATCGAAAACATTGGATCTTCACTTAAACGGGAGTTGGTTTTGTGGGCCATCATTCTTGAGACATCCGAAAGAATTCTGGCCAACAAAGCCCAAATGTACGAATGACGAAGATGATCGATTGATATTTTTAGTCGATGACCATACAAGAACAAATATTATGGACTTACCTGACATCATGAGATTTTCCAAACTAAACAGGCTAATTCGTGCAACCGCTTGGATTCTACATTTCCTGAAAGTTATTTCCGAACCCAAAAATGAAAGACCGAAAACGCTTTCTTTGGAGATTGAAGTGTTAGAAGAAGCGTATACGATGTGGACGAGAAAAAGTCAGCGTGACTATTTCGATGAAGAAATAAGACTACTAGAAAAAGAAAAACCGATAACGAAAAATAGTCGTATTTATAAATTGAGTCCTTTTTTAGGCCATGACGGTATCATTCGCCTCAAAGGAAGATTTCCTGAGATAGATGGACTCGGCTTAGACTACAATTCCAGAAATCCCTCCATATTGGATCCTCAACATAGATTCACAGAAATGTTAATACATCACTATCACCAACAAGTGGGTCATGTTGGAATCGAAACAGTAGTCAATAATCTACGGGTTAAATATTGGATTCTACTTGTTCGTGCAGCGGTGAAGAAATGTTTTAATGCTTGCCAAGTATGTAAAATTCGAAAATGCCAACCAATACCTCCTGAGATGGGTATGTTACCAGCCCAGCGACTAGAGTCGTTTGTATTTCCATTTTCGTATGTAGGAATCGATTTCTTCGGCCCAATGACAGTATCTATTGGTCGAAGGATAGAAAAGAGATACGGCGTGTTGTTCACTTGTCTCACCATAAGGGCCGTGCACATTAAGATAGCTGCTTCATTAGATACCAGTTCGACAATACTTGCGATTCGACAACCGAAGCAATTCATCACTGGTAATGGCACGAACTTCGTTGGAGCTGAACGTGAACTAAGGGAATGGGTACAATCCCTAGATCAAACAAAAATTTTGGATGAATTGACTTCAAAAGGAGTTTGCTGGAAATTCAATTCCCCTGCTGCACCGCACATGGGAGGTATTTGGGAACGTATGGTACGTTCAATCAAGACGGACCTAAAAATCACTCTCAGGAGTATCAATCCCAAAGAAGAGGTTCTAAGCACGTTGCTGAGTGAGGCAGAATATACTGTAAACTCTAGACCTTCAACACATATATCTGTCGATCCGTATGAACCAGAAGCAATCACGCCAAATCATTTTCTCCTCCTCAGACCAGGTGATAATCAGGAGCTATCATGAGAATGAAATCCTCAATACTTCAAGTAGAAAGCAGTGGCGAATAGCTGAAGCTCTAGTCAATTCATATTGGAGACGCTGGGTCCTAGAGTACAGACCTACCTTGATCCAACGACAAAAGTGACATTCAAAAAGCAGCCCAATCCAGGTAGGCGACGTGGTTATTATTGTTGATGAGAAAGCACCAAGGAATGAATGGCTCATGGGCAGAGTAGAAGAAGTGTACCCAGGCAAAGACGGTACTGCGCGGGTAGCGAAAATCAAAACGAAGAGGGGCCATTTCACGAGGCCTGTTGTGAAATTTTGCATTTTACAAACAATCGACCACTAGAGAAGATCCCAGTTCTTCACGGGGTGGATAATGTTAGAGACACACTCTATTTGAGATTAGTTGTTTGACAAAATACGTCATCGAACAAAAAATTGAATAATAGTTAGGGTTGTTTTGAAAAGTTGTTATTCTGATTTATTTGTCAATTGAAGACTGAATAAAAATCTAGTCGAAATTTCCTTTTCATCGTGTCTAATTCATTGGAAAAATTACAGAAGATCATTTTAATATTTTGGATGATAGAGAAATGAAATTCAGATTGTCAAAGATTGCTGCTTCACAAATTTTACAATCTATTGAAGAAGACCTTGAATTTCCTAGCGATAGGTACGTAAACGTGTTTCTATTATGTTATAGATATGAATGGGTTTTAATGAGTTATGTTTGTATTTTCAGGAATAATTCAGTGGCCCCTATAAATCAACTGTTATGCGCTTTACGGTACTATGCTACCGGATGTCACCAACAAACTATAGCAGATATGAAATGAGCTCTCCCAGGAATATGATATATTAACTGGGACACCACAAGCAGGAGTACTAGGACCGTTACTGTTCCTTCTATATGTAAATGATATGCCACTATATATACAGAACGGTCAAGTTTTCATATATGCTGACGATACCACCATTATTGTCACAGCTGATACAACAGATGAGTTAGTAAAGAAAACTCAGATAGTAATAGAGGAATTTGCCAATTGGTGTGTAAAAAACCACATGATCAATAACACTAACAAAACGGTCATAGTTGAATTTACTAGCCCCCTGAGAAATATCAATATTCCCGAACTCCATCTTGGCTCCAACATACTTAAAACTTCCAGCAACACAAAATTCTTGGGTTTGGAATTAGATAACAAACTATCTTTCAATAATCATATAGATAATCTGTGTACAAAATTAAACCGATTATACTATGCTTTTACCAACCTTGAAACAAACTTCCATAGACAATACTTGATAAATATCTACTACGCCTTGGTATATGGTGCAATATGCTGTAACATTGTGGTGTGGGGTAAAGCTACTGAAGTGGACCGTGTATTTATAATCCAGAAAAGATTCTTGCGCCTTATTTTCAACATGATATGTCGAAATGTTTTAAAAGCAAACGAAATTCTCACATGCCCATGTATTCATTTATATAAATTATTGACGTATACTTTTAACAATGAAGGAAAACTTGACAAAAACACCCACTTTCACGACTACAATACAAGAACAAAAAACGATATACATCTGATAAAATTCAATAGGACTTGGTATACGAAGTCACCTTTATATGCAGGAAGCTATTTTTATAATTATCTGTATATATATTATATATATATATATATATATATATATATATATATATATATATATATATATTATAGTATCTGAAAGATATAGAAAACATAAAAAACTCAAATACGAGCTCAAAAAATACCTACTCTGCAATTCTTTTTATTCACTTGACGAGTATACAGAACAAACCAAACAGTAGTCAAGCTTATCCAATTAATCGTACTATTTTACTATTTACATGTTTCACTTGTTTGTATTAATGTTCATTCAACCTCTATTTTGTTTATACTTTACCCATCTGTATTATATAGACACTTTGCACATATACCTCATTTAGACATAAGTATGTTGAAATTTGTAATAACACATAGAAGTTGACCTATCTCATGTCATGTAAGTGATCTATAGAGATGAATAAATGTATCTATCTATCTATCTATTAGTTGGATCAGCAAACCAACAACACAAAGAATAATTCATCGGGTCAGTGCTGCTATTTCTAGACTTCGCCCCTTGCATTTTGGGTTTCCAGAAACAGCAGAAGAAATACGGAGATCTCAGACAGATTTTTACAGAATTGCAAGCTTTCCTCGTGTAATTGGTGCGATTGACTGCACTCATGTTAAAATATCATCACCAGGTAACAAACACTTTTGTTGTAAAAAAATGCTTCAGCTAAACGTATCGTTTTCAATTGTAGGAGGTGACAATGCTGAGCTCTTTCGATGCAGAAAAAACTTCTCCATCAATGTACAGGCTATTTGCAATGCCAAACTTGAATTTTTAGATATTGTTGCTCGTTGGCCAGGAAGTACCCATGATTCACGGATCTTTAGCAATTGCTATCGGAAAGCTATGTTTGGTAATTCTGTACTTGTGGGAGATGCTGGGTACAGTTGTACAA
The DNA here is from genome assembly GCA_032362365.1 of Zygogramma bicolorata. Classification (NCBI taxonomy): domain Eukaryota; kingdom Metazoa; phylum Arthropoda; class Insecta; order Coleoptera; family Chrysomelidae; genus Zygogramma; species Zygogramma bicolorata. The sequence goes on from JAVJAQ010002021.1 coordinate 3,372,192, forward strand.
ATTACATGATGACTCCATTTGATCACTGCCGAAATGAATCTGAGCATGTTTCATAACCAATAGTGGTAAAAAAACAAATCATAATTTCACATTGAAATGAATGTCAGTTTGGAATGTGAAATTTTTCATTTATTTACAATGATCGATCGAAGCATGAATAGTGAAAGTACAAATTAAAATTCCACATTGAAATAAATAAAATGTCACGTTGGAATGAGTATTTTTTTCATTTATTTCGTTTTCTATTTTCTTTCAATTCGATCAAGAGAAGTCGTGTTTTAATTCTCTCCTGCCTCAACTGTTCTTTTTTTATTTCCATATTTATCATATGTTCCTCCCTGGCAAAATCTCTTGCATCATGCAGCGTTTTTTTTTCTGGCTTCAGCCAACTCCTCATTCTTTGTAGCACTTATGATCGGTCTCCTACGTTGTATAGAATGTTTTATGAACCCAATTGGTTGCTTAGTTCTTGTCACAAAAGAGTTTGGTTCAAGCGGCTTTATCTTGGGGGTAAGGTTTTCAGGTGGGATGATGGACTGGGATGTCAAATTCGACGATGATGGGGTCAGGACTGAAGGTAATTCTGGCTCCGTTGTTTATTCAGTGGTCAAGTAATCAAGGGCATAATGTTCAAGTGTTTGTGGCTCAAGATATATTTCAAATGAGCCATCTTCTCCTTGTGACACATGACAGTTGCCCATTTCTCTCAGAGTCTTTGTCCTAGGAGTTCGAAGTTTTGATGGAGTATATCTATCCCATAAAAGCCCTTGACTGGTGTCTTCAGCCTCACAAGCTCCTTCGTCACTGCCTCTTCCATTATTCATGGCATCCAGTACAGCGTCATTTGGAATGGTATTCGCTCTTCCTCCACCTGTAACAAATAGTTGAATAATAATCTCATGTATTGTCTGAAAACTTCAATGAGTAACTAACCAGTCCTTATCATGTCATTCCTTTCTTGAGCAGCCTGTCCTTTTCCCGCACTCTTCAAATTTTTCCATGAATTTTTAAGGACAGCTTCAGTCCTGTAAATAGTGTCAGTTGAGGCATTGAATTCTGTAGTGATTTTCTGCCAGGCCAGGTTTTTCTTCCCCATTGCATCACCATCAGTCTTTTTACACTCAACAACGGAGAAGTTTGCTGTTATCAAATCTATCAACAAACATTTTTCTCTTGTTGTCATGTTAGGATCGCGTTTTTTTCTAATCACAGCAGCCATTTCAAATATCAATTGGGAAATTCATATGTACAACTCAAAAACTCCGTGCAAAATACCTCGGCGAAGTCACATTGACATATGTCTCACGATTCACGAAAGACTGTTCACTGTACTCTTTGATATGTCTATGCAAACTCGACAATGTTATATATGTGTTTTGTAGTTCTCTCTACTCTTCTTCTTCTTATTCTCAGTCGTTTGGATCACAGAACAAGAAATCATTAGGAGAAAATTAGTTCTGAGGTCTCGACTTAACGTGTTCACAATGTTGCCAAATGCTATTTTCCCCTCAAATTGGCTTTCTTAATCTTAGGTTGGTAATCCAGCTATTTTGACGGTGAAACGCAAGTAAACGTCTAGCCAGATTAAAGTAGCGCTTGGAAAGAATTGCGTCTTACGGAAATCACGATTTAAGTGGCGTTGGTGAAACCGGGCCTTAATATCATTTTCATCTATTTTTAAAATCTTAGCGGGATAATACATTCGATCATATTGAACGATTACATAAGAACCCAGATACCATTTCTTAGTTTCTTCATTTGTCTTTGCTATATCTTCAATGGTATTCATCATATCTTCTGAAGGTCTGTCAGTTTTCTCTTTACATTTTTCATTTCTTTTTTGTTTCTATCGTTTCTTTGTCAAGCATGCTCCTCTGCTTTTCTTTTTTCTTGTGTTTTCCTTGATTTTTTTCCTCTTCTTTTCTTGACAATTCATCAGCTTGTCAGTAGTCGAAACTGAAGGCAGGTCATCTTTTTTTCGCTTTTTTATTGAAGCTTTAGGCTCGGGATACTGAAGAACATCTTGCAGAATATCTTTCATAGTGTTTTTAGGCTTTATAACTATTCGCGATTCAAGCCAAGCGATACGCTCTCTGGCGGCAAAATTCGGAACTGTAACAAAGCAGATAGATTTGTAAACAATCCATTGAAATTCATTGGGATCAAGTTTTTATTAAAACAATATAAATAATCGTGCAATCAGTTCTATTTTGTAGTTTTTTCACGCAAGAATTCAAATAATACTGCCACTAGTGCCTTCAATAATGGAATTCAGTCCCAAAAAAAGGATTGAAGGAATAAACAACACTTACTGTAGTGTGCCTGGATGTAAATCCGAAGGTGATAGAAACTTGAATGTTCGATTTCATCTATTTCCAAGTATCAGCAAGAAGGTAAAACTGGTAAATGAATTCGGAGTTCAAGAAGTGAATTTATTGAAAGCTTGGCAGGTTAAAACTAAAATAGGAAAAAAAATAGTAAAAGTATGTGGATTTGTTCCTTACACTTCACCAAAGAGTGTATGTGTATCTCCCTGCCATTCTTCCTTTCTTTCAAATGTTTCGTTAAATAGATCTAAAACAGTCCTTCTATTAAATTGTTTTTCTATGCATCTTAAGGCTACGTCATTATCAGGACTTTGGTTAACTTCTGTATGTATATCTTCTCGAACACGGGACTGTGGTTTTATACTTTTACTATAATTAACAGCATTAGAATCAAACGGAAATAGTCCTGATGTTCGAAAGCTGGCAACTATACTATCTTTAAAATTTCCATTTCGGAGAACTTCGTTTAAAGCAACGTCCTTTTTCTTTAAGGTTTCACCGTCATGGTTAAATAACCAGTTTCTTGTGTTTTTTTCTCCAAGCTTGCTTAAGAGGGAAGAAAAATTCGACGTCGAGTGGCTGCATAATATGGGTCGAATTTGGAGGAAGACACATTAAAATTATGTTTTTTTCTAGACAAAAAGTGCTAAGTGGAAGTGACAAATGTGATGCATGACCATCTAGAAAAACTACAACAGGTGTTCGATAGATAAGGGTCGAAACCATTGGCAAAATATTCAAAAAACTGTTCACTCTGCATCCATCCACTGTCACTTTTGCCAGTGCTCCAGCTTATAGGCGCTGCCTCCAAAAGTGATTTAGGCAAGCGATCATATTCAAAAATTGTTAATGGAGGAGCCATTTGACCTTCAGCGTTTAATATTATTAAAGCTGTAACATTGTCTTTCTCAGACGTTCACGTCATAGATGTGTTTCCCTTTTCACCCAAAATCAGTGCTCCTTTTGGTGACAAAAACACAGCGGTTTCGTTCATATTCCAGACTCTTTCTGGATGACTTAAAACTTCAATATCTTCAATTGAGTTTTTGACTTTGGCAAAGCAAGCCCTAATCTTTTGTTCGGGAACCGCAGCGCGGGCTTTGTTAATATATTCTGAGTGTTTTTGGCCTATTCGAGGATGACGTTTCAAGAAGGATTCTAACCATTTCCTTCCTGGTTTATTGTTTTCAAAAGGAGTTTCTAACGGGTTCTTCTTCAATATTTGCTGAATAGAATACATTAGCCCTTCCTTATTAACTGGAAACCTATGGCTTGCGTTGGTCAATATCCACTTTTCAAGTTTTCAATGTCCTTACCTAAAAAAGAATTTGTTTTCAAGGTAGTTTTATTAGTAGTTGTCTAACGTCCTTACCTAGATAACATTTTTTGCCAACTTTTCTCATCTTGGTCGAAGTTTTTCCACTTTTCCACGCAAGGTTGTTCTAGGCACCCCGAAACTTTTGCTGGCCTTTGCCACCGCCATTCCATCTTGTTCGACTGATTGAAGTGCACGTCCAAGTTGTTCTTCTGTGTATTGATGAATAGGACATTTATCCCTTTTGTCCAAAATTATGGTCCTTTGACCTTTTTTTTGTCGGTGCCATTTTTGATGGAATATTTACTCCAAAAAAAATATGGCTAAAAACGACACAACATTCGTCTTAATATAGCCATGTCGTTGGCTATATATAGAGAAATATCTTATTATGTGTTCCATTTATAGCCACCTGTTATTTATAAAAACACAAGCCCAAAAATTACTGAATAGACACTTACGAATAAGCACAAACAATATATAAATGTACAGACAGCAAATTATATAGTGCCAATATTACCAAACATCTATCATAGGGTTTGTTACTCACCTGAGGTGCTTAGTAATCACAATACTAATTCATAAATATGCGACAAGCCGGGAAACACATCTGCATGAATTTGTAGGTTAGGTTCGCATATGCCATACACAAGTGTGACATCAGGCATGCATGTTTGAAGACCGATTTTAGCCCTCAAGCCAGCACAACCTAAGGTATATATCTTAGTAATGAGAGAAAAACACAGAAAGTGGCTATAACTGGAGCAATGACTATAAGTGGTACACCTACCCAACATGTTTTTGATTTCCAATGAAAATGAAATTGAAACTTTCAACCAGCACTATCATATTTTATTCCAAAATAAATAATAAAACCATTCCATATGCCTACATAGTTTTCTATCGTACCCAAATAAAACTTACTTTCATTACAAAACCTTGAGCAAATAATAAAACCATTCCATATGCCTACATAGTTTTCTATCGTACCCAAATAAAACTCACTTTCATTACAAAACCTTGAGCAACAATATTTTCGTTAAACGGAGGTACATTGGGAACTTCATCCTGGTTCATGACCTCCACAAACCTTTGTACATCTTTAGGATCTTTAGAATCTTCTTCATTTTGTTCTCTACATATTATATTATGCAGGATGGCTAAAGCAACAATCAACAATTGTATTGTCCCAAATTTTAATCGAAGACCATAGGCTTGAGCTGGAAATCGCCTTTTCCATACTCCAATTGAATGCTCTATGATATTTCGAGTCCTGATATGAGCTTCATTATATGATTGTTCAATTCTTGTTTGTGGATTCTCTACTCACAGTCGTCCTCAAAACTATGTTGAATAAGAATAAGTGAAAGAATATCTACTACTTAAGTTTTGTTGTCATTCACATGACACCTAACTTCTAAGGAAAACTGGAGCATAGAGATTTCCAAACTTGAGGTTATCCCTAGATTAAGTCCAACACAAGCGAAGCGGTGCAGCCGGCCATGAATCTCATAATGATTTAGTTGATAAGTGTACATTCTTAGAACAGCAACGATCCCACTTACTAAAACTTGGTAAATTGTAACGTTCTCACCGAATCGTGAAGGTGGTCAACAACCCAACAGACTCTACTCCCCATACAGACTGAAACATGATATGTGCTTCCTCTCGTATTTGTGGTCCAACATGCAGGTTGGAGTTCTCGTATTGAACAGCAAAAAATCCAGATTCCAGGTTGTTCCTCAGCTGAGGGAATTGTGTGCAGAGAAAATGAAACTCTACTTCTCACTCGGCTATCGCAGAATGCCCCAGGAGAATGGTTCGAAGCCTGTCTACGACCTCGTGCTTTCTTGGTTTGAACTAGGTTCTGCTCTTCAGCTCCCAAGTTGGTAGAGACCGGCAAATCTACAAGGCGATCTTTTTTCATCTCATCTCTTTTTTCTAAATGGAAAAATTAGCTTGCGTCTTATATAGGGAAGGTTTCTACCATCAGACAAATTCCTGTTTGTTATAAGCAGCCCACCCTGAATTGGCTCATAATAAATATGATTTTCATTCACTTTTATGCTGCCCTTGTCATAATAAATAATATATGATTTGTCATTTGACAATGCTTTTTTCAAATCATTCTCATTTCGATATTTGGAAGGGCACTCAACTTCAATCAGGCACTTCTCACTTACATATCCATCAGGACTTGTACCCAAAACACTACATTCATCTAGATGAAATCCTGCAGGTTCAACAATAGGTCCAGTAATTTGTTGGAATTTATCTACACCACATTTTCCATTATACCTGCCCCACTGAATGCAGGCAGCACACTACTTTAAATCATATCCCTCCAGTAAACTTTTGAACAATGATTTCGGATATTTATTTCTTTTACAAGCAGACAAAACAACACCAAAATTACTACTTGTTATCTCGTGCTTACGTGCAATCAACCAGTTTTCATTTTTCCCCTGTCCTAATGTTAGTTGGTGTACCGACAGTATTATGGCCTTGATTACAGGTTACAGCACATTTCTTGATAAAACATGCTCCTTTATTCTAGGCATTTGCATATTCTTTCGGAAAGAACATCGTCAATTCTTGGGATGAGGAGAATCTTTTCTGAACGAGTAGACCAAGAAAATCCACTAGGATTTGAATCTCCCAATTCTATATTGATTAGATCATGTTCGTTCTCATTTGCTGGTCTTTGAACAGCTGTGTAATTTGTTCTTTAAGGCTGATAGATGTCTTTTATCTTCGTAATGACATTAACTTCATCTTGTATGTTTGGTTTGTTCCACTCACATGCCCCATCAGTTACACTGATGTTATGATGAGCATATATGCAAAGGGCTGCCATATGGTGACATGCAGCTAGACCTCTTGGACAAGAGCATTTACTGTATCTATGCCATCATCAAAATTAATTGAAATCTGAAATACAAATTTTTTATAATTATTCAAAGTTTTCCATTCATTTAATATCAAGGACATACCTCCACTGTATAATTTTTGTTTTTCATACTTGTTCTAACTTAACCTTTCAGCTGGTACAACTCAGTCTTACAACATTCCCACTTCCGTAAGAATTTTCATCTCTTTGCAGGTGTGATGAATCATTTCAAAAAAATTCTGCTATCACAGAAACTGATATAACATGGTTGGATGCCACTGTAAAAAAGGAATATAATAGATATGGTAGGTATTTCTATTTTGATCAGATAGATGGGTATGCCATAACATTTTCTTTTCATTGAAAATGTGTAAATAGGTATAAAATATTGTACAAGTGTTAAAACCTATTATATGTCAGGTACTTCGAATATTAGTAAATAATTAGGTATACAGGCTTCAAATTCATTTACAAAAACCAAAAACAGTTGTAAAGGTTCAATCTCAGGGTTTTCGAAAGGGGTTGCTGTTGATTCAATGAGACACAGAATATGGTACGGAAGTCTATTTCCAATTCGGGGGGAGACAAAGGATCTGTTTTTTTTGTATTGGTTCTAAAATAATCACACATGTTTTTAATAAAATAATTAAAAGTAGTAAATAAAAAGTTCACCTACGTTTTACTTCATTTAGGGCCGGTTCATCAATGCGAGGATCAATGTTCAATCTATCAGATATAATTTAAACCAGGAGATGACGCTACAAAAAGGTTTATCAATCCACAGACAGTCACTATCTCTCAGATATAAGTAACAACTAGCTATCCATTACTTTCCATTATTGCGTTGTTTCATGGCGTGATGTGATATGATGAACACTTTCCTGTGATTTTGACTGGTTCTGTCACTGACATTTTTGTGGTGAATTTTTACTTCGTCGTTCCGGAACATGGAATCGAAAGCATATAAAAAACAGAGAGGAGTCAACTTCACCCCTGCTGAGAGTAATTTATTATTAAAAATCACTGACGCTAATAAGACCGTATTAGAAAATATGAAGACTGATGGAGTGACGTGGAGAATCAAAGAAGAATGCTGGAGAAAAATTGAAAATAAATTCAATAGTTGTAGTTCTGGACCTGTAAGTATAGACTTTTATGAAAATAAAATGTATTTCCTTTACGAAATTACAAAGTTCCCAATGCACTATATTCCAGAGTTGTCTTGAAATCATAATCGATGAAAAATAGATACACTCAAGGGAGATCTAGTTTATTTAATATTATGTGTATTCGTTCATTCCTCAGCCATGCAGTGCCAAACAACTTAAAATGAAATATGAAGGAATAAAGAAGAATATCAAGAAAAAATATTCTGAGCACAAGCAATACTTAGAAGGCACAGGAGGTGGAAAACCAGTTCCAGTACCGACTCCTTCTTCTGAGCAAGAGGAGTATTAGTGGAGCTGACAATTTGATCATTCAATGAAAAAAATCCTTTTCGATTACGGGAAGTCTCAGCATTCTGGCCACCTATAAAGTATTTGCATATTATTTTTAGTTTGATCACTTCTGAAGAAAAAATACCAGGCGAGAAGATTGGCATATGGGTACAATAAATACTTACGATTACCCGCTATTTCGAAAAAGTGTTCCCGAGCATCGAGCATCACTTATTTCTCTGGCATTTCTGGGCATAAATATGAATCGTGATGCCAAAGATGCTATAGCATTTGTGACTCTATTGATTATTATGCTTGCTGATGCCTTGCTTACATTTCCAAAATCTCCACAAGAAATAACGAATTTGCCCGCTGCATAAAATCTCATAGTTGAAAGCAATTGATTGATTGGGCTGATGCAGTGATTTCTGGAAAACGAATGAATTAAATAAATAAATAATAATAAATAAATAAATATAGTTTTATTGCCCAACAGATATACATCCAATTCTAGGACAACTTAATTATTTCCAAAGCAATGTATTTCAATACAAAAATGATCAAATCCAAAGTGGAACGAAAAGATCTTAAACTAAGTTTATCGTAGTGTCTTCTAGATTACGAATTTGTGTCATGAATTCTGAGAAGGAAATGCCAAAGATGTCACAGGTTGATCCAATTTCGTTGAAGTTAGAGCACATAATATAATATATGGGACACTTGGTGAGAATATTAGTTCTTGGCGTAGTTAGGTGGAATGTTGCTTTATATCTGGCATTCAGTCTTGGTATAGTAAAAGTAATGAACTGCACTACTTCAATTGAGTCCACTAAATTATGTATCAGTTTATATAAAATTTGAAGACTATTAATTATACGACGTTTTTCAAGAGAAATGACATGAAAGCGAGTTAGAAGCGTTCGGTGATCGTATCCGCGTTCAGGATAAAAGCCATATATTCTGAAATTCAGATATTTTGAAAAACACCTCTGTATGGCTTCCAGTGATAGTTTGTTACATTCATAAATAGGATACCAGATAATTGCACAGTACTCCAACTTACTTCTTACCAGCGAAAAATACAATGTTTTGAGAGCTGTCTCATTTGTGATGAATTGAGATGAAAGCAAACTTTCATAGATGAATTAATTACCTGTCTGTTGGAAATTCCAGTCGATCTTTTATCAGGGCAAGAACTTTCAAAACTGTGGGCTTTTTCAAACGAAATCTTGCGAAAAAATCAGAATCATCCCATTTGTGGAAATTGTCTGTTCGCGGTCTCACTGGGTGAGTTCTCCTCTCAAAAAGTAAAACCTCTACGATATCCTCATCCTCGTTACCGGTCTTTAGTAGTAAAGAACCATTACCCACCTAAGGGAAGGGTCAGACGAGCGTTTATGAAACGGACGTCGCGACGCGCGTTATTTCGAACGTGCCGAGGCTGTCATGAATGATTTTTTTGCGAGTAACCGGGTTACAAATAGTAACGATTTTCAGTAACCGATTGCATTTTATCGATATGCGGTAATAGAGGGGAAGTTGATGTGACGTCATTAATGATGTCACTATTTATTACCGTGTTATTGAAAACGTAACCCTGCTCGACAGCAGGGTTATAGGCGGTTATATGGGAAGATGATAAAAACGACAGAGACAGAGGAAGAGAAACACACAATTGTAGACAGTTCACAGTGCATTTAGCATGCAACTGGCTGAAAGTGTATTTTTTTTGTATTCGAAATAGTTGGAAAAACGAAAAACGTATTTTCATGATACTGGTTCAACTTAATATTATGATCTATTGGCATCCTTAAATGAGTTTCACATCTTTTTCCTATTGGTAATCGTGAATCTCAATCATTAATCAAGTTCAAAATGTGGAAATATAAATTATTTTCACTTTGAAAGAAATCTTCGAAAACAACTTAATATTTCAATATTTCCATATCTGTAAAACTTTCAAGATAAATAGTAAACAATAACAACATAACCTCACTGTTTCTCATTCAAGATTAAAATATAACCAGATCTTTCACGCACGTGTTTGCGAAATCAAGTTTGGTAATGGTTCGGACTTCCATTGTCTATATTTTTAACTCTATTGAAACCTGTTGCTAGGAACGGAAAGATTAATAAGGTGAAGTGGGGTAAATGGGATATAGTTTTTCAATAGTTCACGAAGAATAGACTCAAACCGTTACTTTCAATAGAACAATATTCTTTTAAAAAATCATCAATGATTGAAATATATATCCTGATTGATTCCAGGACTGACGACTTCTCAGGCCTTCTTTGAAAATTTTTGGAATTTTTTTTTTAAAACGACCTCAATATATCACATTTACCCCAATGTTTGGGGCAAATGTGTTAATGATATATGTCTGCCTATGAACGATAGGAGTAATATGGAATGGGGCAAATGTATGAAAACTGTGCTTTATTGATTTTCCTGGTTTTTACAAAAATAAAATATCTCAATCGAGAAGGGAGTTATGGCCTTTTTTAAGTCCAACCTACGAAAAGTAAAATAAACTTCATCTCTGGTAATAACAAAAGTTTCTAAGAATTTGAGAACACACATGGATGTCAATTTGAAATTCGATATTCATATGAAATGCATCATTATTATGCTAAATTATAGCCTTCAAATGACACTGCAAACACAAAAGAACCACGCCTATTGACAGTTGGCTCTGGCAAAACCCTAACAATATCACTTTGCTGAATATTATCCACATCCCCCACTTGTGGCCATGAAAATGTATTTTTCGAAAATCTAGTGAATTTCACTGTCCAACCGTCGTCACACTCCTCGGTCACCATTCCAACGAAATGCTTGATAGTTTTCTTGGTAGCGTATTGAACTAAAACCCAAGAATTAGGATTGACAGTTTGGTTAACATCTTCATATTCATCCATGGTATTGCCCACTTCTTCCAAGAACTCTTCGGAGTTGTCAGAATCCATATATGGCGGTGACTCTGGTTCCATATTTTCACTGCTCGACGAAACTGATCGCTTCCGTTTATTTTTTTTTGCTGGTTTTGATTCTTTTCGTTCTTGTGGTTGCTTTAATTTCTTAATTTGATCTTTAAGTCGATCCATCGCCTCTTCCGAAGTTAACAATTCGGAACCAGGACATATTCTTGTTTTTTTCTGTTGGTTTGGTTTAGGTGCCTGACGAATTGAGGCCAACAATAAATTTTCGAATGATGTATTTCCACTGGATTCTTTTGTTCTATCTGTAGATGTACTAGCCATTACATCATCATCATATGGGAAGAGTCTACCAACAATTGTGTTCGTCGTAACAGTGGCTTCTATTGATATTTCTTCAGATGTAGTGGCCATCACTGCAGTGTTATCATTTATCGGAATTCTGTCAAGAGTGTTTCTCGCCACCATGGGTTCTGCGTTGGGCACATTGATTTCACGATTATTCCATCTTTCCAAAGCTTCTGGTGGGAATACTTCCTCTGGAATGATATTTTTATTCAGTGGCGAAATTCCGGCTTTTCGGAATCCACCTTTGATAACTTCAGTAGAAATATCTTTCCAGGTGGAACAGAGGAACTGTGAAAATATTTTCTTGGGTAATTTCTGGCCCACATGTTGTCGTTGCCAAGAGATGAGTTTTTCATCCCATTTCAATTTGAATGGTCGGAAAACAGAAAGATCCAAAGGCTGTAGTGAATGGCTGGTGTGGGGGGGCAGCTTTAATATCGTGATATTATTCTGTATTGCTGTTTCAAGTATTTCTAAACCTATATGAGTTGAATGGCCATCGTAAATGATCAAAACAGGACGTTCTGCACCAAGTGCAGGAATTAAAGTCTTCAGAAAGTAACTTGTGAAAATATCACTCTCCATCCAGCCTTTCTTGCTGGCAGCATAAACGGTGCCTGGAAAATCAGTTTTGGGAGGTGCAAGCCACTGGTCCCATAAGTGTTTTCCCTTGTATATTATCAATGGTGGTGCTTTATCGCCATTCGCATTACACATCAACAAGATTGTAGTGTTTTCTTTACCGGGAGAACTTATAGTTCTTGATGATGGTTTGTTTATTGCGCCGACCACTTTAGATTTTCGAGGGTCTATGCTCAGGCTGCTCTCATCCAGATTCCATATTCTGTGTGGCTTATCAAGAAGTTGAAGGTCTCTTATAGTTTTTTCCAAAAGGTCAAAGTAAGCAAAGATTATGAATGGGTCCAACGCTTTTTTACGCGCATATTCTACATTTTGTGGAATCTTGAGGCTCATATTATGGCGTCTTTTGAAGTTCAAAAACCAGTCCTCACCTGGGACTCCATTTTTGAAACTTGTTTTGATTTTATTCTCCGTTACAAACTTCCCAACCACTTCGAACACTTCTTTCCTGGATAACCCAAATCCCCACTTCTCCAAGGTTTTCAGGGCATTGGCCAACTTCATTTCTTCTGTTATGGGAATATCTGTTGGACGTCCTTTATTCTCTTTTTTCTTTCCTCGGATGCCTTTAATACGGCTGTAAATTGTTACATAAGGTATTTTATATTCTTTCGAAGCCCCATATATGGTTTTCCGCCCTGCAATCACTTCTGTAATTGCTGAATTCAATGCTTCCTTGGAATACTTGATGTCTTCTACACCCCTTTTCTTAATGTAAGTTCGCACCATGATGTATCTAAAACAACGGGGTAAATGTATTATAAATTTCACAATTGCCCCAAATTTATGTATCACATTAGCCCCCCTCAGTATTTTTCACGGGGCAAATGTGATATATAAACAAATAAATACAGCGACTTGATTTTTGCATCATTATGATTCAAAAATAAATTATATAACTATGAAACATAAGTTGAAAATCACTGCAGCGGACCTACCTCATGAAAAACTAATGTCACATCGAAATTGCTAGAAACCTGTCGCCGCGAATGTTAGGTTATACATATGACCAGCAACGATCACCCGGCTTGCATCTATACTGGTGAGAAATTTCGTTCCATCTAGTGTTGTGCTTATTCGGGAGGGCACTTGATGAGTTGTGAAGTAGATGGCAGTAGCAGTAATAATATTTCATTGGAATTATGACGCATTATCACAATTGCCCCTTTATCACATTTACCCCACTTCACCTTATACAAATTAAGTGAGAAAAAAATCAAATCAAAATCAAATTTTTGGTCAATGATGAAATGAGGGATTGATTGATCAGAGAAAATACTGTTGTTACAAAAAAATCGAGATCTCGAATCTGAAATATAAGTCAAAAAATTATTTAAATAACGAAATGAATGAAATAATATTGTGACAAGAAAATTGAGGTATCGAATATGAAATACTAGTCAAAAAATGTAAAAAAAGAAATTGAATGGAATATTTTGAAAAAATGTTGAAACCAAGTTTCAAGTTGAGTTTACTCACGACGTTTCGATTGCTGGTATCCGCAATCGTCTTCGGGTGATTACCAGTAATCACCCGAAGACGATTGCGGATACCAGCAATCGAAACGTCGTGAGTAAACTCAACTTGAAACTTGGTTTCAACATTTTTTCAAAATATTCCATTCAATTTCTTTTTTTACATTTTTTGACTAGTATTTCATATTCGATACCTCAATTTTCTTGTCACAATATTATTTCATTCATTTCGTTATTTAAATAATTTTTTGACTTATATTTCAGATTCGAGATCTCGATTTTTTTGTAACAACAGTATTTTCTCTGATCAATCAATCCCTCATTTCATCATTGACCAAAAATTTGATTTTGATTTGATTTTTTTCTCACTTAATTTGTATATTAATCTTTCCGTTCCTAGCAACAGGTTTCAATAGAGTTAAAAATATAGACAATGGAAGTCCGAACCATTACCATTCACCAAGGAACATTGTCAACCACTTTCAAGCAAACGAAATCAAGTTTGTATTACCAGTTTTGAAATTTCGTGAAGTGGGAGTTATAACTTGACGGTTACCGACTTTTGTAACCGGGTTACTCGCAAAAAAATCATTATATGGTCAGATAATCGTTCAGTTGCAAACGGTACAGCAACCATCGACATGGATAACGACGTAGACGTTGTTATATTTTTGTATTTGTCGTTGAAATTAATAAGACAAGCGTAACAAAAAACGTAAATGGTGGGTGCATCCTATGAATAGTGCAAGACTTTCACACGGCTGCTTTTATACCCTGTACCCTCTCTTACGACAAGATCCTGTGCGTTTCTTCAATTACTTTCGGATGTCCCACTCTTCTTCTTATGAACTGCTAAAATAAACGGTTCGATAACCCTTCAAAACACCAATATGAGATCTGCCATTCCACCGGAAAAAATGTTGGCTCCAAGTACGTAAAAGTTTTCTTTACTTTCAAGTGAGTATTGAACAAAATAAACAGACTATTTCTATGAAAAATGATGAAATAATAACAGTAACATATTTCACATAATATTAGTATTGTGCAGAATCACCGTCAGGTGAAAATTGCAACAAATATGATCCAGCCGATGAGCTGCTAGGTCCTAAGGGAGCTAAGTTATTATCAGGGTAGTTTAGGTAACTACATGCATGTCCGTATTGAAAACTCGGAGGATTCCTGTTTTGCATTGTACTATAAGTACCAGTATTATTCGTATTATTTTTGAATCGTTGCAATAGTTGTAAAACTTCTATACCTTCTGTACCTTCAGTACAATCATGGTTGGAAATATCAAAGGGTTTCTTAGGAAAATGGCAACTTCCTAATTGCGTTGGTGCTATGGATGGAAAGCATGTGGTAATTGGGGTTTGCATAAATAATTGAAGTTGAGGTACAAACTAGAACCAAGTTTTTTAACCAGAAAACCAGTACAAAATATGGTATATTGATAACTGATCGTAAATTCATTTCATTTCAGGCTCCTCCAAAGTCAGGTTCTACTTATTATAATTTTAAAAGTCAGCACAGTATAGTTCTTTTAGCAATATGTGAGGCTAGCTATAGATATACCCTAGTTGACATAGGAGCAGAAGGCCGTCATAGTGATGGTGGTATATCTAGAAACAGTTATATGGGCCTATTGATATTAAGTGGCAATATTAGCTTTCCGTCCCCTTCACCTGTTGTGTATGGGGGTGATCCATTGAATTATTATATTGTTGCCGATGAGGCATTTCCTCTAACACCTCACATAATGCGTCCTTACCCAGGTCGTTTCTTTCTCCAAAGTGAGAGGATTTTCAACTACAGGGGTGTTATCATGTTTCAAAATATATTGTGTATAATATATTGATAATAATCTTTATTAGCGTCAGCTCTCAAGTATAAAGTACATAGTATAAAATGTGTATACTATTGAACCAATTGCACCTCCTTACCTTGTGATTATTATATAGTAGGACCAATGAAAAACGTTTCAGGTTGTGCAGAGGACGCCGAATAATTGAGAATGTTTTTGGAATAATGTCAGCTAAGTGTAGAATTCATAGGAAACGTATTGTAGCAAGTGTAAAAACTGTACAGAGTATAATAAAAGCTGCAGTATATTTGCATAACTTTCTAATAAATATGGAATCAAAAGTTACTGCAGACAATAGAAAATACCTCTCAAGTTCATTGATTGGTAGAGAAGACTGTAACGGGAATATTATTTATGGTGCATGGAGGGAAGATGTTGCTCAGAGTTTGTCACAGATCGGACGGGTTGGAAGCAATACTTATTGTAAAAATTCAGACAGTAGGAGAAATCTCTTCTCATTTTCTATTTGGTGCAGTTCCCTTTCAATGGAATGAATGAAATACAATGCAATTTCAACTAATCTAGTCATAGTGAATATCATATCATGAAATACATAAATCAATCAAGGTAATCTTCAGCTCCATCATACGCTATTTGTAAAATCTGGATTTCTAATGTTGTCCTTGCTCTTAGTGGCATCTTGTACAATATCTCTGCTATGGTAATACATATTAGGTTCATATTTGGTGAAGATGGGGGGCGATGGTACTGAAACAGGGGCGTTGACTCTGTTTAATGCCTCTACTATTGCTAAATCAACATTCTTAGAATCTTTCCTTGTGCTCTTGGCACCTATGCTCGGAGTGTCACAAGAACTGGTGGAGCTACATGGTGGAGGCACAGTTGCAGTGTTGGTAATGGAAGCAGTGGCTTCAGAATTTTTTTCAATGATCTGTCTGAAACTCACATTATTTGATTTTATATCTCACTATTCTGAAAATATAAAAGTGTATTAACATTTGTATTCAACTGGACAGCATTTGAAATATAATGAGAAACATTATTTTATTCAATTTTTGTAAATTTTTAGTACATATTATCAAAAACGTGTACTACTATTCAAATTTACTTACGACCGATAGTTTATAGTATCACTCAAAAATGAGATGAGTTCATAATATTCCCACTTACTCTTTTTTTTTTTATTGGACCCACTACCGCTGGGAATATAGCTTTCAATTTCTCCTTCGACACGAACATAGGTATCTCTGAGATTCCTCCATTTCTTGATAAGAAAAGGTACAGAGAACTGTTCCTGTTCTAAAATAAAATATTAGTTCATATTACCTTCAACAGAACATGTGATCCATACCTCCAAAGGCTTTATAGATCTCAAGCCAGAGATTATCCCTTATAGTTTTACTCCTTTCTGTCAAGGATAATCGCGAGTCCCATAAGGGTGGCCTGGCCATAACTAAACTCATTAATAGTTCTTCCACTGACACTACTGTTTGTTCTGGATCCCCATCCTGAAAAAAGTTTAACACAATGCTTTCCTCAATACTTCAAATGCACTTTTGTCCCATCACTCCCCTGTAAATCCATAGACTGTTCATCACCACTGCCTTCATCCTCTAAATAGTAATCATCCTGGTCATGCATTTCGTTCTGTTGATTCAAATATCCACTGCATCCGCTTATTCTTATTACACTTCCCACTTTTGCCATTTTTTTTAAATCTGTCAGAAGTGGACATTCGACATGAAGTTGGTGTAATTCCGGTAAATCCACTGAAATGTTACTAATTCTATCAATAAAACAAACGATCGTTTTGGAAGGTTTCGGAAGAGTGGAAACTGGAAATTAGTTTATCCGAAAAAATATGTCACAATATCCGAATCGGACATCGGATGGAAATCCAGCTTAATGTATGGAATACTTCAGCTCTCCGACGTCTGACGCTCATGCGAAGGACAATCATCTGTGTATTTTTTGCTCTGAAGGATCCTTTTCATGGAGCAGTAAAATTGTTACTGCAACAGCAGTAAAATGCAAGTGTGCATGCTCAGTACAGATTTTGCTGCAAATGCAGTAGAAATTTTACTGCTCCATGAAAACGGGTTGGAAGCAGTGAAATCAGTGATTTTCATGTCATTTGTCATTTATGGTATTTAGCTATCTGCCTTTAATTGTTCATTTTTTGTTGAGCTTGCTTATCCTATTAATAGAAAACAGTTTTGGAATTTCAATTAGTCAGTGGAGAGTACTTAGAAAACCTATTGTGGCATCTCCTGATACTATTATGAAAATAATTCAGGCTACAGTGTGCCTGCATAATTGGCTAAGAAAATTTGACTTTGAAGGAGGAGAATATATTACTTGTGAATCAATTGACAATGAGGATGAAGATGGATCTATTATATCAGGCTCTTGGAGGTCTATAAATCTAGATGGTTCAGCTTTTCGAAATATGACAAGTGATATTTCAAATAATCACTCCCGCAAAGCTATGAAGGTTAGAGACGATTATTGGGAATATTTCAATGTGAAGGGAGCTGTACCCTGGCAATTTATGCAAATTCATAAATAATGTTTTGCCATCATCTTCATTTTTTTCAGTTTTTTTTTTAAATAGTGTAGCCTTTTTTTTTCATTTAATAACTTTTTCTAGTATTCATTACACTATTTATAGAAAACTTATCAGTCCATTAGAAAATATTTGAAGAATTGTTTTCCAACTTGTTTTTAATACACATTCAATTGAAGAATGTAACTGTTGATATGTGATGTTTCAACCCAAAACATCATTAACCACTATCAAACGAAAATATATAACCTGGTATCTTTGTCATAACTACTGATTCTGTTTCGATTTCGTTACTTTGAAATGTTAATTTGAAAACAATTTTCAATTGTCAATTAAAAGCCTCTATTAACTCAATTGAGTTTGATTGATTGAAAAAACAAAATGAAACTGAATAAATATTTCAGCAACCATGCCAAACAACTATATTTGTACATCCTTCGATATATTGCAAATACACAACTTGAACTCAAAAGGTCGACATAAAAAGCCGATTCGAAATGCTTCTTTCCTGTTATGATTTTCATCAGCATAACTAAATAAAAATACTTTCAATTCCAATTATTCATTATTCTAACTGTGCATTACTCAGCATAGTGAACATATCGTTCATGAGTTTTATTCTTTTTCTCTTGTCTAACTGTCTTAACTTGCTGACAATTTGTATCCCAAATGCCTCAGTTTCATCGACCACGGGTATTTGTGGTAACTGCTTCAAAAACTTGCCTTGTATTGTGAAGAGCTGCATCAATTTTGGGGTCGTTGGATTTCTCTGGAATGAAATATAATGAATATATGTTGGTTTCACAATGGACAAACTGAAATTTACAAGTAGGAATGGGATCACTTTGTCATTGATAGTTGAATTACAGAAAAAGTATTACTGAGTACTTTGGATTGAGCAACTGTACTTTACTCACTTTTTGGTATATTTGATTGCACACCTGATGTGCTAGGTTGTTCATCCGTTCTCAGAGATTCTGAAGAGATGGTTCTGAAAGAAATAAAAAATTAGATGTGTGAAATTTTTGAGACATTTGTCTTACTCTGACGGACTCGGTATATCAATAAGAAATGATAGATCTCCAAAATACTTCCATTTCTTTTTGGTTGGGCACCGGCATCACTCATCTCCAATTTTTTTCATTTGATAATAATCTCAAGAAGGTGTCTTTCAATGTCTTCCACTTTTTCTGTGCCTCGTCAGCACTCAAGATTCCTATGAAAATGATATTATACTCAAAAATATTATACCATTATTATACATTTACCTATTCTCTCTGAGATTTCTTCCCACAGCTGTTTGATTTTATTTCGACCCCGTTTCACGACGGGAAGGGAATAATCCCAGAGAGTTGGTCTTACCCGTACCATGGAAATAAGCAGCTCTTCTAGGTCTGAATCAGATGCAGTGGTCTCAAGAACACATGACGTAATGTTCTTTTGCGGCATTATATTTTGGCGAACAACGGTACCATCATCTAAAAAGACACATAATAAGGAAGGAATGTCTGTTCAGCTGAATGGCAAAAAACATCAGTATGGAATTATTATGAATTGAATATAATGGACCACATACGTGTTTGCTATCTCCTTCAATCAGTCAGCCCTACCAATACTATTATCTATCACAAATAAAAAGAACGCATACCGTTTCTGGGATAAAAATATCGTGTTTCTTCATGTATTATGACACTTTGGTATCCTGCGATACAATCATGTTCTTCAATGTTTGTTTTCTCCATTGCTGTTTCGCATAATCGACATAGCACCTCTTCAGGATCCATAGTAGAGTCTGACCTGAGACCTATCTTACAAATCTAGCTTAACCTAACCAAACAAAAGACTACCTACACTTTAAATACTAACCTACCAACTAACTGAAACAAACCTGAATAATTATCAAAACTATATAGAATATAAAAACCTAATGAAACAACAAAAATTTAACTAATTTTGAAGAAATCTGAAGTTGAAAATTTTTAACTTCTCAAGGTCACTGCTCGAGCGGAAAAATCTGTCAAAAGCTACTGTACTTAAATTAGTTTAGTACCATGAAAATACACCTTGAGGCTGTGTGACAGCTGACGTTCACCAGAGTGTTACCTGTCGCTCATCATACGAAGATACTTCAGATACTCAGCTCTGAGGCTGAGTGACAGCTGACATTCACCAGAGTGTCACCTGAGCAGACCCATACGCAACACTTCAGAGGATACTTTGACATTTGATATAAGTGGACCAATATGACGGCCGATACGTCGTATTTCGTCTCAAAATGATGTGAAAGAAGAGCTGAAAAATAAAGCGTCTTCGACGCGTCAAAGGTGTCCAAAACACGTTGTTTTTGAAGTATTTTTATGACGTTTCGTTATCAAATATAAAGTTTTCTGGACGCTATGAAAATTCGTGCAAAACCGTTGAAAAACAACCGTCCAATGGGAAAAACCGTTGACTTCGATAAACTTTTTCGCACAAGTATTCTCAAAAAACATCCTGTTTTCTGTGAAGTTCTGTGTGTTTTTTTCGGTGCGTCAGAGCGCCAAACCGACATTTTTGACGCTTCATCACGTAAGGAAAAACATATATCTTGTTTGTTACCTTTTTCAAATCAAATGGAAGATAAACAAAGCCATAGAACGCGGTTTATTCATCCTCTAAATATCAACAACTTATCAGGATAATAATCTTCATAAGTTCTCTATCATGTTATTGTAGCTATGGACTCCAATAAGTTTATACGATTTTTTAAAATTTTATGATCTGCCTCTACGATTTCAATCACCTCTTCTTTGCAGAGTTGGAACACGCTTTCGAGCTTTTCTATGCAGAGTAGCTTCACATCTTCAATTGTAGTTTGTGTTACTCTGCAATAGTCGCTGCATACAAATATTATAGGGTCGACATCTTCTTCAATGTTTTCATTGGAGAAATTATCCAAATTTTGTTGGAATATAACACATAAAAGATACCATTCATATGTGCTAAACGATATTTTTATCCAATTGAATGGATCTGTCATGGTGACGGCAAGAGTGAAAAGTCTTGCTGGAGAAACTCCTATACAAATTTCATGCCTCACAACTTCAATACTTGTTTCCAACAACAGATGTTCTTCGCTCTTGGCAGCCAATTCAAACCTCGCCAACTCATTGTCGAGATCAAATAAATTATTGTTAAGCTCTTCACTCTCGTTTGACTGTGTACTTGAATACCCGCTATCTTCGCTCATGATGAAAGACTGTCTTCTCTCGCGAAAAAAGATAGAAGATGCATTAAATCCCTTACTATGCGATTTTCGATTATCCAGACCTCATTGTACTGTGCCTCAATTATATGTAGCAAGTCAACAACAACGTTGTCACATCGATTTATCATTCAAAGTGTTAGCTGAAAATGTATTGATCATTTTCAGAATCATGTTCTTTTTTTTCAGATTGGTATCGATTGGTAATTTCTGCTGTTGAAGTACCGTCGAATGATCGATGGCACGTGTAATGGAATTTAGAATTTAGATTTTTATTATAATTCGACTTCCTTTGATATTTCATTCATTTGAACGCTTTGTAAATTGTTTGATTTTGATTTATGTCGAGTGTATGACAATTTGGAATGAAAGAGTCAACAAAAAAGTTATTCAAATTTGATTCAAAAGCTACAAAAACTTGTGATTTTTTTTCACTCAGAGTCAAGTGTGAAAGTTACAGCACGCATTGAGATCGATCGCGGCGGTATAATGTAATGATATGATCAGCCCTTTTACTCAATACTATTGGTCTGTTTGTGGAATACAATGAATAAGTGGATTATTTTTTTCACTTTTTTTGGCATTTCAATCAATAGTAGCGGGTTATTCTATGGTTATTCTAGCCAATCATTGGGTATTATACTGATAAAACTGCCTGGTCCTTTCAATAAAACGTTGTTTACCTTTGAACTGTCAAAACTATACGGTTTACCACGTCGATTCTATTGAACTGGCTCATATTTATATAAATTATCATGAATGAAGAGTTACCTTATTATTAATAGTCATTCACTTTTTCAGCATAATAATAACATAACACATTTCAATGAACACTCAATCACGTAAATAACTCATAACCCCAACTTTATGACAGATGTAGCGAACGACCGATTAGGATGAAAGATGGCGTACAATTATTTTTTATTAAATACAATTCATTTTTTGTTGTATGAGAAGAAACCGTTGTATGAAGATTTTGATACAACGACATAACGAATGATTTTATGTTCCTTCTGGCGCGATTTTCATTTCATAAGAAATTTTCAATTACCTTGTACAATGAAGGGTGTGACGCCATCTCTTGGTATCGTCGGCAAGCATTATCATATTCACTGCGTAAGCATCATACCTCTTCTGGATCATAGAGGGCATACATCGTTGTTTGACATTTCAAATTTGTAAAATTTCCACCTATTCTCCTTTCCTTCCTATGTGAATAAAATACTGATCAATTAAATTGTTCTTCCTTCTATTTGTTCAAGAAATAATCTCTCCAAATACAACTCGTTCTTCAAATTTAGTGAGATAAATTTTTATTTTCGAAACACTCAAACTTTTTTATTTTGAGGCAAAAGCATTCAAACAAACCGAATTAGATCGGATTGTTCTCATACTGTTGCCAAATAAAAAAGTTTTTGTGGAAACTGAAAATTTATCGATTGAATTTGAAGGACTCGTGGTATTACCTTTGATTATTCGATGCATATTCGAAACTCTAATATGGGCATGGCCCTATTATTCTGTAGGCGTGAATTGGATGTTGCGGATTGAGATGGGTTTGCGGTGGCATGCGTTTTTCGTTGGGATCGTTCGAGGTGTTTCCGATCTATCGATGAATAGATCTATATAATTTTTATGTGATATGATTGGATTTCTGTTCAAGACGTGTGTTTGTAGAATACTATTGTTTTTAGATGATTATGCTCGTAACGAAACTCTAATATGGGTATATTCCCTATTGTAGAATACTATAATTTTTTTATGATTATGTGGAGACTTACGACTTCCGACTGGAGGTGGGATTGTAGGAATACAATGTATGTTTTCGACTGCTAATCGATGTCCTTTTACCAGCAATGCTATATCCCATTATTTAGCCCTACTGAACAATTGTACAATCTTTTTGTAGTATGTATGTAACCGGGTTGAATAATAAACGTATTATTATTATTATTATTATATCGATACTCTCGCGAGGCGTGCTCTGGATGAGCGATAGGTGTAAACTTCTATTCCGTTTATAGTCTACGAAGTGAGCTGTCTTGTCATCTTATGTATTATGATGGATAGTACGATACTTGGAACGCGGATAATTGTTGCCGATATTTTTTATTGATATTTTCGTGCGCTAAGAAAGGCTGTTGCCCGGAAGGCGGGCCAATTTTTGGGTTGTTGAAAAGTTGGATTGTGAAGAATTCGACGTATATTTTCATTCAATGAGTCAAATCGTATCAAAGGCTGTAGTTGAGAGGCGAGCTCTGAATGATCCATAGGCGTGATAAGCTATCCTATTCATGGTCTATAAATAGAAATCTGTGAGCGGAGTCTTGTGGTTATCATATTATCGCTTCTTTGAAATGGGAAGAAAGCGTATGATACTTGAAAATGGCTGCTTGCGGCCAATATTTTCTATCTATATTCAACGTACGCTAACACAAGGCTATTAGCTGAAAAGTGGGTCTATTTCTCGAATATCGGAGGATTGAATCGCTAAGGGTTAGACGTATGTTTTGGAACAAATCATTTCAAAACTGAAGTTGAGAGATGTGTTCTGGATAATTGATAGATGTAAACAGCTATTCTGTTTATGGTCTACGAACTGTTTTGTCTTGTCAACTTATGTATCGTGGTTGATAGTACGATACTTGAAAATGACTGCTTGTTGCCAATATTTCCTTTTGTTAATTTTTGTACGCTAACAAGTCTATTGGCTGGAAGGTGGGTCTATTTCTACTTTGTCGGAAGGGTGGATTGTTTAGAATTCGACGTATGTTTTCAGTTATAATTGCACGAGATAATTTTGCAAGAAAGCGTGATATCTAAAAATTATAAGTTTATTTTCATATTTTGGCGAAAGTGCCCGAGTCCGAAGGACGAGGGCTCTTTTACAAAATATGAAAATAACCGAATGCAATTTGTATAAGATATCACGCTTGAATGCAAAATTATCTGGTCATTTTTATGCACGAATGTAATTTATTGGAATATTTCACGAATGAAAAAATTCTCAAGGAAATGTTATTTTTTGTTCATTTATACTTTCCTCTATAGATTGTATGGAGTACTCGCCTAAACGCGAAATGTTTTTCTATTTCTGAAGTCTATCTGACATTTATTTGAGTTGTTTGCTGAAGTCTAGCGATACGGTTTCAAATGTGTTGTTATGGTGACTTGATACAATGCAATTGCTGCTGTAAGTTTTCGATAGAATGCAATTGCCGCTGTAAGTTTTCGATAATTGCATTGCCCTTATGGGACATTTTATATATGAGGGAAATATTCGATCGAATCATTTCAAAGGCTGTAGTTGAGAGACGAGTTTTAGATAATCGATAGGTGTGATCAGATATTCCGTTTATGGTCTACGAACTGTGTTGTCTTGTCATCTTATGTATTGCGGTTGATAGTGAGAACAATGACCGCTTGTGGCCAATATTTCCTATTGACATGTACCGTTCGCTAACAACGCTATTGGGTGGAAGGTGGGTCCATTTCCAGTCTGTCAACATAAATATGTTCGCAATCGAATTGTTTCGAAGAAAGTGATCGTGAGGCATGTTCTGCACGCTCTATAATTGTAAATAGCTATTCTTTGTTTATCATCAACACGCTATCGCCCGTTATCTTGTACGTGACTCCGTCTTCAGAACGAACTTGAAAATTCTTTCAGGAATCCCGAAAACAGAGTATCCATCATCTGACGGTCGATGTGATGACGTCATATATATATCGCCCACATTCTTTAAATAAATATCCAATGAACTGTCGAATACCTACAATACGTTCATTACCCAGCTGATCGCTTGTTGTCCATTCCATGTTTCGGCTCATCGTATCCACTACCTACCATTTCAACAGGTGAGATAGCCTAGTCGGCTGACGCGTCTGCATCATAAGCAGCTGATTGAGGCTTTTTTATACGGGAGTCGGCTCGAGGCGGGTATATGGGTATGCGGCGGGTAAAGTAGAAATCTGCTTTACCGGCGGATGGGTCCCATTTAGCGGAGATGCGAACCAGGCAAAGGAAACAAAAATAACCAGCTTGGACCTTAGATTTTCTTATGGGAATTTACATGGGAAAACAGGCCTTATTGGCGTCGTACTGTCATAGCCCCATCTACTATTAATTCTTGCAGTTGTATCGCCAAGAGCATATGCAGGAATTTCTTCTGTGAAGACTCCTGCGCTAACACCTGTTGGATGTTATCCAATGCCCTTCGTGGTATTACCTAGGGGAGAAGTTGTTTTCTGATAGGTGTTAGTTCGTCAACCTACAGCGTAGGTGAGTTGAGGCTGGCCTGAACAAATTGGTCATTTATAATATTTGATTAAAGCCAGTCTTCAAGCATTCGTATTACTTAATAAGTTTATTTTATTTGTTTGATATCATGACATAACCTATGTGAAAGTGAAAAACAGGATTATGTGAAAATCTATTAAAATATAATGGAAGTTTGTGGATTATTTATAAATAAAGATGGTATTACTGACATTTTCGATAGTTTTAATGCTAACATAAGTCTGAAATATTCCGAAATTCCAACATATGTTGGAATTTTGGAATGTTAATAATTCTTTGTTTAGATGAAGGTCCCTACATATGAGGTCACTCTTACGTGGCGTATTCATAATCTGAGCACGAACGGGAATGAGTCAAAGTGAGGCTGAACGAATGCCTCGTTCCCGTTTTGTTGATTGCGAACGGCGCGGCATGCGAATTTCATTAGCAATTGAGAAAAAGTGTTTTGTCAAATCAAATATCAAATATTGTTGTGTGAGTGAGAGAGTGAACCGGTAATGGCCGACGCAAAAGATTTGATAGTGGCCAGTGCTGCTTGGTGAGCATCCACGATGAAACTGAAATGTCATGAAAATTTTATTTCACGAAACATTTTTTTCATGGTGCGTATTCACGAGGAGATAAAAATTTCTCCACTCGCGATTGTTTGAAAATTTCAAGTCATGAGAGAGTCACGGTGACTTAGTTGGTTCGTTGTTTGTGCATTGTGATCACTACAAAAAAAATAGAAGAAAAGCTGCAGCTTGTTAGTACTTATTAGCTTCGCAAACAAAGAGATCTCACAAAATTTGGGTACGCGATTGGATTAAACAAAGAGAAAACCACAATTTAATGGAAGATCTATTGGAAAAATTAGAACGAGAGGATGAGGAATGTTACTAGAATTTTCGCAGGATGTCTGCTGCTGAGTTTTAGTATTTACTTAGCAGAATAAAGCCTGCAATAAAAAACAGAATACACTCATGCGAAATTCAATTCCAGCAGCTGAGCGACTAGCACTAACGCTTTGATTTCTAGCAACAGGTAAATAGTTCAAAACTTTGAGGACCTGACTGCATTTGAATTTTTTTTTGTTTTTTTTTTTTAGGAGATAGCTACCACTTGCTTATGTATTTGTTTCGAATACCAGTATGTACTATATCGAGAATAATACCTAAAGTGTGCTCGGTAATTTATAATATTTCAAGAGAAGAATACCTACACGTAAGTTCCATAATTCGTTCATTTAATAAAGTGGTATTTACAGATCAAAAAATGTAGATCCACAATTTTCATAATAGTTTGTAATATTCTCTATGCCGTTATTCTCACCATCAACAGTGTCTTCAGTTAAGTCATTAACCGGCGATTGTGTCAATACCGGCAACGTAGAACCAATTTCACAACTAGTTCCAATGGACAGCTGTGACTCCAAAGAATTATTATCAAGCAAAATACCTGAATTTTTATTAACGGATATTTGTGATTGAGACAAAGCACCATTTTTTAGTAGTCTGGACTCATTCATGTCTAAAATAAGTCGCTGAATTTCTCGTTTTGCATATCCTTGCAATTCAGGGCATGTTACGCAATTCATACGCCACATAATCTCCAAATATTTCGAAGGAATCTGCTGTCTTCGACATAACTTCAACACATCGGTCCAGTAAGGCTTGTTGGTCTTTTTTATTGTTCTTTTTTTTAGATGATGATGAGAAATCACGTGATGTAGATGTAGAGGGCATTGGAGTGTTGCAACGCGAAGTATCTGTAGAGTCTTTTGAATGATTAGTTCCTCGATCTTCTGATAAATAACTCGATTCATTATCAGTCGTATCTTCTTCGTTGATCTAAAAATAGATTGTGTCAGAAACATAAATCATTATTGAGCTGTTTACATTTTTATTAAGCATTTCTGCATTTTGTTTAACGTAGTTTTTTCTCATTTCCTGACACCAACCACTGAAGATGAATGGCTAGAAATTTCACAGCAATTTAATGAGAAATGGAACTTTTCGAACTGCTTGGTGCCCTTGATGGTAAACACGTACATATTGAAGCACCTAAACATAGTGGAAGCATCTTTTATAAATATGGAGGCATGCATAGTATTGTTTTGATGGCACTGGCTGACGCAGATTATAAATGTTTATACATTAATATAAGAAGTATGGGGCGAATGATGCTTTTGCCATGAAACCATATATTATGAAACCTTACGCGTTTAGAAACTTGCGTTGTGGACAAAGGGTGTTTGAAATTGTTTTGGCATTGCTTCAGCTAGGTTTCTTGTTTTAAGAGAGCCAATTGAATTAGAACCAGAAAAAGTGTCCATTATAGTGTCGGCAATATGCGTTTTACATAATTTTTCAACGACCCGTTCTCGGAAACTTTATGCTTCTAATGGCACGTTTGATGTTGAAGATTACGAAAATGGTAGGTACTGTTCAACCTGGTGAATGGCGACAACACACTCAAGCCTTACTGCCACTGCAAGTAAATCGAAATATTCCAGGAAATCTCTATTCCAGAGAAGTACGAGAAGAATTAACTAAGTACTTTCGAGAGGAAGGTGAAGTTCCGTGGCAATATAAATATATATAAACCACTATGTTTAGTTCCTTTGCACCAGCATAGGGTCTATGAATTTTAGAGCTTCATTAAACTCTCAATTTGTCACAAAGTTATCCCCTTTAGCCTGACCGCTTCAAGTTTTTTTCTTCTTTCTATTGATACTTTGTAATTGTCGAAGTCTATGGATTTTATCATTCACTTCTTGAACGAATATGCCCATAACTTCCAATATAGCATCAATGGAGGTTTTTCTAGCCATACGATTTTTATGCTGCTCTAAAGAGAAATCCCATAAATCGGAATTGGATTCGTAAAGTTCTATTAATTTTAGTGTCATTTGTTGTGACAAATTGACACTAGCTTTTCTTTTCCTACTTTTGTTCTCTACTTCACTCCAATTTAAAATAGTAACAATGCATGGATAAATACTGGAACAAGTCCCTGGTACGAAGTTCAAATTCTGCAGTTACGAGCTTCGAATTGGGTAGTTATCACTTCCTAGTGATGTTGTGGTGGAATTTTGGAGAGTACTAACCCTCCTGGTTATGAGGCCTTATAACTCAGACAATTGAAACCTTTAAAAAAGGTCCTGGGATGTCCATCAGCCAATGAGAACAGGTCCAGGTAGAAACCAAAAGAATAATAATTTTCCCCAAATTGGTAATAGTCTCATCGAGAACACGACACCAGTATAAATCAAAATAAATGGATTCTTCGAATCAAATAAGGGGTCAAGGGAATGACCCTGGTAAAAAAACTAGAAATAGTAACAATTTTACACTTTTTCACCTAAAAATCGGAGAAATGAACTCACCTCAGTAGGAGAGTTTTAATAAATTATTCCATGAAGGATATTATTGTCATCCACCTCATGGATGTATAAAAATCTGGAACGAATTAATTCAAAGAGTACTTTCAACATGGAGCGACGGGGTAGCCATTTTCGGCAAGCCAAACGGCCCGAACACTTCCCTACAGGAACATCAAAGGGTAAACCTCATTAACTTCTTTGATTCTTCTCTTTTTGGGTCTCCAAACAAACATCAAATTCCAAATTGAATAATATACGATCAGGAAGATCATGCCTCCAAAAACTCTTCAACCAAATCCCTTTTAGCGAAACAATACGTCTTCCACTCTCAAAAACTCATATGCCCTTGTCTGGAGATCATCTTGCGCAGTCTCGTCACGAGCGGGAGTCATGGGAAACAAACAATTTGTTTGTGGTGACCTCTCGGACTGAAAAATTTTTCTTTTGTTTTCCTAAATAGATTTATACCACACCCAAAATGAGAATAGTAATCGAGAAAAGCGTTGGAGAATATCTAATTGAATAGCTTGCACTCGAAAGTGAAATATGTAATAGACCTGCAATTTCTCGACCAATGATAATTCTTCGATATACAATTGAAAATATCAGAATGAAAACTGTAAATTTTTTAAATTATTTGACCAGCGTTTTGAGTGGTTCCTGAATATACAGGGTGTGTATTGGTGCGAAATAAAGAAACGCTGCATACTTTTCGTTGACGTTTCGGATACCAAATCTTCTTCCGTTTCCAAAACTTTCATGGATATTCTCTTCTAGTTTCGTTTTCGGGTTCATTTTTTTTCAACGCAAAAATTTGAGTTTTGACATAAATATGTCTTTCAAGAGTGGCAGCCAGGCGCGATCCATATCAACCGAAGTGTTCTAGATGCAAGCATCCGCAGAAAGCATAAACAAGATTTCTACAACTTTTGTCTCCTGCTATTGCTCCCTCTTGTTATTATTCGACTGGCATTCCATTCAACTGTATGATTTCCATCGGCAGTGAGTATGTGTTCTGATAATTTAGAACCATCAAGCTGTCTGTTCTTGACGTACATCTTGTGTTCCCTCTTTCGCATTTCTAGTGGTCTTGACGTTTCACCGATATCTTTAACAGCACGAACAAGGGATTCGATAAATATGAATTTCAAATTTCAATAATAATTCTGATTGTTTCATATTGTGGTAGGTTAAGAACCCAAAAGAACTAGAAGAAAATATGTACTCATTTCCATTCACAGTAGTTTCATTCAGGGCCAAGCAGAACAAATAAGGAAGTAGTTGTCTGGTTGACTTTCTTTTATTTTCACCAGAAAAATATCTGACAATTCATTCTGTTTCCAATGCATTGGACCATTTTTATATTTTCCCCAATTCGAAATCGATATGGAATCAGTTCAGAAATATGTAGCCAGTTATTTTTATCATGCTTGATACTTGTCACATAAAACAAGAATATTTTTCTGATAATTATTTCGAGAGTGAACAGCAGAATAGATAAACTTGAGGGGAATACATAGTTTTCAATATTTGAAGTTCTAGTGATAAAAATTAATGATCGTTGTCCCATTTTTAATAGGTCATAGGTTACAAAATCAACACAACAGTGATAAAAATCGAATTGATTATTATTTTATGGAAATCTTCGTTGTGGTCCATGAAATTTCAACATATATAAAAAGGCAACTCATTTGATATAAACTACAGTTTTTTCGCCGCCAGCTACACACTGCCACATTCCCCTATCAACATGGCCAAACTATTCGTAAGTAGATGTCTTGAATTTTTCTATTCTTAGTGAGAGCACTTCTTCGCAAATCGCTGGGGAATTCTGACATACTAGACAAAATTCCTTAAAGAAAAAGTTAAGATTTCCTTATTACGAGGAAATTATTCATTATTACAGTTGTAAGTGTTCTACATAAATAATTGAATACAGTTTCCATATTAACCCAAGTAATTTTATTGCGAATTTAAAAACACCATTGATTTTTGAATAAGATTATCCGTGTTCTTCTCCAGATTAATTAATATCTGTCTAATTTTAAATGATTCGCGGTAATTTTTTCTCAAAAGGAACCCCTACTCCCGAACTCATAAAATGAATATTCATTCTATTATTATACAGCATTATGCCAGCCATTGCAGTTTGTATACAGGGTGTTCCAGTATCTCGTTCCTTTTTATAGCTAAAAAGATGACTGAAAACTGGAGTGCGGTTTATTTCGACGATTTTAGGAATAAAATTCGGCTAACTTGTCTGACAGCAGAAATGATAAAAGCGACTTAGACACTAGTGTATTGTACAACTAGTGAGAAATATGTTATTTTCTGACGCATTATACACTGTACTTTTTCTACGGTTGCGTTGTTTGCAAGTATTGAAAATTAAAAATATTTGTGTCATCAACTCATTTTTATATTATATTTGAAATAGTAATTAACAGTTATATTTGTAAAATTGTAAAGTAATTCCTGGTAGGTCGTTTTGTTTCAACATGTTGTAATTGAAAAATTAGCTGCGGTCGAAGTTGAAGTTGATGGGGAAACGTCCTGAGCTTCCACAGCATTGTTGTGTTCAGGTACTAATGGCGCTGGAGGCTGAATGGATTCTACCATACTTTTTAAAATTTTCATTTTGTTAGCTATGGAGTTGTTGATATAAGATTCGGGAACATTGCTGGATTTCCAACCCCCATTGCGTTTTAAAGTTAAAAGATCTGCCCCCGCATTAACTTATATAGTCGCTGATGACTTTAGGAAACAGTGGCCAGTATATAATTCAGGGTTCGGTGATTGCAAAAATTTTGCTATTTCTTTCGACATGGTGCCAAATTTATTTATGCCCAGAGGCTGTTTCGTACATGTACATTTGCTATTTTTGTAATGAAAAAAATTAACGTGTTTCATTTGTGCATGGTCGAAGCTTCACATATTTTTTGTAAATTTGGTAGAATTCTCCTGCAACTGTGAAATTTCTAGGAACCTTGGTTTTAGTATCGGGTAATTTTATTGAAAGGGCCGAATTAAGATCTTCCATGTCATCAATTTTCCAAGTTCATCACAACGGCATGGTTTGTAAGGCCAATAGCTGAAGCAGCCTCAAATCAAAACCAAACATTAATTTTTCGATAACAATTTGAAAATCAGTATAACTACTTTTCTTCGGGCTTGAAGGCCGTCGTTCTTTGGAATTTCTTCCTAACGTTTCGCTAGCGCGAGTGGCCAGCTTCTTCAGAGGCTTACAAATGAGTAGGTAAGAAATTCCAACGAACGACGGCCTTCAAGCCTGAAGAAAAGTAGTTATACTGATAACCTCAGCCGCAAAAGCCTTAACCATTTTGTCAATTTGAAAATTTTTAATTCATACCTTTATCAGCAAATACTTTTCATCAGGTGCATCTTAAAAAAATTGTTGAATTTCTTCAGAAGTCAATGTTTTTGACTGTTTTGGGGCATATTTTTCAGATTTGCGTTTCAAAAATGCACGTAGTTTTACGTATTTTGATATATCAACACAATTTTCAATAATTAAGGTACTCCTCAGCATCGAGTACTGAGGTTAGGTTAGGTTAGGTCAGAAGTGAGTGGGTCTGTTCGGCCTTCCACTGCAACCAACAAGGGTTTATTGTGGCTCACACCTATTCAAACTCGACCAAATGAACCCAGCTTCTTAACGAAGCCGATTAGTTTGTATGGTGAGTGATCTTTCAAGTCAGATGGTAAGAGTTAAACCTTGCCAAACTCTGAAAACCTGATTCGGTCCGCAGCGGGGCAGGCACAAATTAAGTGATCTGCTGTTTCATCATTTTCCAGACAGAGACGACACAGGCTGTCTTCTGACAGTCCGATTCTCTGCATATGATGATTCAAATGGCAGTGACCTGTGAGAAGGCCAGTTAGACATCGTAGTTCGTCCCTACTGTAGTCCAACAACCGTTTGGTTTCCGACTTCGAAGGGTGAATAAACGCCTTGGAATGAGCCAATCCTGGAAGATTTTGCCAGAAGTCCATAAATCTTCTCGCCATCCAGGTATTTAATGTTTGTT
This sequence comes from Zygogramma bicolorata, assembly GCA_032362365.1. NCBI lineage: Eukaryota > Metazoa > Arthropoda > Insecta > Coleoptera > Chrysomelidae > Zygogramma > Zygogramma bicolorata. Next base: position 3,404,910 of record JAVJAQ010002021.1, read on the forward strand.
TGGCAAAGCCTAAGGCGATGCCAATGACAGGTTCTGGTCCGATGAAGCTGCTTGAGTACTGAGACCATAATGTTGATGATTCAAATCTTTTTGACAACTCTTCAATGCAAACTAAAAAGGTATTTTCGGAACGAGAGTTTACCTTATCTCCCATTTACCAGTCTATAAAGTTTCTGTGAGCGATTTCATATTTTTCTCTTGATGTCTTTGGTAGCAAATTATTGCAAACATCTATTGCTTTCTGAACAATTTCTGGAGGTGTATTTTCCAACTCTAAATCTTATTCCATTATATTCAATATTTAATAAATCTGAACTGTTTATACTATAACAATCAACAATGAAACTTGGATATTGTACGCGAATCGTCGGCGTAGCGTTGTCAGCATGGAGAACGTGTCATATCAATCAGACATGTAACAATCATGACTGACTTGGGTTATCTTCTCACTATAATGGCGGATATTTCTCAGTGTCAGAAAAAAAAATGCTACTGAAACGTATGATTTGAAAAACCAGTATTCTTGGTAATATGCAATAGGTAAATTGAAGGGACTGAAGACATTTTCTCAAGCATGTTCTCATCGGCCGCAAAAGTCGAGATAATAACTGCTTTTTCAACATTGTTGACCATCTATGTACAAACTGCAATAAATTGCATATTGCTGCATGAAGAATGGGGCAATTATTCAATTTTAAGTCAATTGAATAATATTTTTTCCCTAAAAATTGAATTGAACTGGCCGATACTTGATGAAAATTCATATTAACAAAAATATATTACAGTTTTCTGTATGATTTCCACTTAAAATGGGTCTACAAAACCGCGACACGTGTTTCGCTATTACAATAGCTACTTCAAGCAAGATAAATAAATCACTATTCTATATACGCTATTTATATACAAGTAGGTCGAACGTCTCTTATAATAAAGGTCCGACTTAGGTTCGATATTCGACCCGTAATTTGTCCAAATACTAATTAATTACATGTGAAGATTATTCCTAGAAATAGAATTATTGGCCGGGAACATATTCAATAATGGGGAGTTATTTAATTCAACCTGATCATTCAATAAATATTCTGAATTTTTCCCTCTATTGATTTCCAAACTTTCTAGAAGGTTAAGTTTCCAACCTGTCTGCTCAAAATGCCTTATTTTGAACTCGTGGTTGAACTCATGGTTGAACTCATGACCTTCCAGAATGAGGTGACTTGCATAAGTAGAATTTGTTTTTCCATTCAAAAAACTAGTTCTGTGTTCTCTTAGGCGAGTGTTGAAAGATCTTCCCGTTTGTCCCACGTAGTACATCGGACATGACCCACATGTTTATTTATAAACTCCTGATCTTTGTGATGATTCATTTTTGTCTTTATTATTTTTGATAAATATCCCCAATTTATTATTAGTACGAAATGCTGTATTATAATCATAATTTTTCAAGAATATAGGAATATTTACGCTTGGTTGGCCTAAATAAGTTATGGTTCTGTAAATATCCGGCTCAGTATTGACTACTGGATACACCAACTGGAGGGCTTGACTATGTAATTTCTTCCTCACAAGTGAGTCTATTAACTGACCCTCATATCCATTGTTGATCGCAATCTGTTTTATTATATTGAGTTCATTAATATGATTCACATCATATAAAGGGACATTCAACAGTCTATGAATCATATTATTGAATGCGGCCACCTTATGCTGATATGGATGACACGAACTATTGTGAATAACAATGTCCGTGTGGGACGGTTTACGGTAAACCGAAAAATCATGTTTGTGATTTATTCTTGTGATAGTCAAATCCAAATAGTTAATTGCACTCTTTTCTTCCATCAACATAGTAAAAACAATGGAAGAGTGCAGACCATTCATGAAATCGAGAAACTTGGTTAGCTGTCTGTTCCTACCTTTGAAACAAACCAAAATATCATCAATTTTAATTATATATTATAAAACACTGCACTCGGAAATTTTTGACATGCTGTAAAAGGAAACTAGTTATGATGCAGGAAACTGAGGTATGAGATACTTTTGGCACATAGGCAGAGACATGCGTTATTTATTTTGAAGATTTGAGAATGTGGGACTGAAAACTTTTCAGGAAGATCTCTCAGATATTGAACGTGAGTACCTACTACGGTTTTCTGTCAATGAATTTTTTTATATTATATTCTGCTTACATCGCCGTTGCCAAAAAGTTAATTATTTCAATGTTCATGGATACCGCAATATATCTGAAATAAATAATATCAAAGGCTGAGTTCATTGCGGTGAAATCAAATTTTCACTAATGAATTGAAGTCATTATTGCCTTTTAGTCATTTTATATCACATGTATAATGTAAACATCTGTTTGCTTGGTTGATTCCGCCAAAGTATTATATTGTTTTGGTGTTAATTCTACCCCTGCGATAACTTGACCAATTGTTCAAATATTACAATTACCGATAACTATAAATAAATATCTCCTTAAATAAATATAATCTTGAAAGATTAGATACGTGATATTTGTTATTATAAATACATATTTTTTTGTTCAGATTATTATGAGATATTACACGATTATTATAATTTTCGAAAACCATGTACTGTTTACAGATGAACAATAATGTATTGCATGAAATATTTGTTGAAATGAATTCGTAGTGTCTCTAAAAATACGTATTTAATGTAACAAAAATTTTCCAACCGGAAAAACTTCAACAAAAATTTCTATTTGTCGTAGATAAAGTATAGTAATCCACTCGCGTATGATGTATATCATTCTCTTGGTGATTTAGGCCACTCGCCTGAAAGTCATTATTATACACCGTTGAATAATATACTACTGTGCGTATATCAATTTCTTCCAGCTCAGTGATGTTGAGTATGCATCTGCGATATAAAATTTCAAATTATAATCTCGCTAATACAAACAGAATAGAATCTGAATTATTCTGAATCATTCAAGGAGACTAATTTCCGAACTTTAGAACGAAGTTCGAGATACTATGAAGAGAGTAGAACAATAATGGAGAAAAGGAATGCTTCAGATAAATTTCTTTTTGGAGTGGTGATGGTGTTCATTCCGTATTTGTTCTGTGATAATATCTAGGAAGTATACAGGGTGTCTCAGAATTTTCTGAACAAGCGATATCTCCGTCACTGGGAGAGTTAAAAAGTAATCAAAAAATTATTTTTCCGAACATCGAATTGCCCTCCATATAACGCATTCAAAATGATTGGTCATGTTTAAATTCACTGCTACCCACATGTTTCCAAATTGCACTATCAATTTTTTTTTCAGAAATATCGTTCCATCATTGTTCATCTGGTGACAAACTTATTTTGAACATATATTACTCCCTTATTGTTCTTTCAAAGTCGGTATTGGATGGTGGTTGCACTTTTCGTTTGTAGAATGATTTTCAGAAGACGCCTTATGAAAATTGTTCTTGATGATATCCCTTGCGATTCCCCAACATATTTTTCAACTTTTTGTAAATATCAATTTTCCTAACACCAAGTTGATATTATATGCACTCGACGTGCGTTTCGCTACAAAGTTAGCATCTTCAGGAGAAGAGAACTAATACTGTGTCAGTGTCAGTTTTCAGTTCGATAACAATTTTCACAACAAAAAAATGTTCAAAGAAAAGATTTATAATTAATATATATGCCCAGTGAATTTAATGTTAATCCATTTATATTTCGCAAAAAAAACGAGTTACTGCAAAAATTCATTATTATAAACTATATGCAGTGACTTTCTTTAATATCCTTACCCTTTCTATTTTTTGAACGGATCAACTCAAAAAATCGAAAGTTAAGATGATGAAATTGATGCATGAAAATTTCTAGATGGCGATTGTGCGTCACTTTCGTTCATCACAACTTTCAATTTTTGGGTTGACCCATTCAAAAAATAATAGCGGAAAGAACATTAAAGAAAGCCACTGTAAATAGTTTATTGAATTTTTTTGCTGTTACTCGTTTTTTTTGTGAGATATGAATGAATTAATATTAAAGTTCTTATACAAATCTTATTTATTAGATATAATTTTCTGCTTCGACCATTTATTTTCTAGGAATACTTTTCACCACATAACCTTTTTTTTTCAAGAACTCATCAACAATTTTTATTTCCCTGATTTCTTTGATTAATCGCGTAGTGTGCATTCGTTTCAGTTCAGTAATAGATAATGAAGCTAATATTAGTTTTACTCATATTTTCAGTTGATCGCTTCTGCAGTTCTGTTTGCATCGTCCTCCGGAAGTATATATCCTGGATTAAATCCATCATCTGGAAAACATTTCGGAATCGGAGCCGACGCCCACTTGAAAGTTGGAGAACATGAAGTTGGTGTAGGTGGCGCTGCTGGAATCGGGGAACACGGTATTGGTGGTCATGGAGCTGGAGTTGCAGATGTTTTCGGACATCAAGCTGGTACCCACGCCGACGTTTTGGGAGGCTTTCCCGGAGAGCACCATGGTCATCACGGTTCCGAAGGTCATGGGCATCATGGTTCCGAAGGTCATGGGCATCATGGTTCCGAAGGTCATGGGCATCATGGTTCCGAAGGTCATGGTCATCATGGTTCCGAAGGTCATGGGCATCATGGTTCCGAAGATCATGATGGAAAACCTCGTCTTCTAATATCCTAAATTGATGAAAATTCTTCCCCGCATCGACTCCTAGTTTTATTATTGTTGAAATGAATAAAAAACTTCAATACTGTTTCCTCAACTTTTTTCATGGGGGTCACAACATCGCATACTTAGTTATATATATATATATATATATATATATATATATATATATATATATATATATATATATATATATATATATATATATATATATATATATATATATATATATATATATATATATATATATATATATATATATATATATATATATATATATATATATATGGGTGTTTATTGAACATGCGGCGAAAATTTGAGGGACTATTCCTTGGGCTATTCTAAGGATATTTTGTCCTCTGATGATTTTCGCTTTGTTTCGAAGATACGGGGCGAAAAAGAATTTCGACAACAATTTATTAATAAAAATTACATGTAATGTTTGTCAATCTACAAGAACTGTTGAAAATGACTACCCCCCGCTCGGATGCGAAAATCCAATCTTCTCCCCATCGACTTCCGAACTCTTTCAAAAACACCAGGATCGTTTCTGATTGCGTTACACCCAGCTATTATATACTATTGTCCGTGTAGTTTCGTTCACGTACCTGCTTCCGAGTATACTACCTCATAGGTGGTGTGGAAACTTGTCCATATTATGTAGAACGTGACTTGCGATATCTCAGGAACGGTTATGGTTAGAGAAAAAAAACATATTTTAGAAAATTTCAATATCTACAACTTTGGTCAGAGGTATTTTTTTTATAAAACTCACCATTCTCCAGAAAATCCCACAAAACCTGAAATTTTGACCTTTGACCCCGAATTACTTCCTCAGCTCACGTGGAATTGATGGAGACTTCCAAATTCTTATTCTTTATGGTAAACCTAAGGTCTTTACCAAAAGTTGGCTATGTTAAAATTTTTTTATTTCAATTGTCTTACAGCTTGTTTCGACGATGAAATTTGTTGCAGCGAGAAATTTCATCTATCTGTCAGTTTGCATTGCCAATATTGGAAAATAGTACTGAATGTTACCAGGAATATTTCCCTCATATATAAAATGTCCCATAAGAGCAATGCAATTATCGAAAACTTACAGCGGTAATTGCATTGTATCAAGTCACCATAACAATACATTTGAAACCGTATCGCTAGACGCCAGTGAACAACACAAATAAATGTCAGATAGACTTCAAAAATAGAAAAACATTTCGCGTTCAGGTGAGTTCTCCATACAATCTATAGAGGAAAGTATAAATTAACAAAAAATAACATTTCCTTGAGAATTTCTTTATTCGTGAAATATTCCAATGAATAACATTCGTGATTTTGAGTGATCCTGAATATGCGACATCCTGTATGTAGATTTTTGGTGTACCAATATACAACCTGGAAACAATAATGTCGGGAATCAAGAACTGATTGCGTCCTTTCTTGGTAGTAAATATGGCTCAGATACCCTTTGTCATAACCAGGATGAAATCAGTTGGTGAAAAAAATAAATATAAACAATCAAATCAGGCATTCATTCCAAAACTACAATCAATCATTCAAACCTATACCTACAAAATAAACACCCATTAACACTGAATTTACATGCTCAAGAGCAAAATGGCTTCACTGACTAATTTTCGTTAATCTGTTGATTTCTCAATCGTTCAATGTCAGGAGTCACATTACCTCTTATATTACACATTCGATTTGCTGGATATGATGTTTGTCAAAACAATTGAACATGCACCTACCCATGGCAATGAATGTGTATATGTATATATATATATATATATATATATATATATATATATATATATATATATATATATATATATATATATATATATATATATATATATATATATATATATATATATATATATATTTGGATAGCTAGAACTCCGAGGATTTCATTGTTTTTTCACAAACGAGACAAGATGCAAAAAATAACAAAATTTCATAAAATTATTTATTCAGAGAAAAATTATCGACGATCGTGACAAACACATTTTGATCCGAGGCAATGACATCCTCCATTGCAATTACTGGAATCGCATCTTGCTTCTACCTCCAGATCAGGACAAACGCAGGCATCTCCAAGGCAATAGCAGCCCCCATAACAGTTACTGGAATCGCATCTTGCTTTCACCTCCAAATCAGGACAAACGCAGGCATCTCCAAGGCAGTAACATCCTCCATTACAATTAGTAGAATCACATCTTGCCTGTGCCTTCAGATCATGGCAAACGCAAGCATCTCCAAGACAATGGCAGCCTCCATTACAGTTGCTTGAATCGCATTTTGCTTTCACCTCCATATCAGGACAAACGCAGGCATCTCCAAGACAATGGCAGCCTCCATTACAGTTGCTTGAATCGCATTTTGCTTTCACCTCCATATCAGGACAAACGCAGGCATCTCCAAGGCAGTAACATCCTCCATTACAGTTACTAGAATCGCATCTTGCTTTTACTTCCAGATCAGGACAAACGCAGGCATCTCCAAGGCAATAGCAGCCCCCATAACAGTTACTGGAATCGCATCTTGCTTTCACCTCCAAATCAGGACAAACGCAGGCATCTCCAAGGCAGTAACATCCTCCATTACAATTACTAGAATCACATCTTGCCTGTGCCTTCAGATCATGGCAAACGCAAGCATCTCCAAGACAATGGCAGCCTCCATTACAGTTGCTTGAATCGCATTTTGCTTTCACCTTCATATCAGGACAAACGCAAGCATCTCCAAGACAATGGCAGCCTCCATTACAGTTGCTTGAATCGCATTTTGCTTTCACCTCCATATAAGGACAAACGCAGGCATCTCCAAGACAATGGCAGCCTCCATTACACTTGCTTGAATCGCATTTTGCTTTCACCTCCATATCAGGACAAACGCAGGCATCTCCAAGACAGTAACATCCTCCATTACAGTTACTAGAATCGCATCTTGCTTTTACCTCCACATCAGGACAAACACAAGCATCTCCAAGGCAATAGCAACCCCCATTACAGTTACTCGAATCGCATTTCGCTTTCACCTCCAGATCAGGACAAACACAGGCTGATCCAAGACAGTGACAGCCGCCATTGCAGTTACTGGCATCACATTTTGCTTCGTATTCTTTAAAACCTAAAAGAAAAAGTGTGTTCTCGTTATTCTGAAAGGAGCTGAGAATTTGAAGGCGGTGGCCCCCAAAACATACATCATCATACAACTTTTCTTGATTCGCCATATAGGCTTGCAAACATAGACATTAACATTTACTGAACAAGTGATGATTGAAACATTTGGTGTCATGAATGGTAATGGTTCAGACTTCCATTATCTAAATTATTAACTATATTGAAACCTTTATTGAAACCTGAATTTATTAAATTCAATTAAAATTGAAGGATTAAAATACAAATCAAGTGAGAAAATCAAAATAAAATTTTTGGTCAATAATGAAATTAGGGATTGATCAAAGAAAAATACTGTTGTTACAAAAAATCGAGATATCGAATAAGAAATATGAGTCAAAAAAAAATTAAATAACGAAATAAATGAAATAATATTGTGACAAGAAAATTAAGGTATCGAATGTGAAACTAGTCAAAAAATGTAAATAAAGAAAATGATTGAAATATTATGAAAAAATGTTGAAACCAAGATTCAAAATGAGTGTACTCACGACGTTTCGATTTTTGGTATCCGCAATCGTATTCGGATGATGACAGTCATCACGTTGTTTATACAGAATTGTAATAATTTGTTTCATTTTTTTGTGTTTTTTTTTTTCAATATATTTTCAAATATTTTCCACTCTCCCGTTTTGTACAAGTTGTAAAATGTCCGAATATCGATTACATGATTTGTTTGTAAATATTGCTTTATTATCACAATTCCATTTTACACCTTGTTATGTGATCATTTAGGATTCTATATGTTTCATGATGAGATATTTTTCACCTGATTCTTTCCCCTCCGCTATGGAATGACCCCCAGCAGCTCTATCGTGAAAGACTGCGACGAGAATAAAAATGGAAATCCATAGGATATTCATGTTGACTTTTTTATCGAAGAATATTATTGTTCTATACTTATCACTGTGATTCAAGATGATTACTGAGTTCTTCAGAGAAATCCATCGGTTTATATAGAAAACTTCCACACATGGAAATATTATTTGTTTCTTCATGATTTCATTTCCGATTGTTCTCGTGGATGATATCTCGAGTGTTTTGTTTTGAATTGGTTTTCACCGAATTCATCGCACAACGGGATGTATTGATTGATAAGATTCTTAATTTTTGAGAGACAGCATTCATCTTCGACTCTGATGTAAACAATTGGGCGATAATGAGATGACGCAACAATGATCATATCGATATCAATAACTTTTGCATATTCATAAAGTGATCAATACCCACAGTACTTGTAAGTGGCAGCAGCTATTATAGTTATTTGCTATGGTGGTCGAGGGCGACTTACCATTTTTTGGTGACGCATTTGCTATTCCATATATAACCCGCGATATGAGATTGAATAAATACAGGGTTGATCAAATTTGGGAATCGATTGTTTTGTGACTGGGTTGCTGCATTGACATAAGTCGGTCTTTGTTGATGATGGATCCGCAATGGAAATCGAAACGTCGGATACTGAAACATCTCACACACGAATCGATTCTCGAAAAAATCATTTTCAACAACTCCCCTTCTTCGGGATTTTGTATCTATCTATAGAATAGACACAACTGAAATAGTCAAATCATTCCCAATTTTTGTGTGACTCTCTATGTCTCACTATCGAAGTGAAGGGATCTGAAGTAACCTACAACCTGTCCTTGCATATATTTGGTTGGGTCATCTCATTTTTATATTTTGTTGTTGAATATTCCCAGGAAATATATATTGGAAAGATAAAAGGCCCATTGTGCTCCTTTCGGGAGAAATCTCCATTATGAATCGTCTATGACCCTGATGATATGGAAGTGTCTGTAGAGAGAATGTCCTGTGGGCCACTGAGATGTCTAAAAACCCTGGTGTTGGGACTCATTATACCCGTAGTAGATGTAAAATAACGTGAAAGTGTCGCCATATGATTCTAAACAATATTGCATCAACTGCAACACCAGGGTTTTAAGACATCTTATGGTTCTCGTAGGCATAGTGCTCAAAGATGAATTATTCCCATACTGAACAATTCGGAGGTTAATGACTATACATATAACTCATGATTGGTTAGCTTAGTTGACTTGTTCCTTTACAAATTCTCTTCACTTAAGCGTTTTGGCCTCTGTATTGTTCCAGTTGCAAAATATTCCTGAGGTTCCTATTAAAGATATTTCATTACAAGTTCTCGCTTATAAAGCTGATAGTAGAATTCGACTATTGGACAAAAGGTCAACGCATCAGAAACCTGTGTGAAAGGTGTGATAGGGGCAAAGTGGCTGAAACTTATCCGATAGACTTCCGGAACTTGTTAGACCAACCATCCAGTGGTGAGAAACATTCGAACCTGTAATATCAGGTATTGAAAACTGAATTTGAGATAATTCATGTAATAACCATACCCTGTATGCGAGTTTCATTTAGAGAACTACAGGATCACAGTTTGCAATTACTTTTCACGATTCAAAATTGTATAAGACATGTTAGCGTATTTCAGAGTTAAGGGTCTTCATCCCTGAATAAAATGGATTCAGAAACGAATTTATTCATTACGATTGATGAAGGGTTGTATGAGTGTATAAAGGAAAAATAATAAAAAAAATATTCTTCAAGTATTAAATGAATGAAAGGGATTTTCTTTCTCATTTTTGGACATTTTTGTTCAATTCCACCATCAGAACGAACGAATATTTTGGTGTGTTTTCTGTTCAGTATTGAAGCCCATCATTTACTCAGCTAAACGACTGTCTCACATTTCCTTTGGAGGTTCATTATATTTTATTAATAATTTCACAACAATGTGTTGTTTTCACAAATTTGATTTCCTTCCATTACTCCTTTCGATTTGTGAAATATTCAATTTCATCCCAGTCATTTAATAAAGGTTTGGTTCAGCCGTCGACCAGTGAAAACTGATTGTTACTTTCAATTCTGGATTTAGAAATAAAGATGAATTCTTTTTAATTGACACGCCTCTCAGGTTGCTCCTCCCACACGTCTGGTGAGGAAGAGAGATAGAGTATCATAAAGCCAGTGTGCAAGCTGGCACAGGGTCGGACTGGGAATAGGAAGAGCTATAAGTTCTTTTGACCAGACGATACTTAAAACTTTACAATTACAAATTTTTTTAAACTCACCTGTCTGTATGTGTGCGTGTTCACGTTTCTATCTGATATCTTCCGGTTGGCTTAAAATTTTACTGGTAACCATCAATGGAGGGTCAATACTTCATGATATTATTTTATTGAGAAATACCATGATAGCGGCTGTAGAATGTTGGACGAGTTCCGTTATTTCTGATTCGATTTCATTTAAAATCGGTATATAGGAGCTTTTGGATTGTAATATCATGGTTTTTCGGACATTTCAGAATTCAACGGGTCAACTCAATGATAACAGAAGAAATTTTTGATTTTAGGTCCCATTCTATTTCAAGTTGTGGGAATTGTTGTTGGAAATCATACTTTATTTGTCAATATCTTCCCAATTGTTTTAAAATGAAACGGTTTTTTGGGGGGGCGGCGGCGGCATCTTTGATGTCCCTTTGAAGCGAAAACGTTACAGTGATGGGTAATGGCGGCAAGGTCCATCAACTTTTTCTTACGAGATCGAATATCCGGTGATTGTAAGGGCTTTGCCTGTTCCTTTGGCGGCATTTCCATTGGGAAGTATTATAATTTGAATATTCACTTCAGCTAAGATTTGTATCCAGCATTGTCACATGGTATTGGCAAGATATCCACAGTGAGTTCCAGAACTTTGAGAAGTGTGCATTGTTGATTTGGGAAATAATTTTTATTCTAATTCTGTTTATGAAAACTTTGTTGGTAGTTACTTTTTATTCAGTCGACTAGAATTAATAGTTATTCACACAGTTCTGTTTTCAATAGTGTTTGTTTTGGTTCAAAGTTTTTTGCCAGAAAAGTGTGCTTTCAATCGCGATGCCCAAGTCTACAATACCCTATCTAGACGTCATAAACGAACTGGACGATCGTTAGCAGTGAAGCGTCAGTTACAAAATCTTCGAAGATCGTAGGTATTTTGCTGAAGTTATTTTGCTTGGATATAATTGTTTATATTTTAAATTAGATCAGAATCGCATTGCACAGGAGATCCATCAGCCCGAAGGGGTACTCGAGGGGTGAGTGAGATTGTTTTTTCAATCCAAACTTTGACTTGAATTAGTTTCAATTTGATATCCTTACTTCTTACAGGCAAGAATATGTAATTGATGAAGCATTGGAAATTGAAGATGAAAATTTTTCACCAATAGAATGTGAAGCCGATGAATCTTATAGATCAATAACCGATATTATGGAGGATCGAGGAATTGTGAACCTGGGCCATGTAGTCAAAGAGTATGAAAATGTTCTGAATCATAAATATAAATGCATGATGGGAAGAATGGATTTCATGAAAGAAACAAGGAAAGGATCAATTTCCTACTTGCATTTTTACTCCGATACATGCAGCAAGCATTATGTCATAACCACTGAGTGTACTGGAAAATCCCTCCAAGACCTGAATGATGCTGTTGTTTGAGGTAGTTTGAGCGTTGGAATTGGACACATTCATATTCAATTTTGCTGTTTCTCAGGCCATCTATGGAGGTTGGAAAATTCCAGAAAATTCTTAAAATTTCTAGACTCTCACATGCATCGAGTAGCTTTGTGCCATGCACATGCCCGGTCAGTGTCAGATTGCTTCCACCAATTTTTCTGAAAACTTACTAATCAAGCATGTGCATAACACAATGCTAATCGATGCATGTGAGAGTCTAGTAATAACAAAATGTAAAAATAGCATGAATGGTGATAAAGGGCCTATCCCTTTTAGCCCGCTTCTGAGTTCTTTGTTGAGAATAACAAAAGTAACAGACAAAATCCACATCGTATTAAAAAACTTTGTGGGTTATTCATTGACGAAAACAATCCATTTCTTGCTGCTTCTCCCGATGGATTAGTGGCAGAAGATGGACTGATCGAAGTGAAATGTTTATATTCCATCAACGGAAAATTGAAAGATGAAGAAAATATATTCACTAGGTGTTTTCATATTATTGATAATGATATAAGGTAATGATCATTCGAATCCGATCTTCTAATATTTTTTAATTTCAATAATTTTTCTAGGTTGAAGAAAAATCACAATTATTATTATCAAATCCAAGGGCAGCTGATTATAACTAGAAGAAACTATTGCGATTTTGTTATATATACCAAAAATGATTTCAGCATAGAAAGAATACATAGAGACGTAAGTGTCTGGGAAACAAAAATGCTTTCAAAGCTGAAATCATTTTACGTAGATTGTATTCTACCCGAAATTCTGGACGGGCGTCTTCCTAGAGAGATGAGAATCAGGGATGCTCCTGATATTATCGAGTTCAGAGAAAAAATGCATAAAAAAGAAAGAAGTAGCATTTTTTAATATCGATTAATATTAGAATAAAACATCTCGAAAAAAATTGTCCAATTTCATTTATTTCCAATAAATGCATTCACATCGGTTGAATTGAATTATTCATGGCTGATATTGACTAATTTTGTCTTACCTTTTATATGGAATCATACATAATATGTATACGATGAACCTTTCCTGCAAAAAATTACATTCAAATCGAAAGAAAAGTTTCCAAGATAGTTTCGATGAGATCCTATTGATCACTATTTTCAACTGTTTCATTCGATTTCAAAAATATATCCGGCAGTTGGTAATTTACCCCAAAGAGTCCTTAATGAAATATTTTTCAGAATCAAAGACTATGAATGATGAAATTTTTCCGTCATTTCGAACTAATAAAGAAAACTGATAGTGTGAAAGGTCTCTTACTCGAAAGGCAAAATCTGATACTTTATTTTTCAATTTTCCATTCATAATTATCACCTGATCAACTAAACACCCTCCTCATGTTTTCGAAAAATTTCAAACTCATGCATTCATTTTCATAAACAACCAAAAAGCAATTCTTAACAAAACGCGACCATGAATCAGGAAATAACCCGTAGCTATCTTGAATTCTTGAAATTTGATGTAAATTTAATTTACCTTCAACCCCAAAATACCACTCATATATAATTCGACAATTGAACACAAAACTCGTTTGCCATCTCGAAATCCTGATTTTCGAGCGAAAAATAATTTTCTTCGAACCTAAAAACCGCTACATAGGTACCATAGATCGCGACAATATCTCACAAAACTAGTCTGCCATTTTGGAATTTCAACATAAAAAATCACGCCTGAAGACTACAAAATATCGATTTTAATTCGAATCGGTCCATAATCACAAAACTCGTCAGACACCTTGAAGCCGCCATTTTGAATTCATTGATTTCAACAAAAGATTCATAATTTTGATCACGAAAACCTCCACGTACCAATTATGCATCGAATCAGACTATAATCAAGTCTTGCTCAACTTGAATTATTTATTTTTTACAAAATATTTATAATCTCAAACCCTAAATCAACCCCGAAAACCTCAGAGCAATTATGAATCGAATCGGACCATAATTGAATTCTCGTTCAACTTGAATTGATTATTTTTTACAGAATATTTATAATCTCAAACCCTAAAAAATCCTCATAGCAATTTTGATTCGAAGCGGACCATAATCACAAATCTCGTTCGCATCTTGAATTCATCAATTTTGATAAAAGATTCTTAATCTTCGAATGATTTGCCATTGCCGTGCAAACTTTGAGATTAATACGATATCGAACAGGTTTGAATCTGAAATGTAATTTGAAAGAACGAGCACGACGGTGAACTGAATTCGGCCCTGTTATGCCTGAGCGTGGCCAAGTTAGAAGTAGGGCGGAGTTTGTATTTATTTCATCAGGCGAACTCGCTCAGCCATCTAGCGATATACGTTCTCGTAACTAAAGGCTAAATACTCTTAACACACTGTTATTACAAACCTAATGTGATATTTCAATATCATCTGTTGTAAAATAAATATTCTTGGGAATGCTTGAAGACTGGCTTTAAATCAAATATTCAAAAAATGAACAATTTGTTCAGGCCAGCCTCAACTCACCTACACTGTAGGTGAGTTGAGGCTGGCCTGAACAAATTGTTCATTTTTTGAATATTTGATTTAAAGCCAGTCTTCAAGCATTCCCAAGAATATTTATTTTATTCGGATTTTCCTCGTACAAGGAATTGGGACCATGCGGATATGCTCTTGGTTAGTACCTAGTCTACGGGCAGATGGCGCAGCAACGGCTATTTAGCTTGTTGTTTGTATCAGCCTAGGTCTAGGGAAGATACTCTACTCGAGTATGATGTTTAATATGGGAAGTCATCGACTTATGTTGATGATGGCACTGCCTTGCACTGACGAGAGGCCAAATAGCCCGAAACCGGTCTGCAAATGTGTCCCGTCCCAATAATTGAAAATCAATATCGCCAAGAGCATATGTGGAATTTCTTCTGTGAAGAATCCCACACTAACACCTGTTGGATGTAATCCAATGCCCTTCGTGGTATTAGCCAGGGGAGTAGTTGTTTTCTAATGGGTGTCAGTCCGTCAACCTACAGTGTAGGTGAGTTGAGGCTGGCCTGAACAAATCGTTCATTTTTTGAATATATCATCTGTTGTGTTAGGCCAAACAATGACACCAAAAAATTTATAAATATCGATAATGTGAGAATCGCAAATATATATATATATATATATGTATATGTGTTGTTGTTGAGTTCGGGTTGAACCGCGTCTGGAGTTTTGTTCTCGACGTTTCGGCTCCGATTTTGGAGCCATTTTCAAGAGGTGAATGTGACTTCACGCTGAGGTCTCAATCTGCCTACTCCTCAGGTGTTGTCACAAGGGGCAAGGGTTTGTGACTTGACGCCGGGGCCTCAATCTGCCTACTCCCCAGGTCTCGTCACGAGTTCTTTCTAAGGTCTCAATCTGCCTACTCCTTAGATCGAACAGTTCGATCTAAGGAGTAGGCAGATTGAGACCTTAGAAAGAACTCGTGACGAGACCTGGGGAGTAGGCAGATTGAGGCCCCGGCGTCAAGTCACAAACCCTTGCCCCTTGTGACAACACCTGAGGAGTAGGCAGATTGAGACCTCAGCGTGAAGTCACATTCACCTCTTGAAAATGGCTCCAAAATCGGAGCCGAAACGTCGAGAACAAAACTCCAGACGCGGTTCAACCCGAACTCAACAACAACACACAACTGACCGCGGAAACCTATCCGAACATATATGTATATATATATATATATATATATATATATATATATATATATATATGATCGACTAGGCTACCGCGGTCAGAAATGTGCTGGCTGGAACTTCCGGTTGATCCGCGTCTGGAAAGATTTACTTGTCTACGTTTCGACTCCCATTTCGGAGCCATTTTCGAGACTTAGTGACCTTGCGTCTAGGTCTGAGTTGTCTCACTAGCTGGCTATCATCACTGGAGATCGAGGATAGAAGGTTGGTGGGATTTAAGGGTTCATTAGTAGTTATGGCAGGATCAGGTATCGGACGGTCGATGGGAGGTTCGAACGGATTGGTTCCCAAGTCGGAGTGAATAGAAGTATGTCGGACCAAAAGTGGTTTCCAGGTATTGGGGAGTCTTTGAGAATCGTCGCGTTTATTGAGACAGTTGGGACGTTTTTCGATTTCAATGGCTTCACGGGTAATTCTGGTTTGGAGGGTTTTGGCTGTGGCAACGGTTTTGGTGTTTTTGAAATCTATTTTGTGGCCTGTTTCTAGATGATGTTGGAATAATGCTGAGTTTGTGTCAGAATTAAATCCCACCAACCTTCTATCCTCGATCTCCAGTGATGATAGCCAGCTAGTGAGACAACTCAGACCTAGACGCAAGGTCACTAAGTCTTGAAAATGGCTCCGAAATGGGAGTCGAAACGTAGACAAGTAAATCTTTCCAGACGCGGATCAACCGGAAGTTCCAGCCACCATATATATATATATAAAGTAACGGTCTCTAAACGAGGCGGTCACAATAGACTAGATCAGCTCATTAGCGAAGCAAAATGGTACTGGAGAAAAAATTTGAAGTGTCCCAATCACTAGAAGTAGATCTCTCGAGTGATGGAGCACCTTGGAAAAAAATTATTCAGTCAATCTCTTTTGGGACCAAACAATCTACCCATATGTAAAAGATTGCGCATCTCATAGGTAAGCGAATTGTTAATTATTCGGTAGATAATCGGAAAATTCACGAGAAAAAATTCATGTGCAAGAGTATTATTTCATTCTTGGATAACTCCTATCGTCATATTTTTTATCTTTGGCATGTCAATTCTTATATTCCGCTGATTTCATTTGGAATATTCAAAGATTATTGATATTGGGACCCGATGATATATAATTTAGTTGGCGTACATAGAGTTAAAATGTATTGTTGTATTCTGGAGTACATATTTCTTTCTCACAATTCATTGCTAACTGTTTCACCCGTTATTTCTCACTAATGCTCAGCTCAATTCCATTTTCTGATGTCTGTTTGGCCCTTCGTGACACAGTGTGTGATCTGTGCCTTAACAGAAATGGTATTCGAACAGTCGAAACAAGTAGAATAGAACAAATATAAAGTTGGTTCATGCCCAGTCAATTAAATAAATACTCAAATAACGACCGACATAACTTCCAAACTATCGAGTTTCATCTTGAGCTTTCCAAAATACATGCCATTGCCCATTACAACATAAAAACACTCCACCATGATTTCGTATTTCCGAAAATTGAAAATAATTCCCATTTCCTGTTGTATCCAAAACATATCTTCAAATTTCATCATTATGTATCAAGTCAGATATGAATTTCTCCGAAAATAAATCAGTATTGAATGATTTCTGAGAATTTTCCATCTTATCAATGATATCAAATTGAACAATTGTATACTTCAAAATTGTTTATGGAAGTGATTCGATTGAACTCATTACTATTTCAATGCGCACTTGACATTTCACATTATCTTGATTACAAAGCATATAGTCAATTAACGATGTACTTATAATAATAGCAATAATAATAATTTATCTTTTTGCCCAACAGGTATCCAATCATAGGACAATTACATTGAAGATTCAATGTAAAAATGATTTCAATTGTTTAGATAATAATTCTCACAAGATTTTTTCAGTATGACTTCTAGATTGTTATAATTGATGTCAGTTTCATGAGAGATGAAATTAAAAAGATAGGAGATTTTGGATGGGAGAATTACACAAAATATTTGTTCTGAAACACTAGTCCATTTATTCTTCTCGATTGTAGGGGATCATTTCAAAACTTTGCAGTAATACAAATTCTTCGATACCCCTCTCTGGGTAAACACCATCAAGCCTTGGGATGAGAAACTACAAAAACCTCCTCGGAAATTTTTCCAAAGCAGTGACATGAATATTGTAGTAAGGATTACAAACGTTCAAAGTCAACTTTAGTGCAATCTTGGCAAAACCACTTTTGCTTGGTAATTTTTTTCTCAATTTCAATGCATCTGGAGTGGAACCATATAATTTTGCAGTATTGTAACATTTAATCATTCTGGAACCATCAGCACTCTTCTTGTATTTGCACCAATTTCCTGTTATCGGCAGAGAAACGTCTGAACTACTCGTTCCTGGATCTGGTACATTGCTAGGTCCAGGTTGAGGTTACTGTTTTTTTTTCTCGTGAAATATTTTGCCCAATTTCCTGGCATGATGACTCTTTCATGAAACTGCAGTGACTTTTTGTTATTTATTCGACAGAAGTTTTCATCGAATAATATTCTTTCAAAATGAAAATCTTTTTTGTTCCGGGCCACAAAATCACAATAGTTTGCACCAGTAACTGCTATTTGCATCTGCACTTGATAGAAATAAGCATGTTCTCTATCAAGGTGGATTTCTCTTGTACCATCACTTGCTCTTTTATTCAAAAATGAAGTTTTCATATTAAGAATTTCTTCAATATTGGTATCCTTTATGCAGTAGGGGCACTTTACTTCTATGCAACCTCTTCCGCAACATTGACACTCTAGCACTGAATCTGGACTTGCTCCAAAAAATGGCCATGAGGGATTGATAATGAAGCCAGTATCCGATACTTCGACACCTATGTGATGCTTTTTCAAATAGGCGGTGTAAACATTCAGTGCTCCCTTTCATGATTACAGCCATAAATAGTTTGTTTTGATTTGAATGGAGCTTGCTTAGGGTAGCACATTTTTTGATAGTGCCTAAACTAGGATTTTTCAATTTAGTGATGCAGGCATTTTCGAAAACTGATGCAGTGATCCTACCTTCACGAAATGTGAACCACTCTGGTGATTTGGCTTGAGCTTTCGTCATATTGGCAATTTCATCGACATTTCCAATTGACACTTCTTGAACTTTGCCCAATGCTACAAGTTGTTCAAGAGAAAGGCATTCATAAGCCAGATTATACAAATTTTGTAGACTCTGTGTATCAAACCTTTGGGTATTCTCTTTCTGAATAATGGTAGCAAATGGTTCAACCACGTTCAGAACTGCACTACTTCCAGACTCATTTAGCGCAGCATGAAACATCATTTTTTCTTCAGTTGTTGGCTCTGGGATGACACCAACAAAATTACTTACTGTATCTTCTTCTGTATTCAAAGAACCTAGCACATTTGATCGTACCTTCCAGTAGGCTTTCACATCTGTTACACTGATAAATGTGTAAAGCATCTTCAATTTCATATAAAACAGTTCCAACATGACTACAACAGAATCACAATGAGCTGTAATTATTTCGGAATCCTGTTTTGCTATCACCCATGGTGGTGGTGGCAAATTCGACCTTTGTGAGTGCATCACCTGAAAAATAAAAAAAGGATCAGCTGAAAATGTGTATTTTATTTTAGTCTGACTTTCAATGGGAGCAATATTTAAAAAATAATATTATACAGATCAACCAAAGTATATTTCAAAGTTGATAAGACTTTTGCAAAAAATTACCATTTTTGCTTATTATTTGACAGTTGTCTTGTGACGTCACATGCCCGCGGTCTATTGAAAAAACTGATTGCATTATGCATTTCTACATTTGAAGGTGAAAATGGAATTTTATAAGAAACTAAATGTGTGGAAATTGGTAAAAATGACAAATAAAATTGACATTCCTGCATCTCTATTGATGTAAATGTTTACTTTTTTTCAGAGCCAAAATAATTCACAGAATAAACATGTAATATTTCTTCATGAAGGATTCATTTTCAACAGAGTCAATTATTATTTGATAATTCATCATAAAACAATTTCGATTATTGTAATTATAATTGATAAGTTTGAACAATTACTTCCAACATAAATTCCCGAAGATGTTCCATGTTGCTGCTGATCAGAAACGTTGGATATTTCTTGAAGAATTGATTCCACAATTTTATCAGATATTTCAATTAGTTTGGAAGATGGATAATTCAATATTCTGTTATAAAACTCAATTTTTTGACCTGTGTAGCTTTCATGCATGTCTTTTCCAAGCCATCTTGCAATCGAGCTGGCAGTTTATCCTATTTTTTTATTCCCACATGTCGGTTAATACATTTCCCTCTCGAATATTTCGAGAATAATCTGTTACTCTATACTGCTCTATACTTGCGGTATATCTCAATAATATCAGAATTTGAAACAGTGAACGTTGTTGCGCAATAGGTCTTAGTATCAGGTATTTCAATAATCAATATAGATCCAGCATCTTCAATGGAATCAATAATTATATGTAATAATTCTTCACGGCAACAAGCACCGCTGATACCCAAAATAAAGACAATCTACTAATAAAAAATATTGAAATTACTACTAATCTCACAAAATTATAATTATATCTGTACCCCATAAAGTAAATTTGGGCAAAGGTGTAGAAATCAAATTCCGATTTTTTTTTTAAATTTTTTGGAAATCGCCAAAAACGCCTACAATCGCAAAATACATAAAAATTTTAGCACGGAAGCTATGAAAAACGTTTTTTTCTTGTAAAAAACTGAAATGATAGCCAAAAACTAGTAAATTCTGAATAGAACGAAATCTCATTGCTTTGTTGCCTTAGTCAAGAAATTCTGAACGAAATACAACTACTCACACATTCTTTGATTGAACACATCAGAATTGAGCATATGTTATTTCCAAATATCCATTGAAAATATCAAAATGTTTACTTAGAAAAATTCCTCATTGACACCGACAACAGTGACCATCAGTGACAACATTTTACCGATAACGCATGTTGATGTAAAGCAACGATGTCAAACTGTAAATTAGGACAATGTCGTATTCGAATTGCGATCAAAACCTAAACTATCCCAGCATCATTTGAATAACGTCTGATTATTGAGATAAATGAAATTCAAACATAACTAACCCAACATTTTGACAATCACTTCAATAAAGTCTGATTATTGAGAAATATTGAACCTAATTCAATTATTGTGCAAATCAAAAATTTTCAATGGTAAATTTAGATTTTTATTTCAGAATTGAATATTTTACCATAACGGAAAAACAGCACCTTCAAATCAAAAATCTCGGTGCATCATAATATTCGTCTATAACAGTCGATTATTTTCCATAACCCAATGACGTTTTATCATCTCATATATTGTATATAATAAGTATATGAAAGTTTATTGGAATTGAATATATTTGAACAAAATGAAACTGATTATGATCCAAAATGTGCAATAAGTCAAACCTAACTCAACTCAGAACCTATACTCAACAAAAAGTTATTAAACTACTTCCACAACATCAATGATAGTCGCTTCCATCTTCTTCCATTAAGTCTAAATCTTCAATCGCATCAGCCGAAGCAAAAAAACATTCTTCCATTCCGTTGACATTTTGGATTCTGCATTTTTTTCAAAAACATATATTTTGCCAAGTTTCCTGGTTTATGTTTTTTTTTGTCCATATGAGGAATTCACCGCTTTTGGCGTGTCTCCAAAAAGACTCGATTAAATTAGTATGTGTACCAGTTACTGGATCTTTGAAAGTCATAGAATGATTCACAGTGAGATGTTGGAAACCCCCCTTTGATAAACAATCGTGGACTTTCCAACAATCAGAACAAATCGTGCTACCATCCTCTATGCACTCTTTTATTATAGGTAATAAAGTTCTTTGATTTGAAACTTTTACAAATCATACCAGAGTTTGATGGTAATCCATGCAGACTTTATCGATTCATTTCAACATGTACCGATTTATTGAATACATATTGGGACGCCACTCCCGCAAATATTAACTGTGCACAGAATAAACTTCTGCTCAATAGTATTTTTTCCAAATTGACGGGACCGGCCGAAGAAATATTTTCTATCAGCGATAGTAATAATTGAAATGATATTAAAAATTTATTGATCACCCACTTTGGCGATCAGAGAAATGAAAGTAGTTTGTTATCAGATTTAGGCTCTTTGAGACAAAATCCAAACGAAAATTCACTTAACTTTTTTTCAAGAGTTGTTTCTATGCTCAATCTTCTCCACATCCCTCTATTCGACTGGTACCGAATTTACTTTCATCGATCTCAATAATTTTACCTGTACCTCCTAAGTTTTTCGGGCTTTGTATGAAATACAACAATAACACTTCCCTACCGAAACTCGCCGTTAACTGCTGTCTTTTTTGTGATCTTAACTTGTTCGCCAATCAAATGTAAAGAATCGTTTGCCACCCATAAATTGATAAAAATTAGTACTTACATAATATTCATTTTGGTCTTTGCAAAAAATGTTCATGCGCGTAGTGTTTTTGTATTCCCACATGAAATTCGTTTCTGTGGGAATACATATATACAGGGAGTCCCAAACTCAATGGCCTATTAGACATTTCTGGAAAACGGGACATAGGATTATTTTGAAAATTTGAATTCTTGGGTAATTAGTTCTGTTCTATCGATCTAAAATATTTTCAGCGCTGCGACGTTGCCGCTTATATTGAAAAGTAGCAACAACTTTGATATTTTAAATGGGACCCCCTATATATTATTGCCTTTCTCGCTTTGTTATTTCCGATTATTTTTGTATAATACTTCCCTATACCTATCTTTAGTGGTTTTCGAGAAATTCATTGATTTCCTTATTTTTTGTGCGAAACGTAGCTTTAATCAAATGCTTATTATTGCGGTATTTGCATTCGAAGACAGCTGAAATTT
This sequence comes from Zygogramma bicolorata, assembly GCA_032362365.1. Classification (NCBI taxonomy): domain Eukaryota; kingdom Metazoa; phylum Arthropoda; class Insecta; order Coleoptera; family Chrysomelidae; genus Zygogramma; species Zygogramma bicolorata. The sequence goes on from JAVJAQ010002021.1 coordinate 3,427,845, forward strand.
TGAATGTAGTTGGACAATGTCCTGTGTATAAGTTGTGTCTAAGGAAATTTTTTCTCCATTATACAGGGTCGTTCAAAATTTGTGAATTCACCGACACATACAAAAGTGGTGAAAAGTGCATTTTTTCAAATGGAACATCCTGTATATTATCGAAAATCCTGAAAGACAATTGAAGTTCCTTTCAAATGATGTATCATGTTTCTATACCTAAATAGTCAGGTTTCCGAAATAAATGCAAGTTTCTATAAAAATTGTATTATTTTGACATATTTTGTATTAGGTAGCTATGAAATGTCATGGAACATGTCATTATGAAAATTCGACAAATAATGCATCAATAGTGAAACGTAAATTTGATTAGAAAAGAATCAAAATGGAAGGCAAAAACAATTCAAATGAAGTTTTGATGAAATTGATTATTCTTCATGGCCAAACAAACTTTAAGTTAGACAAGCAGTGATTTTCATAGTGTTTCTGTCAGAAGAAAGTATTGACAATGGATTATAATGCATATTAAATGTAGATATTTCAAATTTGTTTTATATTCACGGTGAGTGCCAAAGAATTGTTTCGAGAACATGCATCAGAAAATTCAATGAACTTTATCCAAATTTACCGCATATGAATAAAAGAAAATTCAGAAGAATTGAACGGAATTATGCTGTGTTTGGGAATATTGAAGCACCAAGAAATCAAATCATGCCGATAACTGGAGACGAAGTAAATGAAACAGAACATTTTGCATGTTCTTGCTATAATTTGATCACATTGACCATGAAGAATAAACAATTTCCGTTTGTATTCTTTTCTAATCAAATGTACGTTATTGAAAGCGCAAACATTTCATTATTGATGCATTAATTGTCGAATTTTTATAATGACATGTTCCATGACATTTCATAGCCACCTAATATAATTATGTCGAAATAATACAATTTTTATATGAACTTGTATTTATTTCGAAAACCTGACTATTTAGGTATAGGAACATGACACATCATTTGAAAGGAACTTCAATTGTCTTTCAGGATTTTCTATGATATACAGGATGTTCCATTTGAAAAAATGCACTTTTCACCACTTTTGTATGTGTCGGTAAAATCACAAATTTTGAACGACCCTGTATAATGGAGAAAAAATTTCCTTAGACACAACTAATACACAGGGCATTGTCAAACTACTTTCAAAATTTCAGCTGTCTTCGAATCCAAATACCACAGTAATAAGCATTTGATTAATGCTACGTTTCGCACAAAAAATTAGGAAATCAATGAATTTCTCGAAAACCACTGAAGATAGGTATAGGAAAGTATTATAAGAAAATAATCGGAAAGCAATAACAAAGCGAGGAAGGCATTAATATATAGGGTGTCCCATTTAAAATATCAAAGTTGTTGCTACTTTTCAATATAAGCGGCAGCGTCGCAGCGCTGAACATATTTTAGATCGATAGAACAGAACTAAATACCCAAGAATTCAAATTTTCAAAATAATCCTATGTCTCGTTTTCTAGAAATGTCTAATAGGCCATTGAGTTTGGGACACCCTGTATGTAATGAGAGATACGAAGATGATTAAATTGGGGCAGAGTGTTGCTATTTCTAGACTCTCATATGCATCGAATAACCTGGTGTCATAGACATTGTCAATCAGTTTCAGAATGCTCTTTGAAACGGATTTCAATAAATCGACAGCTCTGTCCGATGTATTTATAGTTGCAATCTTGACAACTGATTTCGTAGACCTTTCCGTATTTCATAATTTTTCATCTGGATTACCAAGAGCCTGTTGTAATTTATAAGAAGGTTTATATGCAACTTTCATATTTGCTTTATCGAATATCTGTTGAATTCCTTCAATTTCAACGAATATGAAATTTCACTTTCGAAACTCACGAAATTAGCATGGATCACGTGCTATTTTCGACTCCATTTTTCCAAAAAAAGAACAGTTTAATGTCATTATCCCCATCCAATCATTTGTACATTTTAATGTGTAAGAATTTCGAACTGTTATGCTCAAATATATATATATATATATATATATATAGTTACTAGTTTCATACCTAAATTTTTACCAATTATATACAAGAGTGATGGATAGACATAGATTTATCTGCTTCATATTTTAATCTCACATTTCGTTAGTGAATTTCCGAATATTATATTTTTAAGATATGAGAATTGTTTTTGGTTATGTAGCGTTCCTGAAGAAAGTTCAAATAAAGACTCGAGATTATTCCTTCGTGGTTCATATTTCATATCCGTTGATGGTTCTCGTGTGCATTATTCGACGTTTCGATTTCCATTATCGAGAAGTGTTGGGCAATGTCAATACCTCTCCGGCCAGTCACTCCGGTATTTTATTATAATTCTCTATCAATATTCGTCTGACCTTGAACTCTTTCACCAGATGTTTGATCCATTATTATTGATGGATTATATCACTTTTCACTCTCAGAGTCGGTTAGCCTGTTAGATTTGTAAAAATTAATGATTTCTTCAGGTAGTTGGGTTTGAGAAATAGACTCGATAAAAAATCTATTAACATCATTCGCATCGTTTATCATTTCAGGTATGTCAAATTTATCATACCTCAGGGTTTTCCACACATATTTTGGAGCAAGCAACATTCCTACTGAATTGGTAAGTGAAATATGCTTCTTTTCTCTATTGATTGGATTAAATGTGTAATTGCGTAAATCTTTGTAGGCTCGTAAATGAGTAGCTGATCATGTTCGTTTATATTTATTTAGTACTTTGTCCCTCTTAGCCATCATCATTTGTGTAGGAAACGTTAGCCAGGGTGCTTTGTATTCTGTAACTGTCGAAATAACGATAGGAGCATGCCTATCGATCAATTTATCCAAACAGTTCACTAAAATGAGGAAGTTTATCTTCTACAGATTCTTGATCATGTTGCCCAAAGAATGTACTGAAGATGCTGGGAACTATCTCCATAAAATTTTTCAAAGTTCCTGTAAGTTATAATTTCCGGACCTTCACGTATATTAATGTCAGATTGGAATTCGCAAAATATCTCAGATTTATCAGAGATCATCGGCTGCATGATGCCTTTTTCACGTACAAAACCCTCTGGAATTATTACATAATCCAAAATTATTCAAGATAATCAGTTGATTGACGTAAATTCAGTGACTCTAAGATTTCTACTTAATACGTTCGTTGAACTCGAAGACTGCAGTATAATGAACTCCAGAAAAATGCAAAAAAAAACAAAATTATATAAAATTATTTATTCAGTGGAAAATCATCGACGATCATGACAAACACACGCTGATCCAAGGCAATGACATCCACCATTGCAATTACTGGAATCGCACTTCGTTTCCACCTCCAGATCATGACAAACGCAAGCATCTCCAAGACAATGGCAGCCCCCATTACAGTTAATGGAATCGCATCTTGCTTTCACCTCCAGATCAGGACAAACGCAGGCATCTCCAAGGCAGTAACATCCTCCATTACAATTACTTGAATCGCATTTTGCCTGCACCTCCAGATCATGACAAACGCAAGCATCTCCAAGACAATGGCAGCCTCCATTACAGTTACTGGAGTCGCATTTTGCTTTCAACTCCAGATCAGGACAAACGCAGGCATCTCCAAGGCAGTAACATCCTCCATTACAATTACTTGAATCGCATTTTGCCTGCACCTCCAGATCATGACAAACGCAAGCATCTCCAAGACAATGGCAGCCTCCATTACAGTTACTGGAATCGCATTTCGCTTCCAACTCCAGATCAGGACAAACGCAGGCATCTCCAAGGCAGTAACATCCTCCATTACAATTACTTAAATCGCATTTTGCCTGCACCTCCAGATCATGACAAACGCAAGCATCTCCAAGACAATGGCAGCCTCCATTACAGTTACTGGAGTCGCATTTCGCTTCCAACTCCAGATCAGGACAAACGCAGGCATCTCCAAGGCAGTAACATCCTCCATTACAATTACTTGAATCGCATTTTGCCTGCACCTCCAGATCATGACAAACGCAAGCATCTCCAAGACAATGGCAGCCTCCATTACAGTTACTGGAGTCGCATTTTGCTTCCAACTCCAGATCAGGACAAACGCAGGCATCTCCAAGGCAGTAACATCCTCCATTACAATTACTTGAATCGCATTTTGCCTGCACCTCCAGATCATGACAAACGCAAGCATCTCCAAGACAATGGCAGCCTCCATTACAGTTACTGGAATCGCATTTTGCTTCCAACTCCAGATCAGGACAAACGCAGGCATCTCCAAGGCAGTAACATCCTCCATTACAATTACTTGAATCGCATTTTGCCTGCACCTCCAGATCATGACAAACGCAAGCATCTCCAAGACAATGGCAGCCTCCATTACAGTTACTAGAATCGCATTTCGCTTCCAACACCAGATCAGGACAAACGCAGGCATCTCCAAGGCAGTAACATCCTCCATTACAATTACTTGAATCGCATTTTGCTTTCACCTCCAAATCAGGACAAACACAAGCATCTCCAAGGCAATGGCAGCCTCCATTACAGTTACTGGAATCGCATTTCGCTTCCAACTCCAGATCAGGACAAACGCAGGCATCTCCAAGGCAGTAACATCCTCCATTACAATTACTTGAATCGCATTTTGCCTGCACCTCCAGATCATGACAAACGCAAGCATCTCCAAGACAATGGCAGCCTCCATTACAGTTACTAGAATCGCATTTCGCTTCCAACTCCAGATCAGGACAAACGCAGGCATCTCCAAGGCAGTAACATCCTCCATTACAATTACTTGAATCGCATTTTGCTTTCACCTCCAAATCAGGACAAACACAAGCATCTCCAAGGCAATGGCAGCCTCCATTACAGTTACTGGAATCGCATTTCGCTTCCAACTCCAGATCAGGACAAACGCAGGCATCTCCTAGACAGTGACAGCCGCCATTGCAGTTACCGGCATCACATTTTGCTTCATATGCTCCAATAACTGAAAGAAAAAAAATTATTAGTTATTCGCAAGTAGTGTATTTGTGTTCATGTTATCATGATATCAAAATATTCAATATTATGATACCACAAAAATAAGGTAATTTTTTCACGGAGCACCACAGCAAAATTTTGGTTTATTGACCCAGAGCCAAACATTAGCAATGATCTCACTCGTAAGGATGTTCAACAAAGAAAAATTGCCGAAAAAAATAAATAAATAAATGAAACACTCTGAGAGTGAGATACGGCCCCTTTTGTGAGTTGATCCTCCATAATGATATTAAGTAAAATATTGTAAGATATGTAAGGAAAAAAAAGTTTTTCAAGGCGAACGTGCATATTGACGTAGGATGGACAGTCCATCACGTAGACATAATACCAAAAAGTTTCATTCACATCCTTTGGCATCTTCAAAATTGACTGCAACCCCATAAACAGAAAGCACTTCTCCGGTTTCGAAATTCTTTTTTCAACTATCAGAACAAAATTGACAAATCAACAGATGTCAGAAACAGCAAAACTTTGACCAACTTGACAATCAGAGAAATCAATTTGAAATGTCAGGTTGGAATGATCCAAATTACGGTGTGGAATTTTTTTACCGAATAGCACGCAAGCTTAAATTATTCCTAGAAATTTTCTTTCAGGCACGAATATTCGAAAAAAATTATTATTATTTTAATTTTCAAAATAGCCCTCTAGAAAATTTCCGGAAATATTTTGAGCTCCTGTGATATTTTCAGTGGAAATTTTGTGAAGGTGTGTTACCTACAGCAAAAAAAAATCACCAAAATATCAAAAACTGTCCTCATTCTTCCTTATCAACTATAGCCAATCGAAGGTTGAACTTTTAGTAAATTAGTGTAAACAAATTTTCAATTTCTCTTCAACTCGCAACCTTCTCCAGAATTTTTCATTCATATCGAAATATTCCCTACTGATAATGAGATATTTTTCACCTGATTCTTTCCCCTCCGCTATGGAATGACCCTCAGCAGCTCTATCGTCAAAGACTGCGATGAGAATAAAAATGGAAATCCATAGGATATTCATGTTGACTTTTTTTTATCAAATAATATTATTGTTCTATACTTATCACTGTGATTCAAAATGATTACTGAGTTCTTCAGAGAAATCCATAGGTTTATATAGCAAACTTCCACACATGGAAATATTATTTGTTTCTTCATGATTTCATTTCCGATTGTTCTCGTGGATGATATCTCGAGTGTTTTGTTTTGAATTGGTGTTCACCGAATTCATTGCATAACGGGATGTATATGAGTGGTAGCAGTCATCTTCGACTCTGAGACAAACAATTAGTCCAAATTTGAGATAACGCAACAATGATGTTATCGATATCAACAACTTTTGCATATTCATGAAGTGATCAATACCCACAGTACTTGTGAGTTGCAGCAGCTATTATAGTTATACGCTGTGGTGGTCGAGGGCGACTTACCATTTTCTGGTAACGCATTTAGACAGATTTATATCAATACAGCAACTGGGTTGCTGTATTGATATAAATCTGTCTACCAGTTCTTGATGATGGATCCGCAATGGAAATCGAAACGTCAACTACTGAAACATCTCACACACGAATCGATTTCTGAAAGACATCAATTTTCCCTTCCTCGGGATTTTTTGTTCATGTTCAGAATAAACATAACTGAAGTAATAGTTATCTGTTTTCATTCGATATGACTTTGAAATAGTCAAATCAATCCCAATTTATGTCTGAGACTCTCTATGTCTCACTATTGACGGAATCCCCACAGATTTGAATTCGAATAGTTTATATCAAAGCCTTTCAGCTTTTTGTTGGTGATAATGATTGAATTGTGATAATAGTGATCGAGGTGAAGGGATCTGAAGTAACCTACGACTCCTCGCATATATCTGGTTGGGTCATCTCACATTTTTGAATTTTGTTGTTATATATTTCCAGGAAATAGATATCGGAAAGAGTGAAGGAGTCTGCCGCCTTTATACTTAGGCCCACTGTGCTCCTTTCGGGAGAAATCTCCATTAGAAATCGTCTATGACCCTAATGATATGGAAGTGTCTGTGAGGGTTCGCCACTATTTTCGCCTACTATGATAATAATAGGCAATTAAACGTCATAAGTAAATAATTTCAAATAGGAGTCTCTCCAAGACAAATGGAAATATTTGTGGAAAGAATATTTCGCAGCAAGTGCAAGTATGTGTGAAGGTGATGAGTAACGTGTGTTTCACTGGTTTCATGATGCAGAAAAGGTAATATTGCCTTCTCAAATTCGAAAGGCACTAACTTCTGAACTAGGGAAAAGCGCCGAGTTTCACACTCTCATTCGTATTCTACACACCGGAGTTCAAGTTTCTGTGAGAATATTTTTCAAACGTGGAAATAAATGATAACAAAACTTCACCTCAAAACAAAAGACAAATCGTCAACTCTCTGAAGAGGAACAAATTTCCACTATGCTTCAAAATCGTTGAGTGAATGATAACAACAACAAATTTCAAACATGTTTGTATTAGGCTTCAAGATCATTGCGTGAATGAGAATGTATATTATAGATCACATGTAATATTCTTCGATAGGCACTGCACATCGCAAGTCGTATCTGTGGCTTATTTAGACTTCTGGTAAGTACAAAAAGCGGGAATATCGCACATGTTATTACTATCTCACAAGTTTCAAACTAACGACTACAAGCACCACTGAATAAAAAACGAAGTAAACTATAAGTAACGAATCAACTCGAAACTACGATAAGAGAACTCAAAAACAGCTGGAAGTGGGACCAATCTTTCAGAAAAAAATTAAATTAACCATTTATAGGGCAAACATTTTTAAGAGTATTTTTATGACGATAATTGATAAAACGGATTCATTTTGATGATATTGAATGTTTTTAGACAAAATCGACTTGATAATAGTTTCAAAAAAACTTTTGAGGGGTGGTAAGCATGTATACCACTGCCCATTGCATGACAAAGGGCAGTGGTTTAATAATATACCACTTTCAGATTTGTAATTTATTCCAGAATTTTACATTGGAAACGACATCAATTGTTGTGGAAATCTTTGAAACAAGTAAGGCATAGTGCAACTTTGCATTCTTGGCACATCATTTTGGATCTAACTTGCTTTTTCTTTGTGCTGCATTTGGCACAACGCCTCCAAGTGCCTTCCACTGGAATATGTTTTCCAACTTCGCCTTTTTTCCATGGTTTCCTGTATGCTTATCGAACGCCCGGAATCATTCATCAATTTTTTCGCCATTGGTGATATCTGGGGTCATCTTCTTAAACGACTAGTGAAGTCACCAATCAATTGATTGGACAAAATACTTCTGAAGTTCAGATGACTCATAGCTTTGTCATGAGGATTTTTTTGTCAAAGTAGTTTCATAAATTATATATGCTTTAGTCACTGAGGCATCTAGAGGCCAGTAAAATGGCTTGATCCACCATTTTCTTGATCTCCATTCCATGGAATATGATGCCATAAGTTGCTCGAACCCATCCACTCCACCCATGTGCTGATTATAGTCGTATATGGATGATGGACAGTTGATCGACTCTCTGACTTGTTTGTTCTCAGAACATTTTTTTTTCTGTTGGATTATGGATGGAACTTATAACAACCACAGATTTCTTACCCCTATCTTTCCACTTAGCAACTGACAAATCACCAGACATAGCATGATCTGAATCTTCTGTTTTGAGTGCTTCATCATCTGCTAGAATGTTTTTTGAGCAATTCTTCCTTGTGGCTCTGAAGGTTCCACAGGCAAACGTGTCCCTCTCCAACAGTTTTATCATTGGTTGAGAACTACTAAAAAAATTATCAAAATATATGCAATATCCCTTGTCCAGGAATTCGAAAACATTTTTTTCTCGTAGAAAAAGTCCTTCATATTTGTTGTCCCGACTTTTTCCTTCATAAATTTTGAATTTAAGTAGGTACTTTGATGAAGAACAAGCCAACGCCCAAATTTTGAAGCCTCTCTTCGTTGGTTTCAAAGGCATATATTGCTTCAATACAGAACGACCTTTGAAACCAACCATGCTTTCATCAACGGCCATATCACGAGACGGATTTAAAGATTCAATGAACCTTGTGTTCAAGTGATCCACCAAAGGTCGTATTTTATATAATTTGTCGAAGTCACGTGATCCGCGTGCAGGCATTTTTTCATTATCATTCAAATGAAGAAAATAGTCAAAAATCGTTTCTGAGACATTATGTCTGATACTCTACGAACATGAAGATTCTCGTCAGCCGACCAGTACATCCTCAATGATGGCAATTTATGGAAACCCATAATTATGAGTATACCGAAGAATGCTTTGAGCTCTTCTGTATCGATATCCAAGTTTTTTTCTTTTGTCTGGCATATAAGTTCATTTGTTTTATTTTATGTTCCAATAACTCAACAGAAAAATAATTGTGGAATATTTCAATAGGAGATTCGTTGAAGCCTTGTTCCAAGTCAAAACTGGTTGTTCGATTTCATGTGATTCCGTTTCATCTGAAACTTCGACATCTTCTGCTTCTTGGTATTGTACTTCTCATTCATATGACTTCATATTCCCGTGTAGCTTCCTCTTCAAACTCCCGTGAGCAGTGGAATATATTCAATATCATACATACGGTCGATGTTCACCTCATAAATAGTGACAAATTGAACTCTGAAGAAAGTGGTGAATATATCCACCATTGCCTTATAAAGGGTTAACATCAAATCATTTGACGTTGTTTGTATAATGGCTGACAGTTGGCGTCAAGTAGCGATGAAATTGAGAAACACTCCACGATACGTAAAAACGACGTAAAAGTGTCGCCATATAATTCTAAACGATATCGCATCAATTGCAATACCTGGATTTTTAGACATCTTATGGTCCAGGTGGGCATAGTGCTCAAGGCATCGATGAATTCCCCTCGGACTGAACAATATGAAGGTTAATGACCATACATGTAACTCATGATTGGTTAGCTTAGTCGACATGTTCTTTTACAACTACTCTTTACTCAAAATGGTTAAGATTTTCGCGGCCGAGGTTTTTAGTATTGCTACTTTTCTTCGGGTTTGAAGGCCACCGTTATTTGGAATTTCTTCCTGACGTTTCCCTAGCGCGAGTGGCTAGCATCTTGACTATTATTCCGAGATCGGAATAATAGTCAAGATGAGTGAGCCTCTGAAGAAGCTAGCCATTCGCGCTAGCGAAACGTCGGGAAGAAATTCCAAAGAACGACGGTTTTCAAACCCGAAGAAAAGTAGTAATACTCTTTACTCAAGCTTCTTGGCCCCTGTATTGTTTCAGTTGCAAGAATATTTTTGAGGTTTTTATTGAGGATTTCTTCTGATAATTTCTTGCTTAGGATCTGGTAGCAAAATTCCGGTGATTGGACAGAAGATAAACGTATCAGAACCTGTTTAAGAGATGGAAAACTGTGCGAGAGGTGTGATAGGGGTAAGGTGGCTGTGGGTCATCTTTGGCATGTCAATTCTTATGTTTGTATACGTAAGTATCGAACATATTGATCAATCCGCTTTTTTTTTTTTTGGAATATCCAAGGATCATTGAGATATGGTCTGGGAAACCAATGATCTATAGTTTAGTTGGCAAGGCCTACGTACATAGAGTTGAAATGTATTTTGGAGCACATATTTCTTTTTCACAATTCATTGATAACTGTTTCACCTATTATTTCGTTTTAATGTTCAGCTCAATTCTATTTTATTATGTCTGTTTGGCCCTTCGTGACACGGTGTGTGATCTGTACCTCAACAGATATTTTCTGTAAGTATTCCTGAATTTCGCAATTTCATTTAGTTTCGGGCGAGGTTTTTGAGAAAAGGCATTTTTACCAGATGCCTTATAGTTTCTATCATTATTATTCAGTATGAAAATATGAAAATGGTTGTACAATCATACAATGGGGTGAAATAATTGAAGAGAATGGTGGAAACAAATAGTGTATAGAACAAATAGAAAGTTAGTTCATCTCCAATCAATTAAAAAAATACTCAAATAAACTGACATAACTTCCAAACTATCGAGTATCATCTTCGAGCTTTCCAAAATACATGCCATTGCCCATAACAAAATGAAACACTCCACCATTACTTCGTATTTCCAAAAATAGAAAAAAATTCCCATTTCCTGTTGTAGCCACAACATATCTTCGAATTTCATCATTGTGTATCAAGTCAGATATGAATTTCACCGAGAATAAATCAGAGTTAAATTCTGAGAATTTGCCATCTTATCAATGATTTCGAATTGAACAATTGTATACTTCAAAATTGTTTATGGGGGTGATTCCATTAATTTCATTACTATTCCAACGCGCAGTTATGATTTGTAGAGAACAAATATTTATGTGTTGATTGTGCGAAAACTTCCGATGGTAAACAAACGTCTGGAAATGTTTCTCTGATGTCGATTCCATTTGCAATACTTATACATCTTGTTGCTCGAGAAAAATTCCTTTCGAGTGAAACGAAAACAAATCTCACTCACTTTTTATACTTGATGGATCTCCTCATCGATAACGTAAAAGGTTAATTATGTAAGGAGAACACAATCACATATTAATTTTTCAGATAAATTCAATTAGCATAATCATGTCACAAATATAAATCTCGAGAATTTTCATTTGATTGGTTTTTATTAATCGCATCATTTAGACATTCCTAATTATCGGTCTTTATCCTGATTGAATTTTTTATATTACGATTCAGACAAAAACTCTACATTTTTCAACGTTGTACCCCATAATGCATTATATCCATTTTAACGTTAGCTTCAATGTGGTTGACAATGTTCCTTGTATGTTAATCGTTTGAACTTCCATTGTCTATATCATAGCTGTCCGACATACGGCCCGCGGGCCGCATGCGGCCCGCGAACTCCTTTCTTGCGGCCCCCGCTTCACGGGTCATGTATACATCACATGTAAAAATTACTCTCAAATACCGAATATGCACAATTCTTACATTAACGATAAAATACAATAACATGTGACGCCACTGGCGACCGATAGCAGGCCGCAGAGCATTCACTGGAAATTGGACTTACAATGGGATCAATGATCGGAAGCACGTATTTTTGCGAAAGAAGCTTTTCCAACAACTCAGTCACTTCGTTTATCAACAACAAATATTAATGTTAATATTGATGCATTAGTATTAGAAAACCAACATCCTCAAATGTCCCACTGAATTTTTTGGAATTTCATATTTTTTGATTGAATAAAAATAATAGAAAAACTATTTTTGTATACCATATCCATATAGTATTATAGTATATACCTATTAAAACTCAGTAATAATGTTGTATAGAAAGATTTTATAATGCGGCCCTCCAAACTGCATTTTTTTTTAAGTGGCACTTAGGCCACTTGAAGTTGGACAGGCCTGGTCTATATTATTAACTTTATTGAAACCTGTTGCTAGGAACGAAAAGATAAAAATACAAATCAATAGTTCAGGAAATGAAGCATTTTGGCTCGAAATTTTTTCGTCCACCATGGATGTACTTGAAATTTTCACAAAAGGTAGGGAATAGCTTGAGGAACATTTTCTATATCATGCCGCTATACGCTAGTCTTGGGGGTGGTTGCCACCCCATCTCGGGGGTGGAAATCTTGTATTACATTTTAACTGTCGGAACCGACGGAGAAAGTAATTCTAAGTTAAAAATGTTAAATACGTTTTTTTCGTAAAAGTAATATTTTTTGAGTTATTCGAAGTTGAAAGTAACAGTTTTTTGACGAAAAAATCAACTTTTTTGAATGTTTTTTTGCGAATAATTCATAAATTATGCATGTCATCAAAAAAAGTGAAGAGCCAAATTGTAGCTTTCAAGAAAACAAAAACAATGCTTTTTTATAATTATCCTACGACAAATACGAACTGAGATACAGCAAATTAGTGCTTAGCTTGTTTCATCAAATGTATGAATTGGAAGATTCAAAGCGAAATAACGAGAAAAATTTGCATTTTTCGAAAAAAGCTCATAGAATTTTTTGAAGTATCTAATTAGAGCTTTCAAACAAACAAACAAAAATGTTTCTAGCATGAAAATTGACCGACTTATGATCCAAATAAGATCGGTACCCGCTTTTTTCTACGAAAAAAATCTGTGAAAACAATCCCCAAAGTACCCCCTAATTAAAATTGACCACCACCCTTTTGTGAGTCTCTTTATATATGTACTATCAATACACCCACGAAGTTTTTCCAATTTAAAATGCCTAATTTTAGAAAAATTGGAGTTTGAAGGGAAAACAATTTTTTTTTTAATTTCGTGTTTTCGACCCTTTTCTTAAAAATATCTCCCAAAATACTAAAGATACGAAATAAAACCATATAGTACTGAATTGTAGCTTCTTCAATGACAAAAATTTCCCTGTGTGCAGATTTTTTGTACAGTGAATATTCGGCGAGATATAGCCGTTCAACACCTACATTTACGATCAAACATCACCTTAATCAAGCCCTTTAAACTCTCCCCATTTGAAAATTAAAGGATTTTAAGTAATTTAATTCACATATTCTTATAGCTCTTGAAAATCCCTACAAAATCGTTTTCGAAAAAAATTTTTTATCACCTAAAATGAAGGAGCTATGCTCAAAAAACCTTAAAAAATTTTTTTTGAAAAATTGAAATAACCCGCTTCGGAGCGTAGTAATCTACATAACCGGTATATTCGGCCGTTATACATTATATGTTCCACTTTTTCCATTCATATTGGAAGACAGAGAAGAAGAAAAATTTGCTCGCGTGTGTGAGTGTATATTTCGTTGATTTCTCACCAGTGTGAAGACATATTATAAAAATTTCAATGTTTTCGAGGGTAGATTTTAACAAGGGTAGGTTGAAACATTATGAAATTGTATCCAAAAGCATGAAACAATTATTTTTCAACTTTTTTACCAATATTTGGGATTTCAAAATTAATTTATAATTTTTGACAATAAGGGCTAGTTTCCACCCCTAAAAAACAAAAAGCGGTGCTGGACGAAAAAATTGCGAGGTTTTACCATTTTTTCAGCTTCATATCCTGCCCTACAAGTGAGAAAATCAAATCCCAAACGGAAGGTTGAAATCGATTTTTCGGTCAATAATGAAATTAATGATTGATCGATCAATGAAAATAATGTTGCTATAAAAGAATCGAGAGAGATCAAAAAAATTTGATGAGAAATAAATGAAATGATATTGTGACAAGAAAATTGATGTATCGAATGTGAAATACTAGAAGAAATGTGAATAAAGAAATAAATGAAATATTATGAATGGACGTTGAATCAAAGTTTCAAGTTGGGTGTACTCAGGACGTTTCGATTGCTGATATTCGCAATCGTCTTCGGGTGTTGATTTTTTTTTATCCTTTCGTTCTCACCAACAGGTTTCAATAAAGTTTATAATATAGACAATGGAGGTTCGAACAATTAGCATTCATATTCATTCTACTTCATTTGAATTTGCACTTTGAACTTGAAAACCAGGATCGAAAACGAAAGTCTCAATATGCATCTGTATATGGATTATTAATTTACAATTTGAATCCATTAAGATACCGCGTTACTTTGTGAAATTGATTATTTTCACAAGGAGTCCATAACTAGAAATATTTCGAATCTATGTTGATATAAAATGCTGACCTGTGAAGGCCTCTATGTATTTGAAGTATGTATTTTTGTGTTGAAGAATAGGGAATTGTTTTCGAATTACAGTCAATGAGATTGATATTCAATTCGTATAACCCCTCTTCTTTGAAATTTCAATATATTCTGGTACTCTTAGTCTAACAACATTATTGTCACCCGTTGGCACTGAAATGATAGAATGGCCAAAAATTTTGAAAGGTAGAAAACAATTCAAACAGTCCGTAAGAAATATTCTAATGACGAATGCTTTCTATTCATTAGATGAATTCTACTGTCAGAAATTTTGATGTTGTGGAGTTCGACCTTGTCTTACAATCCTAGTTATAGGTTATTGTTCCATTTGATGTATTTCGGTGATATTCATTCATTATTTATATCGAACTTGTATTTTATACTTACACATATTGCTGTTTATGATTATTTTATTATTCTTAGTGTACTTGAATTTTATATTTGTATTTTATTGTATTCGACTTATAGTCATTATTAGTTTTTATTTTACCAGACTATCATATAGATAAATATTCATTGATGATAAATGTTTTCTTCTTTTTCATTTTAGATGTCTCATTCGTCAATGACAATTACGTTTGTCAGACAAAAAAGTACATTTTGATTTGATATTATTGATTTTTGATTTCGATTCGTTTTCAGTGATATAAGGATTATCGTGCACTTGACATTTCATATTTTCTTGATTACACAGCATAGCCAATTAACGATGTACTTATGTTAGTAATACGAGTTGTTTGTTTTTTAATTATTTGTTCAACTCCAATAATGTCAATAGAAGTCTTGAAATCTCCTACGAGAAGACATTTTTTCCTTTCATCGAACAATTCTTCAATCCAAGTTCCTCCAAGAATACAGTTGTATCAAAACTTGGGGATCGACAGAGACACCCAATTATCCAATGACAACAATTTTTTTTTTTTCGGCTAAACGCGGTTATTGAATCTGAATCTATTGACTGAGATGAATTTCTTATGCACGGTACATGGATTTGGTAATCCTGTTTGAATACCTGGCAACCATGTTGATTGTCGTCGATGACTGAAAATTTGACAGAATCAAAAATAGTTCCACAACACAACAGAGCCTAAAGGGGTGAGGGTTTTTATGGTTGATACTTTCAACAATATTTAACAATTTTTTCTATGATATGTATCATTAAAACGCTGAAATATATATCGAAATGGATCGAACAACCCCAAATTTCACACCTTCCGAAAAAGAATGCTTTTTCCGAATAGTGTCAGAATAAGCACATATTCTGGAGGACAAAGAAACGAACAGAATAAAAATTCAGGAAAAACTCCACACATGGTAGAAAATATCTGCTGAATTTAATTCTAGTGCCCCGGTAGTGTGCCACCGAACCTCGTTTTTGACAGGGGGAGGCCCACCACCTAAAGGGGTAACCTTGTACCCGGTTAAGTACTTCCACCATATATAAGCCCTATATATATGGCCGCCCTTCAAAGATAAAGGATCAGATTAGTAAAAAAAACTGATCATCTGAAATTCTCGAGCGCGTCAGATTGAGGTAGGGTGAGTTAGTTAAATCTTGAGGGCTAGCTGCACCGCTTCAACTCAGCAGATATTCAACTAAGCTTGTCTTGATCGTTAAGGAACAAGGAAGCTGATTGGCAAATCCATAGCAACAAAGCCTGGCTTAGATAAAGCTTAACTTAAGAAAAGCGGTGCAACTGGCCCTGAAACATCTATATTCCACTGATCTGACAATTCGAGAGTGACTCAAAGGAAGGAGGGCTCAAAGTTGTAAAAAAAACATCATCTCGACATTCTCGAGCGTGGCTAATTTTATTTTTATTTTGAAGAGAGTTATTCAGGAATTACAAAAAAATATATAATCTGACGATCTACACAAGCCGAAATAATAAAAATTTTTTCGATAAAGTTTAATGCGTGCAGCTACGTGATGCCTATATTCCCCTCTCCAGGTTTCTATTTCTCTGTCACTTTCTCTATCTATTGCTCTCTCACTCCGTCCCCACTCTGGTTTCTGTTGCCATGATAGTTGATCACACAAACTCATTCGTGGCATGATATTGTTTATAACGAATATCCAATGTTTAAAAAAATTCAAATTCATTTACTCATAATTATTTTCTCGTAAATACAAGTATTCTACTAAAAAAATGTACACTTTTTTATTTGCATGTCTTTTTCTCAGCTTTTCAATAAATTGAGTTCAATGATTTGAAGAAATAAAAAAAAAATCAAATTGGCAGAATAGGGATCCCTCCATAATATAATCGTCAGATTATGAGACTGCAACGTCTAGGGCGTAAAGAAAAACCATATATATCTTAAACTGACGCGCTTGTGTATTTCAAAATGACGATTTATTTTTCACATTTTAATAACGGTCGCGAGTCTGCGTCACATCCAAACCGTCAGATTATTATATGAGAGCTTTTTTTAGGTTCACTTTATATCCCCTCAGAAAATCTGAAGCGCTCGAGAAAAAAATTTTTTTTTCATTTTCATCCCTTATGTTCGACCACCCCCATCATTGAAACAATCAGATTAACATACGTACATTTTTCTAAATATGTAGGACATAGATGATATCAATATCTGACGTGCTCGGGTGTGTCCATGCAATAGTTTTTTTTATATTTTTGAAAATCTATAGCCGCTCCCCCCACCGATGAAAATGTTTACATTATATAACATTTTTTTCTTTTTATTATCTAAGCTTCGCAACCCGATAGGTATCTTTGACGCTCGAGTATATCCCGATTTAGCATCGTGGGCTCCCCTACTATCATATTTTTTCTATCCATGCAGCAGAAAATGAAATTCTTTTTCCAATGATATATCACAAATGGCCACTTTCATCTAAAATGGCGGTGTAGGTTCCGTTTTTCCCAAATCCAATATGGCACTATTGCCAAATAACTTGTTGAAATGAGAAACAGAAAATATTTGTTTAATTTTTGGCGGAAAATCAAAAAATTAAATTTTTTGACATTACACGTCTAATTTTTTGGAAGTATCTTTGAAAAGTAGTATAACTCAAACCCTAAACCTTGAAGTATATTTTCCTATTGAAAGAAGCTGATTGGACTAAGCATTTTTAATCGCTCTGTTCCAGTGAGAAAATTTCAGTTTTGAAACTGTGATATTCCACAATAATATTCTGAAATAGTAAAATGTAATGCATAATATATTCAGATTTTTTAGTGAAAGATGTACACTCCAAAGAGGAAGTTAGAATTATGTTCCTTTCTATTATGACCTATCAGAAACTTGAAGTTAATAACGGAATTTCAAAAATAACTCAAACGTTTGGAAATTGGTAAAAAAAAATTTGAATTCTTCGGAGAAATGAACTAATTTTGGTGTCCATTTCAATAATTGGATTGAATTCCTAAAAAAATGTCTCCCATGTCGCCATTCGTAATAAAATATAGTAGTAGTAGTAGTAATTATCATCTCAAGGTACATTACCAATATACAATTTTTCACGGCACAAACAAAATGGTGCCCTTAATAGACCTTGCTGAGTTATACACTATATATGAGGAGAAAAATGAAGCATCAAATTCCAAATACTGTTTATTGAAATAAAAAGAGTCTTTGATTATCACCTTTTCGTTCTTTATTGTTCCTCACTGATATTGTTGTTGGATAAATCCCACACAAATTCATTTACTTAGTTTATCATGCAGATCGATAACCTAAAGATGAGACCACAACAACAAGTTCGATATGCAAAAATAAATCCCCTGGTCGTTTTTGCAGTATATAAGACAGGATGATATCTCAGAATTTCTTAGAACACATCGACGTCCAGAAGAATACCCAACTGTGAGAAAAGTGATCAAGATGAAGATTTCTCTACTATTCTTTTTCGTCTTTTTGGCAATTGCTTGCGCTTTCACCAGCGGCCATTCTATTCCCGGAGAGGGTAAGTGTTTTTTTTATTTATATACTTTACCAGAGTATCCAGCTCCATCAAGGCACCTGACCATTTTGAAAGCGTGTTTTCGAAATCAAAATTGTCTTAGTTCATTCTTATAATCACAGTCCAAAATGTTATCTCCTCTGCAATAAGAATTTTTTTCTTCTAAAAAAATTAAAATTTTGATCCTGGAAAAATTTGGTGATAGTTGATTTTTTTCTCTTGATATTTTAGAGCACTGGATCGCTGTAAGATTTATAACTCGAAATCCAGGACAGGTCAATGCATATTCATAAAAGCTGCTGGACTGCATTGTTCGAATCTCAACTAAAAAAGTTGAAAATAAAAAAAAATTGATCTTGATCGCAACAATTTATTGAAAAATGAAGAGGACAAGGGAAAAAATGTTTAAAGCAAATATTTATACCTAATAAATAATATTCGCATAGTAAATTTAATGTTGATGCATTCATATTTCGCAAAAAACAAGTTACAGCAAAAAAATATATCATTATAAACTATATACAGAGACTTTTTTTGATGTCCTCTCCCTTTTATTTTTTGAACCGGTCAACTCAAGAAATCGAAAGTTTGAATAACGAAATCGATGCATAAATACTATAGTTTTGAGTGAGATTTACTGATGAAAATTTAGTGTGAAAAAAAAAAATTTGGAAAAGGGGGTCTTGTGACTTATTCTTTTGGAGCTGCTGACGATTTCTGTACAACCCTCGAATATTGAGTCGATATCTTCACATACTACAAAATGGCGGAACTTTCAATAATCACCTGGATATATCGACCTTCAACTTCATGAAATAGTTGAAGAATAGGCTGTTCTTATGTCAAGAAGTCAACCATTTCGAGCATCTTCTAAACTGAACTCAGCTCATTTCCTCGAATTATCAAGTAAAACGCTGTATTCGGTAGATTATAAAATGTTCTGTCCTTTTGTAGTAGTTATTGACTCAAATTTCTAGGATTGTACAGTATTTGTCAGGAGCTTCAAAAGAATGTTTCGCAATACCCCTCTTTCCATTTAATTTTTTTCCAGGTGACGCACAGTCGCCATCTTGGAATTTTCATATGTCAATTTCAGTCCTAAATATAGTATTCACGCATCGATTTCATTTCCACTTTCAATTTTTCCAATTGACTCGTTCAAAAAAAGGTGGGTGTACATTAAAAAAAGCCACTGTATATAGTTTATAATGATAGTAATTTTCTGGCTGTTACCCGTTTTTTTTGCGAAATATGAATCAATCAATATTAAAGTTATTATGCGAAAATTATTTATTGGGTATAGATACTTGCTTTAAACATATTTTTTCCTTGCCCTTCTCATTTTTTGGTAAATCGTTTTTAAAATTTGTTGCAATCAAGCTCGCACGTTTTTTATTTTTTGACTTGTTCATTTCAGCTTTCAACAATGCAATCCAATAGTTTTTCTGAAGAATCGTTGACTTGCCCTGGATTTCGAGATTTTACAATTTTTTACGCCTTACAGCACACCACTAAACCTAATCAAATACAAACATATTGTCAGGCAGGAAGAAGGATTCGGATTCCCTTCCTTTGGGTTAATAGCTCAGATACTATTTGCGTTAACCAGGATGAAATCAGTTAGTAAAAACGCAAATAAAAACTTTATTTAATACCACATTCTCTCAAAAACGACGATCATTCTTTATAACCTATAATTACAAAATAAACACTCAAAAACAGTGAATCAACATGCACGAGGGCAGAATGGCTTTACTACATTCTCGTTAATCTTTTGATTTCCTAATCTCCCAATGAGAGCCAAGACACTTCTCATAATACATTTGAATTACTGGATGTGATGTTTGCCCAAACAGTTGAACGTGCACCAACCCATGGCAATTCAAAATTAAGGCATCTTATTGGTTGAAAAGTTTAGGTGTAACCGTTTCATTCAAATCGAGATAACGATTTTTGTCATCAAAAGATATTGAAAGAACTGAAATATCTCTTGAATTGAGGTTTATATGGGATTACAATAAACTTTTCATTACTCTCATCTTTTTTGAAAAAGTATAAGATTTACGAAGTGTGTCCCTAAATTTACATTTTATAATTATCTTCTCAACTATATCTTTCACATCAAAGGTTCCAAACTCATCGTTTATTCAAATGAAGTTATCAACGAACGAAAAGGGATTGTTTCCATGCATTTTCAGTTACAACTTTTTTTATTCGTTTCTTCAGAATTTTCTTTTAAATTATCTCCTGATTTTTATCATCATAAGATATTGAAAGAACTGAAATTTAATGTTTTTTTCAGGAAATGTCCAAGTCGACCGAAGTGACGTACTTCGCCTGAAAAGGACAATATGCGATCCCAAAGTTTGCAATGATGCCCATTGCGAATGCCAAGGCTCAGCTTGTGTTTGTCAAGATAATTGATGAAATCGCATACATTTTTTGAATAAACACTTGTGAATGAGGTTGTTGCTTTCTGATAGAATATAACATATCGAGGCAAAAAGTGCATCATTTACGTCGAGAGAAAACAGTATATTACATTACTAATGCGGAAAGTGACATTTTTCACACGAGTGGAAAATACACGATACGTAATTACGAGTGTGAAGAATAACTTTTTTGTAGAAGGGTCAAATTTCTGCATCTCTATTGATGCGTAAATGTTTACTTTTTCACCGTGAAAAAAGTCCTTTTCATCGTGGAAAAAGCCTTTTTTTACTGCCCAAATAATTCAAGATAAATATGAAATATCACTTTATTTTTGAAAGAGTGCCAACAAAACCGTTTCTATAGTAACGACACAGAAATACCACTGTATGCTGTGAAATTGTGCGATAACTTATCGGGACAAAAAAACACGTCATGATATATTGAAAGTGAATATTGTTTGTATTTCGTGTATAAAATACGAGAGAAAATAAAAAATTTACACTTTCATGTGCCATCAAAAAAACACTCATTTCACGCACTTAATACAAAAATAACTATCGCACAAGTAACGTACACTAAGTACTGTTTTAATGTCATTATTTTGTGGTAGGTTTTTTTTAGTTTTTTGAGTTCTTGACTTACCACAATCTAAAAAAATAAGAACCAATATTAGAATATATATATATACGTGTAGAAGAGCAAGAACTAATATTCATCAAAATACTTATCGTTGACACTATTTTTCCTACTACCACATATTCTATTAAACAATATGTAAATATCAGATCGTGTATATTGAGCTGCCTGACTGATATTAAGTTTTATTGTGAGTCTATGTTCGAATATTGTATTCTATCAAAAAAAGAACTACTGAAATGATTATAAATCAACAGTTTTATTTGAGCTTTCGTTGCAAAATAGCTGAATTTTGTTTTAAATGAAAATAAGAAATATCAGTGCATAGACTTACAAGATATCATTACATATCTCTGATAACGTTAATTCAAATCTGAGTTAGTTCAACTGGTAAAGTATCCCGTAAAATGGTGGGGTCGATTTTTAGCGTCAACACCTTTTTTTCTCTCCTTCATTTTTTATTAATAATTAGGTTTCAGTCCAGTTTTTATGAAAATAATATGAATGAAGAGGCGTAATTAAAAATTACACCTGTAAATCTTAAAGTATTCACGTGTTCGACGGCTTATTAACAGCCATGCGGAAAGTACTTTTCGCACGAGTGAGAATAAAGGTTACTTTCCATGAGAAAAGAGAGTGCGATATGTGTTGCTTTCCTTTGTGGTCGTAGGAAAAAATTATTTATAGGGGAGCTTGGCCGAGATAATCCATTTCTCGAGGAAGAAAAATGATTGTTGTTCAGCTTCGTGTACTATTTTATTCAAGATCTTTCAAGATATAATTATAAGATGGACAAGAAAAGAATATTTGCGAGGTAAGTTTCCATAAACTTTATGTTTCAAGTAGGCATCGCGGAAAGATGAACTTTTTTTTAATATGCAGATTCACACGAACGGGAAGCTCTGTGTGTCATGCTTCCACAAAATGTCATCGTTCTCATGCATCATCTTTGAGTTTTTATATATCATTTATTGGTTCGATGGATGCAGTTGGCGCATCACGAAAAAGTAGTTTACCGTTTTCCTAACAAGTGCAGAAAGTGATACTTTTCCGCACGCTATTGCAGATGGCCGAACGACGCGTTAGCGGAGTTCGGCCAGTAATCGCGTGCGGAAAAGTCACTTTACGCACGTGTTAGGTACACTATTTTTTCTACTAGCGTGCGGAAAAGACTCAAAAGTTAACACAAACATTTATTACTAAATACATATCAAACTATTGATTATAATCAATATTAATATGAAACGTACAATTTGTTGCGTTGTGTAAATTAATTGCAGAGGCTAAAATGTTTTTCACTGTTTTGTCAGCAATTTTGCTAGAGGAAGTCATTTTGGAAGGCTTTACTGGTGACAGCTGCTGACTAGTGGGGTGGCGAGAAAATTTTTGCCTTTTCTGGTCTAATTCCGATGTTTTGTTTTTTATATATGCCGTGACCTTGAAGAACTTGCTTAAATCGACGTCATTTATGAATTTAATTACACTTTTTAACATTGAGTACGTGGACCATAGCGTATTAGGCTTGCATGTTTTGGAAATTTCAGCGAAATAATTCAAAACAACGTCTTCTTTGAAAGTTTTGATTCCCTTATTCTGGCACCAGTTTTCAAACAAAAAATTTTCTTTTTCATACCTATAACGGGATTTTAACGGTAGAGGATGCATGTTTGCAATTCTAGCCGCTTCCAAAACTAAATCTAGCAAATTTTCATCTGAAGAATCCATGGAAATTAATCTTACTAGAAAAAACTGTGACGGTAAAATTGGTTTTGACAAGGTAGTGTTTTGAATGACAGATTTGTTTCCTTTGTTGCTACGGTAATTCAAAGTGACAAATGGAAAATTTCAGATGTTTGTTATTATTTCACATTCTATTGATAAGGCTTATACCAGGGCCATTGAAAAATTATTGAAACATACTTTTTTTTATCAAAAATTATAGCAGAATTCTAATGAATTTCTTAATTTTCGTTCATTCTGTAAACTACAATCATACAAATATATATTTTGAAAAGTCAAATGTCAGTATACTCTCCAAAAACTCAACAGATTTACTTTCCGCACTAGTGCGGAAAAGTGACTCTTTCATCACTAAAATGAGTGCGGAAAAGTGGACTTTTCCGCACGCTAGTAGAAAAATATAATTTATCAATACACGAGAAATCCCCATTATTATACAATACAGTATATAAACTGTGGAAAGGCATTGACACATACAATTTACTAAATCTGAAGTACTAAAGCTATTAGCAATAGCATTAAATCTAAAAACTCAGAATTATTCACGACCGAAACAGATCCATTTAAGATGAAAATCTGCAATTTGTTTATGATGTGAAAATCATAGATAGATAGATTCAACAAATGTATGTTGAACAGCACTATAAGGAATACGAAGAAATCTAACCACACGAGTATGGAAATATCTGTTAAACATGAAAATGACAGCAGAGCACACAATTTTGACCCACAAGACTACGCCGGCGGATCAAAGTTATTTAAATTAAAACAATTCTGATCTAACTGACTTCAAATTTTTCTAGAAAAGTTTGCAGCTGTTTACCACTCAACTGTGACAGCATTGTTCTTGGAGAATCTTTCGTATGCATCTGAGAAATTCATTTAACATTCAATACGATATAGATGTTTACAATCTTTCAGAACATATTTCTCAATTCATAAATAACACCGCGGTTCACTCTTTGAGAATTATCTAAAAGTTGTGGTTTACATTTTGATTAGAACTCGACGGAAAACCCAACCAGTGGTATAAATAAATTGAATTTTGACCTGAATTGGCGGAACAGTTTATCAATAATCACTACAAAATGTCTGTTAGTGGTACTGGAAAAAAATTCCATTTCTTCAGATGACAGCTGACTTCCGAACAAAACAGAAGTATAATTTCCATCATCTGAACTATCCAACTCCCATGAAACCTGTTGGAATCAACTGAATAATTCCAGAAAACATAGGAAAAGCATTGATGGGACAAAACGGCCGAATTGAAATTATTGAATAAATGGAATGAAATGTCAAGGAAAACAAAAAAATTATATAAAGTCCAAACAATTCCGTCGAAGTTTCATGTGTGATGTCGTTAATTTACATCAGAAACAATTCCAATACCATTCACATAGATCAAGTATATTTTCTTTTGACGTCTCGCAGTAATCTCACAAAACATATTTCACTCAGTATCTATTGATTAGGGGCCTGTTTTTCAAATCAGGTGAACTCTTCCATCAAGAGAGAATTCGGATGTCTCTTCCTATCTCATGGGAAAAGGCCATTTGGAATAGAAAAAGATATTCGACTCTCTGTGGGAATGAGGGTTCACCTGATTTGCAAATCAGGCCCCAGGAGTATGTTGTGAAAAGCTGTGACGAGAGCGTTTTTTGTGGAAACTACACTTCTTACTTTTTCACCTGTATTCTGGAAAAGTAAAAGCATAATCCTGCAAATGAAATTATTGTCGCGAATTATTTTACTGACTTAGAGCTCCCTGAGGGGGATTCAACTGTGAGTTCCCTTCATAGGGATGGTAATTCGGAAATCATAGACGAGATTACAAAAATAAAACATTTATTAAAGAACTAACACACTATACTTACACTAGAATATAAAACATCTCGGGGCTGCTGGGAAAGTGTCAAGTACGATGTTCTTCGCCAGGAGTGTCACGATCAACTCCCTCATTTTCCGCTCTCCCACAACTTGAATTCAAATTTGGGAGTGATTTCCAAATTTTCATTAAACTCTTTAAATGCGCTAGCCGGTCCGATATTACGAGGTGTCAGAGGTAATTCAGGGGGTTCAACAACCCTAATGGGGCTAAGATTGCACTGCAAAAGTCTGAGCTTATCTTGTTTCAAACGTCTCTGTCTTTTACTAGATTTTTTTTTAGTTTGCTTATTCATTTGAATTTTGCCCCAAGTTGAAAAAACAGTTCGAAAATAAAAATTTTGTCTATAAAATCAATATTCAGATGGGATGGCAGAAAATAGTTGAGCTACAGTATGCCACGCCAGAGGTTCTTTCGAACATGAACTGGTCTAGGCCGAAAAATAAGAAATATTGGAAAGTGTGCCACGCCAGAGGTTCTTTCGAACATGAACTGGTCTAGGCAGAAAAATAAGAAATGTTAAAAGTGTGCCCCGCCAGAGGTTCTTGCGAACATGAACTGGTCTAGGCAGAAGAAAAGGAACGAAAAAAGGAGAATAACCCTTATATTAAAATATTCTGCAAGTAATTTAATTTGTAAACCATATCACGAATATATCATATCCTGAAATCGACTATTTCTTTTCTTAGACCCCTTTTTATTGTAACACCAAATTAATCATGTTTATTAATGTTTAGTTATAAAAGAATATTTGGCACTTATCAGTATTCATCTACTTTGAAACCCGCGAAGGCAATAAAAAAAACAATTGTTAAATATTTCCTTATTACCAAGTCACTAGAGAAGGGCCATCTTTTGAAAAGCAATATTGAAGTTCAGATAATATATCTCAATCAACTGTTAGAAGCCGTGTTATTATGATATTTGACATTTTGAAAACAAATTTGCATTAGACTGATTAGGAGGAATCAGTCTCAAGATCTCACACGGCGCCTCCACCAAATATGTCGCGAATTATTTTACTAACATAGAGCTCCCTGAGGGGGATTCAACTGTGAGTTCCCTTCATAGTTATGGTAATTCGGAAATCATAGACGAGATTACAAAAATAAAACATTTATTGAATAACTAACACACTATACTTACACTAGAATATAAAACATCTCGGGGCTGCTGGGAAAGGGTCGAGTACGATGTTCTTCGCCAGGAGTGTCACGATCCACTTCCTTATTTTCCGTTTTCCAATTTTAAAGGTAAACCTATCGAACGCCCCGCTCCGCAGGTCATCGGTATTTTCTGATTTTAGTTAGCATTATTACTTGTTACCGATGGGTAATGCATTGATGAAATTCTACGCCTTACTTCCTGTCAGACTCGCAATGCATTTGATATACAGGACGTACATTTATTGAATGCCAGAATTGTAGAACTGACAAGAACTAAGGGATTTTCCAGACATTGGGAGCGGGTTACTTTTATTTCTTCATGACATTATATTGTGCTGCATCTTCAGAATCAGGAAAAAAAATCAGTCCATTAACAACTTAGTATGCTCAATGGTAATTTCATACTCGTGTGTTAGCTATTTTCATGATTTATCACCATCTTTCTACAATGCAGCCGTAAGAAGTTCTCTTCTGATGAAAGGCATCATGTTCAGTACTTGAAAAAAAACTTTTTCGTGGTGTTACACTGGTCACAAATAGAAGACAGGGTCTTGAGACAACCTGTTTTTTACACATACTCACACGAAAACATGCCCTGTGATGTTCAAAGAATACCGCGTGTCAAGGGAAAAAAGACACAAACATGTTTGATACACAGAAACGGTGGAGTGGACGCTTGTCATAGTTTCAAAAATGATGATCATCATATCACATTCTTCCGGATAGAAGGAAGTGACGACATCGAGTAAACTATAAATAATCAACGAACAAAAATTATTCATTAATAATGATGTATGTGACACTGATCAACGTTTGCGGTGTGGTCTTCCTGACTGCGGAGATTTTTGCCACGGTATTGGACGATGAAATAGATCTGGTGAGTGTTGTCTGCCAATCAGTATTTGTTTTCAATTTATTTCCTTGAGAAGGAACTATTGAATTTAAATACCACGCAGGATGAAAAATTTTTGAATAGTCGAAAAATCTTTAAAAACAAAATTTAATCTAAAGTAAAGAGAAAATCGAAAATCCTAAAGATTTGCTGCTTCAATTTTCCATTTCAAAGTGAAATTGGTTAGATATCTGGGTTTTGAGAGAAAAAAATTCCGCCATACCATAAACTCCAGAATCCAAGCTATCGTACAATTCGTTTTGACAGGAACATAACTTGGTTTTGAATTGGAAAATTACTATCAAATGAACATTTCGGCAATTATTTTCACGAAGAAAAAATTCAATACTTATTATTTTCACTTATAATTACATGAGAGCTTTTTTTGTCGAAGTAAACTTGACAATTTTGTTGCCTGGCAACTAAACGAAAAAAACTGCCTCTGAAAAAATTACGAGTTCGTAGGACGAGTAATATTTTCTGGCAGTTTTTTGAATTAAATTGCCGGAAAGCAACTAAACTCGAATCATAAATGTCAAGTTTTCTTCGACAAAAAAAGGTCGAGTGTAATTCGGTACGACAATTTAATGAATACAGTTTAGTTCATTCAATTCAACGGAAAAGTACAAATGTTAAAAGCACAATTCTTATATTTCATTTTCACAGATCAGATATACTCTTTTGACAACGCAAGTGAAAAATTGACAAAGGCGCCATCAAAGATTTTTTTACAATTCTGGTTGCCATGCTTCAAAGAGTTAGGATTCGTTTTGTCGCTGAAAAACTCAGGGCAAAGTTTTTTCGCTGTCATAATGACAAAAATCACGGCGGCTTATGGGATATTTTATACATGAGTTAAATTGTCGTGAAAATTTTATTTTCATATTAATCACTGATTCATTATATTTTTTTGACTGTGCTTCAAATGTTTCTGATAAAATGAGAATACGGATTCAAAGTCATGATATTCCTTAGAATTTAGACAGTTATATAATACAGTTATAGGTCGAACAAAGTTAGTCAAAGAAATCGATATCAGTACTTTATGGTTGAAAAACCAGAGGTGTGACATTACTCGATAGCGAGGGTATACTGTGGAAATTTTTTTATATGTAAAAAGGGGGACACCATTTATTTTATTTATTTTTGAGAATTCACTATCCGTTCTATCAGTTCTATTTTAGTTCAAATAATTTTCAATTAACAAAAAATCATAATTTCAGCGAAAATGTTTTTTCATCTGATCGAACACAACCCATCAGAACAAAATTATACTGAATATTTCCCTCATTTATAAAATGTCCCATAAGAGCAATGCAATTATCGAAAACTTACAGCGATAATTGCATTGTATCAAGTCACCATAACAACACATTTGAAACCGTATCGCTAGACGTCAGTAAACAACACAAATAAATATCAGATAGACTTCAAAAATAGAAAAAAAATTCGCTTTCTGGTGAGTGCTCCATACAATCTATCGAGAAAAGTATAAATGAACAAAAAATAACATTTCCTTGAGAATTTCTTTATTCGTGAAATATTCCAATGAATCACATTCGTGCATAAAAATGACCAGATAATTTTGAATTCAAGCGTGATATTTTATACAAATTGCAATCGGTTATTTTCATATTTTGTAAAAGAGCCCTCGTCCTTCGGGCTCGGGCACTTTCGCCAAAATATGAAAATAAACTTGCAATTTTTAGATATCACGCTTTCTTGCAAAATTATCGGTAATTTTTATGCACTCATGCAATTATAACCAAAAAGATCCCATAGGCTCTTTTCACTTTATCACGTTATTGTCATGGATACATACTAATTGATTTTTTCGATTTAGACGTTTCAATTTGATATTTCAAAATGTCGCCATAATACTATCTGGAATATCAATGAAATTATAGAAACAAACATACCGAAAATTACAGTTAACAGTCAAGAATTTGTATGGAAAGCATTTATGAACTTTTGCAATGATAGAAAGTATCATTTTAGATGGAAATCGGGAAGCAGAAGAATTGATGCCAATTTAAAAGGATTGCGCTGTGAACATGAAAACAACAGATAGTTGACAGTAAAGTTTACGGTCAAAACCATGTGAAACTTAGCAGGATGAATTGGTTTATCTCTCATTTTTCATCAAAAATTAGCAGAAAATTTTCGAACAATTATCAATGTCCTTGGGTTATTACTGCTGATTATTTCCCTCAATGCGAATAAACGATGAAACAGTTGAAGGCTAGACTGCTTTTACAGAGTTTTACAGCGATTAAATGCACTAGACCTTTTACCCGATTGAAATGTTCGAAATAAACCGGGCATTTGGATCACTTTTCAGGTACTATCTCTGGTACTATATTGTTCCTGTGTTCAATTTTGATGTGTCCTGAGTTTACATGTTTTCTGGAAATAATCTAAACATATATCCCTCCTTCACCAAGTTCAATCGACCAAAAAGCGTGCATTTCCATGATTTTCAAAATTTTGCTTTCAAGCAAATGCTTTCGTTTATAATAATTCAAAATAAAATCCCTGGACCTGCGGTCTCGGGATTTTATCAAATTATCATACACTCAAGTCATTTGCTAAGCAAAATTTCGAGAATCATGGAAGTGCAGGACACATTTTAACCGATTAAACTTGGTGCACTCGGGATATAACCCCCGAAAATTAAATTCAAAATGGGCTCAATTCATTTTGTTCAATCAACCTCCATGAAAATTAACCCAGCTTCGGCATTAATCGAAACCGTTTCGATTTTCGTGGGAAACTATTTTTAAAATACATAAATTTGGTTGATAACTCAGCAATAGTTAGTGCGATTATAGAAAGTATCCCAGTATTGGTTTTAAAAATGAATTTCTTATCAAACGAGTCATGACTAGCCCCCTTTTTTTCGAATTACGGCGACGAATTTTCATTCGCTTCAGTATCTTGTCTCTCTCTTTCTCTCTTTGGGCGGATTTTTGTTGAATAACGAAGAGCTTATTTGAAAGCGCAACGCTTGTTTAGCTATACAATAGTTCCTTCAAGCAGAATGAAAAATAATAATATAACTACATTCTGGCTTTTTCAAGGACCCATTGTTGGAAATTCGAAAACTATAAAAACTACAAAGTTGCTTGAAATACAAAAAAGTTGCGTAACGGTGCACTAAATTCGAAAGAAGTTTCGAATTATTTTTTCTCGGTTTAGTGTCTCAATTTTTTTGAATACAAAAAAATGAAAGGGGATTTTTTTGTGGTTTATATAAATTTCATTCGACTTTGATTCATGATATTGTTGAAGAAGCGTTTTTTTCAGTACTGGTTACTTCCCAATTTTGTCAATAAGGACCTAAATTATTTTTTTTGAATGACAACCATCGTCATGATTCGATCAATGCGGCTTGGAAATTATATTTTTCTCTGAATGCAGAATAGGAATCACAATAAAATTTCACAGGGAAAAATGCAGGTCCGTAACTGAAAAATAAGGTTGATGCTTGCCATTGTTGAACAAAACGCCCTTTTACAAACTTTATGATTAGACCGAGCAACAGTGACAGTTTTTTTGGACCAATTTTTTACAGTCTACCTTTGGAAAGGGGTGTAATTGAAGATGAAACAAATCGTAATCCGCAAAAAAAATCACGCGCTGCGTGGTAATTATTGTAAAACCCATAATTTGCGTTCGTTAAATTCAACAAGAATTTGGATGGAAGCCTTTTTATAGACCGCTTTACATTTCTCTCTCTTACATTTTCTCGCCTGATTCTTATCATTTTTCAGAAAAAGGACCATGACTTGATTGAAGACTTATTGCAAAAAAAAGATTCGATGAACTTTCGATTCAGTAAATTCCTAGATATTCGCTTCGATGTTGATGACAACAAACCCTTCAATGTAGAAGAATTGATTCGTTCCAAGATAGACAACGATTCTGAAGGTATGATGTTATCCCACTGTAGACGAACTATCCATAACTTTTTAATTTTCGAGCTGGTCGTGAATATTTTGTGTTATTTCGGATACTAATATTATTTTATTATTGCTAGATATAATACAAGAATTCCATATGGTTGGTTGATCATGAGGTACTAGAGCACCAGTTATTCAATGTAGGGTTTCATGGTTTCTCATAAGACTCTATTGTATCATACTTAACGAATCGTATTCAACTAATAGTGTTCAATGATATCATATCAGAAATTGATAAATGATAAATTGGGTGTGCCTCAAGGCTCGCTTCTACGATCAATTCTTTTCGTTCTATTTGCCACTAACATCAGACAACTACGTTTTTCACAAATTCAATCAATATAAAGGGGTTTTGCAAATTTTTACGATAGACATAACATAATAGATATTTGTTTCGTAGTTTTATGGGTTTGTAACCTACCACAATCTGAAAAAATAAGAATTAATATTGGAATCTATACAAATGTCAATCACGAAAATTGTCGAGATATTTGCATTTGAAAAGGAATTTGACTAGAAGTTTTGAGAACGGAAGCAGATTTAGTTTCCGAAACGTTAACAGAAATATTTTCAGGGGTAATATAATAAGTGGTATGATTATTACCGATAATTTTTTGGAATATTAATGAATTGCAATCCCAAAGCTGAAAATACAACGAGTCCGCAGGACGAGTTGTATTTTCTTGCATTGGGATTGCCAATGAATTGATATTCCAAAAAATTATAGGTTATTAATCATACCACGAATTATATTTAGGACGACAATATAACCCCTGTTAGAGCAAAAATTGTCGAATTGCCTGGTAATTGATTATTTCTGGCCGTATTCAAGGGAATACTCTTTTCCACTGCTTCATCTATGATACCAATCGCCATTTGTCCCCAACGATCGCTCATATTGATTAAGAAATATAACTAATCAAAACACATAGATTTGACGTTTATAATTTAAATCATTATTTTCACTTGACAGCTAGTAAAACAAAAACTAAGCAGGTTTATCACCGTGAAAATACAGCGACAAGCTATATTTTCACTGTAATTCGGATTCTATTGGCTGAATTTCAAAATTTGAAATAGACTGATTGGTTGTTGAGCAAGGAGATATATTGTCATATATATATATATATATATATATATATCAGTTATTATTTTTTTGATAGGCAAAATTTGAGTTATACGAGAAGTTGCTGACTAGTTGGACTTGTTCCATTCAGAAAGAACTGTTTTTCAATAGACGCAGCAACTTTTCGGAGTAGATTGAAAATCTGCCCTCCTACACTTGTATAGATTCCAATATTAATTCTTATTTTTTCAGATTGTGGTAGGTTACAAACCCAGAAAACTACGAAACAAATATTGATCCACCACAAAATAATGACGTTCAAATAATAGATATAAATAAGCAAATGGCAATCACTGAAATGAGATGACAGAAAAATTGAACTCGTGGTGTTTCAAATATGGTATTGTATTGTACTGGCATCCAACACATATTGTGGGAAAACCTCTTTGTTCATTTGATGTACAGCAGATGATAATGGCAATGCCTGAAAAACTATTGAAAGATTACCATATTTTGGGATAAAAGGTACATCACAAAAAAAGTTTTTAACCAGTGGAAAGTTAAATATATCAAACTATTAGCATACAACAATCAAGAAGAAAAATAACGATCGTAATATCAATAAATGATCATTTCTAGATGAAAAAGAAAATAATTACATCTCTGTATAATAATATCCTTCGATCTGTTTTCCAAATGATTCAAGGTAAGAAAATTCGGTTACAAAAGTCGGTAAATAATCACATATCTGTGGTCCTAAGATATCAAGAGTTTATATTTCTGTCACATTTCGAACTGATACTTATTTTTGACGAGCTCCATAAATATTTATGTGAATATATATAAATTCCATTTCATAGAGGAATAAATCTAGAGTTGAGTTTGTGTTTTCTGAAAAAATCTACACATGAATGAAAACTAGGAACATTAGCAATTGTTCTCATGACCCTTTTTTACATCTCAGATGTTGATTCAAATCCGATTCATCAGAGATTAAAAATGAATTGTTGTCAGCATATACAGCCACTAACAAGGATGCATTCGATGTCATTGATATATATTATTAAAAGGATTGGTCCCAATAGACCCCTATTGATCCTCATGTTCTAGTTCCACAGGTTTATATATTTGCTTGGTTACGGTTTAAAACACTCACATACTGACTTATACTCTCCAAAAGAGTTGCTATCCAATTCGAAGGTAAATCAGTGATTTCATATATTGATAATTTCTCCAACAAAGAATCGTAATTCACAGAGTTGAATGTCCTGCTCAAATCACAGAAGAGATACTCTCCCGATACGATATAATTCACAACATCGTGGTGAAATGAATTGGCAGCTGTAATCGTAGATCTGCAGTTATTGAACCCATGCTGATTCAGGACCGAAAAATTATTTCAAATCCAGAGTGGTTTTGGTTGCTAGTCATAACAGAAAGTATTCGTCAAACTTGTGCTAACCAAAGCAGGCGAGAGAGCCACCTTTTACCGTGTTCTATCAACATTATATGAGTTCATTTTAATTTTGTTTTCCACTAGTTTCGAAGTTACCACCACCATAAAAATGGGCTGCGTGATCGGAGCGTTCCACATAATGAGTGAAAAATAAAAAAAAAAGTTGATGTCATGCCATCGAAAAAAAATATTTCCATAAGGTCTTCAGAATAATATTGCGTTGATCCGTGCAGAGAACCGTAGTGAATCTCATATAGTTACACGAATATTATAAAGACAAAACGAATGAGCCTACACTCAAAGGTGGCACTTCGAAAATAAAATTTTAACGGAGCAAGACATCAAGTTCGAAATGCGCGAAAGGATATCCATCAGATAGGAAACGATACTCAGATACTTGTAACTTGATGTCTTTCCTCAACTTTTTTTTCATTTTTTTTCTTCAATGGCATGACATCACCATAAAAATGGGCTGCGTGATCGGAGCGTTCCACATAATGAGTGAAAAATTAAAAAAAAAGTTGATGTCATGCCATCGAAAAAAAATATTTCCATAAGGTCTTCAGAATAATATTGCGTTGATCCGTGCAGAGAACCGTAGTGAATCTCATATAGTTACACGAATATTATAAAGACAAAACGAATGAGCCTACACTCAAAGGTGGCACTTCGAAAATAAAATTTTAACGGAGCAAGACATCAAGTTCGAAATGCGCGAAAGGATATCCATCAGATAGGAAACGATACTCAGATACTTGTAACTTGATGTCTTTCCTCAACTTTTTTTTCATTTTTTTTCTTCAATGGCATGACATCACCATAAAAATGGGCTGCGTGATCGGAGCGTTCCACATAATGAGTGAAAAATTAAAAAAAAAAGTTGATGTCATGCCATCGAAAAAAAATATTTCCATAAGGTCTTCAGAATAATATTGCGTTGATCCGTGCAGAGAACCGTAGTGAATCTCATATAGTTACACGAATATTATAAAGACAAAACGAATGAGCCTACACTCAAAGGTGGCACTTCGAAAATAAAATTTTAACGGAGCAAGACATCAAGTTCGAAATGCGCGAAAGGATATCCATCAGATAGGAAACGATACTCAGATACTTGTAACTTGATGTCTTTCCTCAACTTTTTTTTCATTTTTTTTCTTCAATGGCATGACATCACCATAAAAATGGGCTGCGTGATCGGAGCGTTCCACATAATGAGTGAAAAATTAAAAAAAAAAGTTGATGTCATGCCATCGAAAAAAAATATTTCCATAAGGTCTTCAGAATAATATTGCGTTGATCCGTGCAGAGAACCGTAGTGAATCTCATATAGTTACACGAATATTATAAAGACAAAACGAATGAGCCTACACTCAAAGGTGGCACTTCGAAAATAAAATTTTAACGGAGCAAGACATCAAGTTCGAAATGCGCGAAAGGATATCCATCAGATAGGAAACGATACTCAGATACTTGTAACTTGATGTCTTTCCTCAACTTTTTTTTCATTTTTTTTCTTCAATGGCATGACATCACCATAAAAATGGGCTGCGTGATCGGAGCGTTCCACATAATGAGTGAAAAATTAAAAAAAAAAGTTGATGTCATGCCATCGAAAAAAAATATTTCCATAAGGTCTTCAGAATAATATTGCGTTGATCCGTGCAGAGAACCGTAGTGAATCTCATATAGTTACACGAATATTATAAAGACAAAACGAATGAGCCTACACTCAAAGGTGGCACTTCGAAAATAAAATTTTAACGGAGCAAGACATCAAGTTCGAAATGCGCGAAAGGATATCCATCAGATAGGAAACGATACTCAGATACTTGTAACTTGATGTCTTTCCTCAACTTTTTTTTCATTTTTTTTCTTCAATGGCATGACATCACCATAAAAATGGGCTGCGTGATCGGAGCGTTCCACATAATGAGTGAAAAATTAAAAAAAAAGTTGATGTCATGCCATCGAAAAAAAATATTTCCATAAGGTCTTCAGAATAATATTGCGTTGATCTGTGCAGAGAACCGTAGTGAATCTCATATAGTTACACGAATATTATAAAGACAAAACGAATGAGCCTACACTCAAAGGTGGCACTTCGAAAATAAAATTTTAACGGAGCAAGACATCAAGTTCGAAATGCGCGAAAGGATATCCATCAGATAGGAAACGATACTCAGATACTTGTAACTTGATGTCTTTCCTCAACTTTTTTTTCATTTTTTTTCTTCAATGGCATGACATCACCATAAAAATGGGCTGCGTGATCGGAGCGTTCCACATAATGAGTGAAAAATTAAAAAAAAGTTGATGTCATGCCATCGAAAAAAAATATTTCCATAAGGTCTTCAGAATAATATTGCGTTGATCTGTGCAGAGAACCGTAGTGAATCTCATATAGTTACACGAATATTATAAAGACAAAACGAATGAGCCTACACTCAAAGGTGGCACTTCGAAAATAAAATTTTAACGGAGCAAGACATCAAGTTCGAAATGCGCGAAAGGATATCCATCAGATAGGAAACGATACTCAGATACTTGTAACTTGATGTCTTTCCTCAACTTTTTTTTCATTTTTTTTCTTCAATGGCATGACATCACCATAAAAATGGGCTGCGTGATCGGAGCGTTCCACATAATGAGTGAAAAATTAAAAAAAAAGTTGATGTCATGCCATCGAAAAAAAATATTTCCATAAGGTCTTCAGAATAATATTGCGTTGATCCGTGCAGAGAACCGTAGTGAATCTCATATAGTTACACGAATATTATAAAGACAAAACGAATGAGCCTACACTCAAAGGTGGCACTTCGAAAATAAAATTTTAACGGAGCAAGACATCAAGTTCGAAATGCGCGAAAGGATATCCATCAGATAGGAAACGATACTCAGATACTTGTAACTTGATGTCTTTCCTCAACTTTTTTTTCATTTTTTTTCTTCAATGGCATGACATCACCATAAAAATGGGCTGCGTGATCGGAGCGTTCCACATAATGAGTGAAAAATTAAAAAAAAAGTTGATGTCATGCCATCGAAAAAAAATATTTCCATAAGGTCTTCAGAATAATATTGCGTTGATCCGTGCAGAGAACCGTAGTGAATCTCATATAGTTACACGAATATTATAAAGACAAAACGAATGAGCCTACACTCAAAGGTGGCACTTCGAAAATAAAATTTTAACGGAGCAAGACATCAAGTTCGAAATGCGCGAAAGGATATCCATCAGATAGGAAACGATACTCAGATACTTGTAACTTGATGTCTTTCCTCAACTTTTTTTCATTTTTTTTCTTCAATGGCATGACATCACCATAAAAATGGGCTGCGTGATCGGAGCGTTCCACATAATGAGTGAAAAATTAAAAAAACCATTTGACGAATCCAAATGAGTTTTATACATTTCATCGTTAGTTTTTCTTTTGCAGGAACATCAAATAACAAAACTATCACCAATAATTCAAGTCAACAAGAGAGTGTCAGAGCCGAACATGATTATAGCCAACGTCTGTTGACACGAATAGACGACTTAACCAATACAATTCTGAACCTATCAACAGCTTTGAATGAGATGAAACATGAAATGAGAGAACTGAAAAAAGAGAAGAACGAAACAGAATATAAATCGATGGAATTTAGAGAAAATGTTTCAGTAGTGTTGGCCGGTTTGAATCATCAGATGAGAGAAATGAGAGGAAACGTATCGAGTATCCTGGGCAGATTCAATCGTGAAGGAGCAGTATTGACAGAAATGGTGAATGAAATGAAAGAACTGGGGAAAAGTATGTTTATCCTTAGTGAGAATCAAACTAGGTGAGGATAACAATTAAAACCTCTTGACAAAATGGATAAGGCTTTCGCGGCCGAGGTTATTAGTATAACTACTTTTCTTCGGGCTTGAAGACCGTCGTTCTTTGGAATTCCTTCCTAACGTTTCGCGCGAGTGGCCAGCTTCTTCAGAGGCTTACTCATTTCCGATGACTGAACGTTTCGATTGCTTGAGGCTTATTTATATTGATGCAGGTAGTCTGGAGTGTTAATTACTTTTGTCGGGTTCGGGAAATAATCATCATTACTAGTTGCCGCACTACCTGCCGTGATTTCATTAGCTACACTTGATTCACTCAGAATGGGATTCCAAATTCTGTTTAGAAACGTTCAGTCATCGGAAATGAGTAAGCCTCTGAAGAAGCTGACCACTCGCGCTAGCGAAATGTTAGAAAGAAATTCCAAAGAACGACGGCCTTCCAGCCCGAACAAAAGTAGTTATACTAAAAACTCTCGAGTAAGTTTCTTTCAGCTGTTAACTGCAAGGAATGCAGTCTTTTACAATCGATTGAAATTTGCAACGTTTCAATATTGGATAATCTTCATTGAACATTGAACAATTACATAACACACCAGAAATTAATGAATCTTGAACAGTTTTCAATAACTCCCTCCATTCTATTGAAGAATAGTTTTGTTTTAATTTACCAAGTAAGCGGATTTAGTTTTTGTTAAATAGATGGTTGGCATCAGTGGCGGATTTACAGATTTGCCGCCCGTAGGCTATTCAAATTTTGCCGCCTTTAAATTTTGATATTTAGTCCACAATCATAAAAATTTTCTATCAATAAAATTGAAACTTCATGATTTGTGCTCCATCATCCTCTATACATAAACTTTTCCCGTATGGTTAGTATCATTGAGAACGATGGTACCGTGTTAGATCCTTGATTATTTTTTACAGCAAAGAATTATCAAAAAATATAATACCAAGCGAAAAATATCTCATTCATTCAGTACTTTTAAAGTAACGTATGTATATCTTAAAACCATATACTTACATAAAAAAATATACATTTGCCGAACGTTGATAAATATTTATTATTAGGTACACTCAGTTTAAATACAAACAATAAATATATCTTTTCCAATTATTTGTTAGTATTATAATTTTAGTTGAATTATAAAAGCATTACAATATTTTTTGCGAGACTTTGAATTCGCAAAATCATTTATTATATCGTCGTTCATTGGCTCCGACTCTATGCACAAGAGAGCTAAAGCGTTTAGCTATTTTTGACTTAGTCGATCGTAGGTAGTGGTTTACTCTCTTCAAGCAGAAGTTTCTTTTATCTGAATAATTTGTAGCTAAGAGCAATACGAAGTACTATATGCAAGTTTTGATAAATGTTTCCTAGATTTTGTTCTCGCAGGTATGAAGACAGACTTTTTTTTTTCTTATTTAACGTCGGCCTATTTCCGCTACCAAGGCCAATCACCGACGCCGGTGAGCACACTTCCCCCAACCGGAAATTTTGCCGAACCCTCTGGTATTCCAACCAGAGGTAGGGGTCTTTAACGAGCCCAACATCCATGGACTCGGGACCGACGGCTTAACGTCCCCTCCGAAGGACGGCATATCCTCAATATACCTTGTGCTCATTGATATATTGTCTACGAGCTATGATATGCTACTCCGCTGCAGCTGTACGGGCTTTCGACACGGTATAATAATCCAGAAATTGGTTTTATTGAAATTCTTCCCGATGAAAGGTTGCTTTAAAAGTGTACGCATTTCTGAACTAAGTATGTTTCCATATCATTAGGATACTATTTTTCTGAATTTTTCTGATCATGAAGAATTCATGATCATCAATGTATAATTAATAAAGCGTTTAGCAATTGTTCATATAGAGAAAGTTGGAAGTAAAAAAATTATGAACAAAATTAGCCGCCCCTTAATATTTGCCGCCCTAGGCTCCAGCCTACTCAGCCTGCTGGTAAATCCGCCACTGGTTGGCATAATTATAATATCAATTTCTGAGGAGACTATGGAATATTGCATTATCAGAAGTGATCTCTCGTGTGGCGAGCATGGAGATTGGCAGATGACCTTTAGGTGAGTCTTCCAACCGAGAAAGCCACACTAAACACCGTTTCTCCGAATTATACATTTTTTCTCTTATTGATAAATTGTCTTTTGAAAAAAGAATATAAACGATGAGATTGGAAACTTTGGTGTAAAAGTTGAAACTTTTCCTAGCGATCAATTAAAACACCAAACCGATATGTTTGCACTCGACGCGCGTTTCGCTAATAAGGTTAGCATCTTCAGGAGAAGAAAACTGATTCTACAGCTAGGGTTAGTTGTTTATATACCTAAAATTTTTGATGGACTTTGTTTGTTACTGTTAATTATTCTAATTAATTTCTCGATAAAGAACTAGTGCAATCACTACCTGCAGGGTCCGTCATCTGTTATTATTGATTATTCTGATTACTTTCTCAACAATAAATTGAAAAGCGGGCTGGAAGGGATAGGTCCCTTGTCACTATTCATGCTGTTTATGCATTTTGCCGTTACTAGACTCTCTCATGCATCGAGTAGTCTTGTGTCATGCACATGTTTCATCAGTTCAAGATTGCTTCCACCAATTTTGTGGTTATTGTCTAGAGCGTCTTGGGCGACACTGGATTTTTCTACCCTTCCGTATTTCTTGTGTGCAAAATTATCTTTGAAACGGGTTTCAATAGCTCGTCGACTTTAGCCGATGTATTTGTTGTTGCAATATTTACAACTGATTTCGTAAAATCCCGACTTCTCTGGGTTTTCTAATTTATCTTTTGGGTTACCAAGAAGCTGTGGTAATTTGTTAGGAGTTTTATATGCAACTTTCATATTCACTTTGTCAAACAACTGTTGAAGTTTTCGAGTGTATCGAGGTTCATATGGGAAAAAAGATAAGTACACAATGAAAGGAGAGTGATTGGGTACGTAGCTGAAGTGAACGGTTTTAACCCAAAGGTAGTTGATAAGATTATCAGAAAATGTAAATTTAGGGAAACACTTCGTAAATCTTCGACTTGGTAATCCAAAAGATAATTCAGAAAATACAGAAAAGTCGGAAATTTAGGTAAATCAGTTGTCAAGATATGGCAACAACAAATACATCGGCCAGAGCCGACGAACTATATTACAACCCGTTTCAAGGAGCATTTTATACACACATGAAATACGGAAGGATAGGAAAAATCCAGTGTCGCCCAACACGCTCTAGACAATGACCACAAAATTGGTGAAAGCAATCTTAAACTGATAAAGCACGTGCATGACACAAGACTACTCGATGCATGAGAGAGTCTAGAAATAGCAAAATGCAAAAAAAGCATGAATAGTGACAAGGGACCTATCCCTTTCAGCCCGCTTTTCAATTTATTGTTGAGAAAGTAAACAGAATAATCAACAATAACAGATGACCCTGCAGGTAGTGATTGCACTAGTTCTTTATCGAGAAATTAATTACAATAATTAATAGTAACAAAGTCCATATCAGACTGAAATCTCTAGGTATATAAACAACTAACCCTAGCTTCTAGTATCAATTTTCTTCTCCTGAAGATGCTAAACTTGTAAGCGAAACGCGCGTCGAGTGCAAAAATATCAGTTTGGTGCTGGGTAATTGATCTCTAGGAAGAGTTTCAACAAGGAATATATTTTTGAATTTTGAAAAGATATAAAGTATGAATGTATAATTGAACTGGGCGATATTTGATGAAAATCTATATTCAGCTTATGCAACAGGTTCGTGTACGACTCTCATTAACAATAATTGTTGTATTTTACGATAGTAGGTATCAATGTTTTTGGAAAAGCATGTGATCTCTCTCGAGTTTACTCTGCTTACATACGATTTTTGCCAACTATGGACAATTGGTGGTCATGTGATATCATTTCGAATTTCTCAACAAATAACATTGCATTGTGGAGTTGTTCGTATGTGATGATGAGACCAATTTTTGGCGATAAGTATATTCAACTGTTCCATGAGTATTCCTTGGAAATATTTGATTATCTGTAGAATATCTCATTCAATATTCCAGAACGATTCAAAATTGCCCATTTATAGATATTCATGAAAAATTCTGAAGATTATTCTAGGAATATTCCTTAATAATCATAGAATATTCCAGTAGAAATTTTCATAATTATTTCATAATAATTCGGAAAATATCTCAGGAGTATACTAGAATAATCAAATAGCATAAGAGAAATATTCCATGTGATAATTTCCTAATTGTCAGCTTTAAAACAATTGCGCTCTACGCGAGTGTATCAAATCACGTTGGCATATTCAGGTGAAGCAATGGTTGGCGAAATGCGCATTGGGTGTGTTATCAGTTTGGCGTGTTGGGGTGATTGAACTTTGTTGAAAAATCAATCACTTTTCAATCATGACAATGATTCGTAAAGTTGAATTTTGAAACAAGTTTCATAGACTGGCCTGAACGAATTGTTCGAAAGATGATTTGATTTAACGCCAGTCTTCAAGAAAGCCTATCGACTTTGTCGAATGTTTTTACATTTTCCTCGCAGGAGGAATAGGCGAATTCGGTTTGTTTTTGGAATAACTCGTCCATGGGTAGATGGCGCAATAACTTCGTTGTTCGCATCGACTTTTGTCGGGGCTTGATACTATGGAGGATTTTGATTTTTAATTATGGGAAGTCATCGACTTTATTTTGATGATGGCACTGCCTTGTACTGACGAGTGGCCAAATAGCCCGAAAGTGGTCTGCAAGTGTGTCCGTCCCTATAATTGAAAATCAAAGCCTTCATTTGTATCGCCTAAAGCAAACCTGCACTGGCTCCGGTCTGATATAATTCAATGCCCTTCGTGGTATTAGCCAGGGAAGTAGTTGTTTTCTGACAAGTGCCAGCCAAATGCTACTTTATAGGTGGATTTGAGACTGGCCTGAACAAATTGTTCAAAAGATGATTTGATTTAACGCCAGTCTTCAAGTAAGCCCATCGACTATTTCATCAACAAAACATCGAATGTTTTTACAAGTTTCATAATTGAAACATTTTGTAGAGATCAACTACTCTAGCGAAATGAAAGAATAGCATGAAGGGCATATCCCTTCCATATCCATATAAGTTTCAAATTTTACACCAATGGTTCTGATCTCATCGTTTGAATTTCATAATTGTTCATTGAGACATGAATGGAATCGGTTAAGTTGTTCATTAAGTTGAGAAATATGAAAGTAACAAATGTATAAAATATCAAATGAAAAATTTTTATTAGAATTCTAATAATTCATATAGATTCGTTCCGCTGCGTAGAGTAGGTACTTTGGTGGTACTGGAAATGAACAATAACAAAATTATAAACACTTGAAAATATTGAAGATAAGGACATACCTATTACGCAGCTTGTGAGTAAACCTCAACTCGTTGCAATCCGTAACATTCGTTATAAGAATATGAAAAATAAAAGATATTATGGCTTTTCTGTTTACAGTTGGGTCAGAGAAACATTGCAGGGTCATCAAAAGGTGCATAGGAAATGCATCGAGAAATTGATAAATACATCAATGTGTCGGGATATAGCTGCTTCTACGATCAAGAGATATCTATAAATAGCAAATAATATTTACCCTCTGGTAATGTCAGCAAAATTATCATTGTGAAAACAACTATTTGTGTTCAAACCGCAAACTGCAGAAACTCTATTAATAAATTGATAGTGAAATGTTATTGATTCTACTACGTCTTACGTTATTATAGCTATCCCTTCTCGATGCACTTTCTCAGCCTGAACACAAACGGTAACTGTTTCTTGTCTAATTTTCGATTATGGACAAAAAATGTTATATGAAGGTATAATCGTCCTTCAAATTTCTTGATTCTATTCAGAAAAAAGCAATCCGTCTTGTTGGTGATTCTTCGCTCACACACTCGCTCACTTCATTGGAACATCGTAGAAAGGTCGGAGACTTGTTTTTCTTCTATAGATATTTCCACGGTCGATGCTCTTCCGAATTGTTATCAATTTGATGAATTATTTTGTGACTTTTTTCTTCTCCGAAAAAAAATATAAATTACAACTTCTATGAAAGAAGTTACAAAAACTCTGTTGATAGGTAGTTCTATATCATTCGATGACGTTTCATTCATAAAAAGAAGACAAAATCCATCTAAAACAGCTACTTCCCTGGCTATATGGC
Organism: Zygogramma bicolorata; assembly: GCA_032362365.1. NCBI lineage: Eukaryota > Metazoa > Arthropoda > Insecta > Coleoptera > Chrysomelidae > Zygogramma > Zygogramma bicolorata. The sequence continues at coordinate 3,471,695 of JAVJAQ010002021.1, forward strand.
GACGACGGGCACTGGGTTATATAGAAATCACTTCTTGCTAAATTTGTATACCAAACATATGGAAATTGGATCAATTGAATAGCAAACATATGAATAACTTCACTAAGCAAAGTAGAGAGCTATTTTTAGAAAAAATCTCACCCACTGGGGCAATATATTTCATTCCATTCCATACAAAATCTCGTTAAGTTCAGAGAAAATTATCTCTCGAGCTCTTCAGTGGGAAAGGGGGTAAATCACTTGAAACTTTCACTAAAATCTTCAGTCGTTTCCGAAATATATATTTCGTTCATCGAACGAATATGACTGTAATGTCAATTGAAACTGAGGACAGACTTGTCACGAGTTGAATATTTCGGAATTGAATGAAGATTTGAGTGAAAGTTTCAAGTGATTTACCCTCTTTCCCACTGAAGAGCTCAAGAGATAATTTCATCTAAAAAAAAAATCTGTGAAAACAACCCCCAAAGTACTCCCTAACTAAAATTTATCGCCACGCTTCTGTGATTCTTTTTATATATGTGCTATTAATACACCCACGAAGTTTGACCAACTTAAAATACTTAATTTTAGAAAAATTGGAGTTTAGAGAGACAACGATTTTTTCAATTTCGTGTTTTTAACCTTTTTCTTGAAAATGTCTCCCAAAATACAAAAGATACGAAAAAAATAATACAGTACTAAATTGTAGCTTTTTTGATGACAAAAAATTCCCTGTGAGCAGATTTCTTGTACAGTCAATATTCAGCGAGATATAGCCGTTTAACACATACATTTACAATATTCAGCGAGATATAGCCGTTTAACACCTGCATTTACGATCGAACATCACCTTATTCAAGCGCTTTAAACTCTCCCCATTTGAAAATTGAGGGATCTTAGGTAATTTAATTCACACGGTCTTATAGCTCTCGAAGAGCCCTACAAAATCGTTTCTGAAAAAAATTTTCTATCACCTAAAATGAAGGAGCTATGCTTGAAAAACCGATCGATTTTTTTTTGGAAAAATTCGAATTAGCCGCTTCGGAGCGTAGTCATCTATATAAACGGTATATTCGGCCATTATACTTTATATGTTCCACTTTTTCCATTCATATTGGAAGACAGAGAAGAAGAAACATCTGCTCGCGTGTGTGAGTGAATATTTCGCTGATTTCTCACCAGTGTATTCTAAAGTTCAAAGACATATTACAAAAATTTCAATGTTTTCAAGGGTAGTTTAAAACAAAGGTAGGTTGAAGAATTATGAAATTGTATCCTAGAGCATGAAACAATCATTATTCAACAATTTTTACCCATATTTAGGTTTTTAATGTTATTTTATAACTTTTGACAATAAGGGATAGTTTTCACCCATAAGAAACAAAAAGCATACAACGGCACAATATAGAAAATGAACTAGAGGGGGAAATCAGCCTCATCCCAAATTTTTGTACAAATCGGTGCTGGACGAAAAATTTGTGAGGTTTACCATTTTTTTAGCTTCATTTGCTACACTAAAATTGAGCAAGCAATGGTAATTCACGAAACAAGTCCGGAAAATACTGTTTTTATTGACGAGTAGACAAAATTACCCTAACACCAAACTGATATTTTTGCACTCGACGCGCGTTTCGCTAACAAGGTTAGCATCTTCAGGAGAAGAAAATTGATACTAAATCCAAAGACTAGGGTTAGTCTGAGTAACTCAGAGAAGTAGAGAATTTACCAAATCAGGAAAAGTTTCATAATACACGATCACAAAAACAAAATAAACTGACCTACCTTTTTCACTGTGAATGTGAAAAATAAAGGATGTTGAGGCTTTTCTGTTTACAGTTGGGTCAGCTTATCGTTGTGGTGCATACGAAATGGATTAACAAATTGATAAATACAACAAAGTGACAGGAAATGGCTACTTCTCCGACCGAGATATATCTGTAATAACAAATAATTTTTAGCCTCTGTTGAATGTGGAATGCAGGCGCGTATACATCTCAAGTTTATAGGGGGGGTAATCACTGAGAAAATTATGATTTTCCACCATTTTATCAAAACACAAATGCATATTGGCCTTTTCACGAACTTACCTCCCACAATGACTTGAATTATTAGGAAACTGTGGAATAAAAACGTCAGATTTGTTTTATTTCCATTTTTTTCATAAATAAAATTAGAAAGTATAGAAAACAATAATTTCAGATAAAAATAAACTTCAGACTTTAGAGATAACTAACATTTGCTTTTGTCAACGTAAGTAAAAATAAACCGATATTCGTTCATGTATTTATCATACTACATATCAATATGAATGGAATGAAAAGTATATACTAATTGATCACAAAATAATGCAAGAGAAAAATTAAATGATAAATTTAAATTTCGGTTTTTCTCAATTTTCATCTGATAGTGAAATATTATTGATTCTACTACGTCTGACGTTATTATAACTATCCCTTTTCGATTTAGTTTTTCAGCCTAATCACAAACGTTAACTGTTTCCTCTCTCAATTTCGATTGTGGACAAAAAGTGCTATATGAATGTATAATTTTGATCCCGTCATTAAAAATTCTTAATTCTATTCAGAAAAAATCAATCCATCTTGTTGGTAATTCTTTGCTCACGGACTTGCTTCCTTCGTTGGAACATCGTAGAAGGGTAGGAGACTTGCCTCTTTTCTATATATATTTCCACGGTCGGTGTTCTTACAAATTGAAATGAATCGTTCCACCCTCTACAATAGCTACACAGATGACTCGACGAGTGAGAATTCTCACCCCTTTGTTGTGAATTTGGAGACCTGTCGAACCTCTCTTGCTCAGGAATCTTTCTTCAATAAAACAGCTGAGCTTTGGAACTCCCTGCCGAGAGAGGTTTTCTTGTGGCTTACAAACATCAAAAACTCAAAGTGAATATTTATTCGTATCTCCTGTCCCTTGATTCACGCGGTGTTCTTTGAATATTACAGGGCTTCCCTTTTGTGTGAATCTGCATATAAAAAAAGAAAAAAGCTCTATGATAATATTTCACATTTAACTTTCATTTGCTCAATATATTCACCTTTTCAAAATATCTTACCTACTGATTTCTATTATTTTACAAAATACAAGGTGTTCTATAAATGAACGGTAAAATTCATACTTATATAATAGAATTTAGTTTATCAATAAATCAATATATTATGCTCTATTGTCGGAAAATTTATTTTATTGACGAAGTCTTGTAGAAAAATAAAATGTATGTCATTAAATATGAAAAATACAATACATATCATGAAATACGAAAAGACAAACATCGCAATTTCAAAAATAAGACATTAAGAAGACAGATGAGTTTAGGTGAACATTAAAAAATCGAGTAGAATTTTCAGCTTATCACAGTAGAATTCATGGATCGAAAAATAAGCCTTTCTGATTGAAAGATCTTTAACTGTGTTTCGGAACTTTTTGCTATCTGTGCTCCTTTTTAGAATGGTAGGAAGGTGATTATATACTTCAATACTTTCATAGATCAGAGAATGCTGTGTCAAGGCGAACTGGGAATAGGTAAGTGAAGCATATGGTTCTGTCTGGTGTTGTGACAATTTGTTCCCGAAATGTACATGCTAGTTTTGAAATTTGGTTCTCCCTCTCGTGTGGATCTGTATATAAAAACAAAACATTGTACAAATGCTTCGCTGACATTTTGCAAGTCGCACAACATTCGACTCCAAAAAGATTTACATATTACTTATTCCCTAACTAGAAATGGTCAGGACATGGACTCTTGGGGTTCATGAAGAATACATTTCTGCTGACTCTCAGCTCTCTTTAAGAGAAAAATTGCCTTCTTTCCAGTAAGAAGTATTCAACAGGTGATGCGGCATAGTTAAGTGTCAAGTAGAAAGGAGTTTTAAATGATAAAAATCACTAATAGAGAAATCTCAATAAAGTACCGAAATAAAACGTGATTGCAAAAAATGAACTGACCTCCTTTTTTCACTGGTCATAGTAATAGTCGTTGCACATCCTTACGAAGATCAGAAACTTTCTGATTTTTTTGCATGTTTCATCTCATTGACCAATCAATAACGTTCATTTTGTGAAAGTAAAGAGTGCTATCTGGTGATTTCTGAACAAGAAAAAGAGGTATTCAGTTAGTAGTCCGAGTGATCATTATAACTGTAGTGAAATATTTAAAGTACTATTTGGATACAGCTGTTGTGAGTTTCAATAATAATTGATAGAAAAATCTTTTTTTTCTAAATTTGCCTTCCTATTTCTATGGATAATTATGGCATAGCATGTCTTTTAACATGATTACTGGTTACTGAAACTATCATTGACCAATTGATCGAATCAAATTCATAAAATTGGAAATTTTTCTGGTTATGGTTAAATTATCCACAAACATATAATTCATTGACATACGTTTAGTGACTATGAAGGCGTTTTCATTTAAATGATTCTTCAGTTTCTTTTTGAAAATTTCGTGGCTGAATTCGAGTCATATAAGAAAGTGTTTTATCTCACAATAGAATAGGATTATCGCTGTGATGATCGGTAAAAGTGTTTTCCGATCGTTCACTCCCAAACGACTAACATTTTTTTTGAAAAGGATCGGATGGCAGGATAACAGACTTTCACCAAATGTTCTGCAGACTTCTCGTAGCCCTAACTATAATGAAATTTATATTTAATTACAATCAATCGAAATATTTTCAGTATTCAGAATGCTATCAAGGAGTGTCGTTATTCCGAACAGAATAGATCAGAACACAACACATCACACAACTTACCGCAAGACTGCAAAGAAGTACTAAACAGAGGTGAGTATAAATTCATTACATCAGTAAAGATAGAATGCAACCCCAATGTCCATTTTCATTTCATGAGGATTTTCATTTTTAAGGCGATTTTTTCCACTAGTGAAGAGACTACCCTTCTCAATGAATTACAGATATTCATATTACACATATTCATCACTATATGTCAATACCGTCCTGCTAATCAAGCAAGACAAAGCATTGACTTCAATTGTCTGTTCTGCGTCAGAGATACTGGCTTTTCATAATCCTCCTCTATTAATATTTGTCGGACCCTGAACTCTTTCACGAGATGATTGGTCCGTTGTTATTAATCGATAATATCAATAGCCGTCTGTTCATTTCATTGTTCATCATGGATAGTTTTTGCGTGTGTTGACCACCCTGATTCTTGATAGAGAGAGAGAGAGAAGGGTATTAAATTTTCGAACTTTAGAAAATCTTTATTTTCTTTTTCAAGAGATCTTAAAAACAGTGTTCATTGTTACATATAAATAACACTAAAACATATTAAAATTGAACTTACTAATGTGAGATTAGATATAAAACAGCAGAGGTAAAATCCTTGTCCATCACAAACAGGATAAACATTTCTCATCAGAAACATTTTTGTAAAGATTTTCGAAAACTCAACAATTTAATAAAGAGTTTCACTGTACCAGGCCAAACTCAATTTATGACTGCAACCCCAAGGTTAATTTTCATATATATATATATATATATATATATATATATATATATATATATATATATATATATATATATATATATATATATAAATTGAGTTTGGCCTGGTACAGTGAAACTCTTTATTAAATTGTTGTATATATTTATATATATATATATATATATATATATATATATATATATATATATATATATATATATATATTTTATAGAGGTATATGAAAAGGTTATTATCTATAAGAAGCTTTACGAATATAAATCACAGAAAAAATTCTTTCTTAAAATTCAACTTACACTCTTTGCTATTCATCGAGCTGTCGGTAATCTTTATTTTCTTCCCCAACGAGAGATTATATGATAAAAGAGCCAAAAATCGTACATGAAAATATAAAAGTGACGTATGGTTGGCAATCACCTCACGTTCTATTTTTATAATATGAATGTAGACATCTGCTTCAATCTGCTTTCTAGATTACGGTGGGAGAGTCGAAATAGAGGGTGATTATCTCTTATCTCGTATTTTATTAAATATGTATGAATTTTGCTAAGACTATTTGAATCGGTTCTCTCGTTCATGGAATGGTCATTATTTATTTTTATTATCTATATGTATCATTTTCTAAAAAAATACGTTTAGAAAGATTAATTTCAGTATCCAAAATTTCAGGTTGTTCGTAATTCATAGGGTGAACTGTGCCATTAACATGTTCTGATAAAACACAAAAATTCTACTGTCACTTTTATATTTTCGGTCATTTTACTTTTGGTATTTCTGTAGCAGTTGATGTGGGCATACATAGTTGTTGAGAAAATGGCACCAGCATATACACGTTTCGAATTATCGACACTTGGGGAAAAGCAAATGACAATACAAGAAAAATAAGGTTATTTTCCAATTCTTGCATATATTTGGTGACGATAGGTTCTCTTCTCTCAAGAGTGCATTTTTTGCTCATAACTTGATTCACTGACATACGGACCTCTACGTTAATGAGTTTCAGAATTTTATAAAGGAAATATTATTCATGAAATTTCCTTCATCTACTGATGAAGGAAGCTCTGTTCAATAATTTGACGATCATTCCTCATTTTCCAGGTTCCCGGTTCTCAGGTACTTACGAAATACAACCCAATTCATCTACAAAACCGTTTTCTGTTCTTTGCGATATGAATATCTACGAAGGTGGTTGGACCCATATTCAAAAAAGATTCGATGGATCCCAGAATTTCTTCCTGGGTTGGAAAGACTACAAAGCTGGTTTTGGTAAAATTGATGGCGAATTTTGGCTGGGGCTGGATAAAATCCATTTTTTGAGTAAGTGAATGAATATCAGTTTTGAAAACCAATTACCATCATTAGTTATAAGTTATGAATTAGCAATTCTGTGATTCACCCATCTTATTTCACATTCAGAGGCGAAATAATAATCGATAAATATACCCTTAGTGGAGTGCCGTAAGGCATAAAAATTTTGATATTTCGGAATCCGGGGCAGGTCAATGAATTTTCATAAAACTGTTGGATTGCATTGTTGAAAGCTCAAATACAAAATTTGAAAAACAAAAAATGTGCGATCTTGATGGCAACAAATTTTAACAACAATTCACTAAAAAAATGAGACAGATTAGGAACAGAAATGTTGAAAGCAGCAAATTATATCTGATAAATGATATTTGCATAATAAATATTTATATTTCACAAACGAGTTACACGAAAAATAATTATTATAAACTATATACATGTATATTCTTCAATGTCCTCCCACTTTTCATTTTTTGAACGGGTCAACAAAAATTGAAATTTGGGATAATAAAATTGATGCATGAATTCATTCAGGAGTGGATTTGATAGATGAAAATTTCAAGATGGCGTCGAATGAGAAAAAAAATAAAATGGAATGGGGGATCTTGTGACACAACCTTTTCAAATCGATGTTCAACTTCATAATTTGAGGAAATAAGCTGAGTTCAATTCCTAAGATGCTCGAAATGATGAAGAACAGCCTATTCGATATTTCACGCCGTACATTTTCGAACTCAGAAACGTCGATATTTCTTCTATTATTTCGTGAAGTTAAAGGTCGATACATCCAGGCAATTAATAAATTTTGTAGTAGTTGAAGGTATTGACTCAATATTCTCGGGTTCCACAGTATTCGTCAGCAGCTTCAAAGGGGTGTGTCACAAGACCCACTTTTCCATTTTTTTACCAGATGACGCACAGTCGCCATCTCGAAATTTTCATCTGTCAAATTTCACTCCTGAGTATAGTATTCATCTTGGTATTCATCAATTTCATTTTCCCATATTTCAATTTTTTGAGTTGACCCGTTCAAAAAATGAAATGGGGGAGGACATTAAAGAAGTCCACTGTATATAACCTGTAGTAGAAGTCCATCACGTCTCGAAGTGGAGTGTAGCAGATTCACGATGAAGAAAAGCTCAAAATCGTCTCCACAATTTAATATACCATAAGGTGTTAGGATAGTAGTTCAGTACATGTTTCGAACCTATACAGCTTCATCATCAGCTGAATTTACATGAAAATTATGGAAATGAAAATTGAAATGGGGAAAAACAAATTTGTCAAATGTTAGCTTAAGGCTACATGGACATACACATCAATGGTAAAAAAAATTGAAAAATGGATAACTCGTGATAATCCAGGTTACTAGTGTGGTAGAACGGTTTGAGGTCGTTATCTGGAATAAAACTGTCAGTTACCTCCAAAATCGAGATTTAAAGTCGTTGGTGAAATTCGGCCTAAATGCGTTCCGATACCAGAATAATAAATATGTGTTAATGTTTATTCATTCAAGCTGGTTGTCATTATTTTTCAAATATATTAATAGAAGAGCCCAAGAGGGGATATCGGGATTCACTAAAGCGCGGCAGATTAGTATACAGGGGGATACCTTGTACCCGGTTAAGTACTTCCACCATATATGAGCCGTATATATATGGCCGCCCTTCAAGGATAAAGGATCAGATTAGTAAAAAAAATTGATCATCTGCAATTCTCGAGCGCGTCAGATCAAGGTAGGGTATATTCCACTAATCTGACAATTCGAGAGTGACCTAAAGAAGGAGGAGGGCTACAAAGTTGTGAAAATAAACGTCATCTCGACATCCTCGAGCGTGGCTAATTTTATTTTTAATTTGAAGGGAATAATTCAAGAATTGTAAAAAATATATAATCTGACGATTTCCACAAGCCGAAATAATAAAAATTCATTGATAAAGTTTAATGCGTGCAGCTACGTGATGCCTATATTCCCCTCTCCACGTTTCTATTTCTCTCTCTTTCTCTATCTATTGCTCTCTCACTCCGTCCCACTCTGGTTTCTGTTGCCATGATGCCATGACAGTTGATCACACAGACTCGTTCGTGGCATGATATTGTTTACAACGAATATCCAACGTTTTAAAATTTCAAAAATTTAATTGCTTCTAATTATTTTCTCATAAATATTAGTATTCTATTAAGAAAACATACACAATTACTTCAGTACAATGATTTAAAATTAAAAAAAAAAAATCAAATATGCAGGATAGGCGACGGCAACATCTAGGGGGTAAAAATGAACCATATATATCTTAATCTGACGCGCTTGTGTATTTCAAAATGACGATTTTTTTTTCACATTCTAATAACGACCGCGAGTCTGCGTCACATCCAAACCGTCGTCAGATTATTATATAAGAGCTTTTTTTAGGTTCGCTTAACATCCCCTCAGAAAATCTGACGCGCTCGAGAAAATTTTTTTCATTTTCATTTTCAACCCTCACGTACGACCACTCCCACCATGGAAACAGTCAGAATAACATACGTACATTTTTTAAATATGTAGGACATAGATGATACCAATATCTGACGCGCTCGAGTATGTCCACGTTTTTTTTTTACATTTTTGAAAGTCTATACCCGCCCCCCACCGATGAAAAGGTATACATTATATATTTTTTTTTTCTTTTTATCATCTAAGCTTCGCAAACCAATACGTCTCTATGACGCTCTAGTAAATCCCGATTCAGCATCGTGGACTCTCCTACTATATAAAACTAATGATAAGTACCTTAGTGGCACCATTTATGAAGTACATAATAAGGCAAAAAAAAATTGTTTTGTCATAATTTGAACAAAAAATAAAATAACAAAACAAAATCGATTTATATATTCCGATTGAAATTATTCCTTTTTTCAGCTTCTGCAAATAGTGAGTTACTAATAGAGCTAGTGGATGAAAACGGAAATATAGCCTACGCTCATTACAAGTTCTTCAGTATCGGCGATGAATCGGATGGATACAGGCTCAGTAATCCAAGTTTTCTCGATGGATCCGCTGGAGACTCTTTTAGTAAACATGGAGGTCAGAAGTTCTCGACCAAAGATAACGATCAGGATTCATCTTCGAAAAATTGTGCTGATTATTATGGTACGTAATGTGGGTTATCGTCAGGCTATTTGCATGACAGTTCTATCCATTCGATAGAATGTGATATTTTTTCTGCCACAGAATATATCTTATTGTAGGACTGAGGAGAAGAACTCATTTCAAAAAACTTCCACACTCAAATCCATATGTGAAAGCAAATTCTGTATCAAAATTCAAATATTGAGTTGGAATTTTCATTTGAGGCTCCGAAAGTAAATGGATATGAGCTACGAAATAGTATAGTACAGTACTAGTGAAAGTGACATTCTTCACACGAGTGGTAGAGTACGAGACAAGCCGATTGTGACAATTCCACGAGTAGTGTGAAAAATCACTTTCGCACAAGTAATGTACCCTATTTTTCCTACGACCACCTATTTTATCTTTGTGTATAAGTTAATAGTGTTCAAGTATTTTGCCGATTTAATTCTGGACAATATAATTGTTAAAAGTAGAACTTCAAGTTGAAAAATTTCAAATATAATATAAGGACGAAGTGAGTTTTATACAAAAAAAGTGATGGGGGCGGAACCCCCCATTCTGTTCAGTAAAGTGTAAAGAACATACTCTCATATGTTCTGAAACTGGCTTCCCAATTCTCAAGTTTTTAATCCACACTTTCCTTCTGTCCATCAACTCTTTGTTATCTAACTTGGTTTCGAATATAACACTGAGTTTTCCTGCTTTTGGGAAGGTATGAAAACTGATTTCCGGATTTTTCTTCTCCCAAGAAGAGCAGTGAGGTACACAACAATAATGATTCATATTTTCAATGAATATGATCGACTTCAAGCAACTACCAAACACTTCTATGTTAAACAAATTGAACTTTATGTTGAGATTTGAAGGAAACTCGAAAGTAAGACACGGGCAAAGGCTTCCAATATTTAAATTTCAAATGCCAGATAAAGAGATATAAGTGGACTTTGTTAAGTGTCTGCTCGTCTCGAGATGTTAATAAGAAGTGATTTTTATATAATACAACTGAGCTTAAATAATGTAGGTAACCTACTTTTAGCCTGAATAATAAGGCAATATAATATTTCTAGGTGAATAATTCAATTATATGTAATGTAACCCGTAATTTCATTTGAACAGAAGGACAAATATTAGGTAGGTGCTCTTTTGAGAATCGTACAATAAATAATAATAAGCTTATCTTGTTACCTAAATTGAACAGTAATCATATGGCGAATAGTGTAAACAAACGATTCTATGGCCCATGCGTTAGTTATGTTCGTACACGGTAGAGGGCGTATTCCTTAGCATGAATCGCCTATATAAATTCACCTTAACAGCAACCTGACAGCTGACAGTCCCTAGATCGGTACTTGCAATTGACTACTGAGCCCAGATTCTATTTCGCGAATTCGATAATCGAATTGTTTAGAATATGCATATATTCTCGGTACAGCGCATGCTAGAGTCACAGTCTGAGCTACTCGATAATCGAATTCGTGAAATAGAATCTGGGGGCTGATGAATATAGATTTAATGGCGTTGACCAGAATCGTTGCTTCAATGTTATGGTTTCTGTAATAAATACTTATAATTTATAGTATACTTGTTGAATGAACATTATTGTTGTGTGAACTGTGAATACACAATATCGAGTTGCCTGACTAATCTCAAGTTTTTTGTTAGTCCTGTTTGAATATTGTTTCTATAAGAAGTGCACAAGAATTTGCAATAACTTTCATGGTGAAATGGAGAAATAACGATAATTGACGTTTAATTCAAAATGTGACAATAAGTAAGTACTTATAATGCAACAATTCTTTTTCTTTTCGTTATTTTTCATGAATGATAAGTTACCTATCGGTCCAGTTTTCATATACATACTAACAATAGGGATTAGCAATTAATAATTGCATCTGTAAATCTTAGAAGATTCACGGGTTTGACGGCTTATTGAAAGCCGTGCGGAAATAACTTTCTGCACTAGTGCGTAAAGTAACTTTCCGCACGAGTGAGAATGAAGGTGACTTTCCATGGGAGTAGAGAATGCGATATGTGTCACTTTCCTATGTGGGCGTGTTAAAAATCTACTTATGATATGAGTGTTAAAAGTAAGATTCATTTTGTGAGTGAAAAAGTTTGCAAAACCAGCGTAGCGCGTTCAGCAATTTCACGAACAAAATAAAATTCACTTTCAACACAAATATCATACAAAGTTTTTTGTACAACTGTCCTGTTTTCATAATAAAATAGATGAATCCAATATTACTATAAAAACACATTTTGACATCTCTTGTCAGTTAACTATTTTCATGTTATCTCATTTGCTGTGAAATGCCCGTGTCAGGTGACGCCGAATCACCTGGTTACCAACAAACGGTATTGTTTTCAGCTCACGCGATTTATTTGAAGTCGCATTTAGAGTTCTTGCTGGTGTTTAATGTCTTGCATAATGAAGAACAATAGTGAGGAATTATGTTCCTGCAAAAAAAGCTTCTATTTAATTGCTACCGAAAAAAGCGGCTCAGCAGTACGACATCGCATATCCTAATTTTCCCAAGTTCAATCGGTTAATATATGTGTTGCACTTCCATGATTTTCGAAATTTTGTTTTCAAATGACTCGAGTTTACGATAAAATTTCGAAAGCGTTTGCTTGAAAGCAAAATTTTGAAAACCATGGATAGGCACGCGTTTTGGTCGATTGAGCATGGTGAAGGAGAGATTGAGATTGTTTCCAGAAAACATGTATATACATACACACATATATATATATATATATATATATATATATATATATATATATATATATATATATATATATATATATATATATATATATATATAGATGATAAGTATTCTCGACCGTCTATTTGTACACAAAGTTGTTTTTTTTATAACAGGGCTTCGGTCTGAAGAAAATGTAACTCTTTTTAGCTACCCTAGCTTTCGCTAATTTTCATTAGCTTTTTCGAGGGATGTGCTATTTGAGGTTTTTTTTGATGAATAAAATATAAAAAAAAATTCACATTTCTCATGTTTTATCTTTATATTTTATTCATCAAAAAAAACCTCAAATAGTACATCCCTCGAAAAAGCTAATAAAAATTAGCGAAAGCTCGGGTAGCTAAAAAGAGTTACATTTTCTTCAGACCGAAGCCCTGTTATAAAAAAAAACAACTTCAATTTATATATATATATATATATATATATATATATATATATAATTATATATATATATATATATATAAATATATAAAATATTTGAAAATAGGATCAACCAGCGGACAGCTGTTTCGGCCTTTGGGCCTCATCAGCGTTGGGCAGACAATCCATGATCATAAACAATTTGGGAAATCTCAGAGCATTCAAATATTTTTTGATACTTGTATCTGTACTTTACCTATTGGTAACTAAACTCTTCCACTATCATAGAATAACTTCACTTTCAATATTATAGAATAAATTCACATAAAAGTGATATCAGATTCAATAAAAATACTTCCATGTTAGCCAAACATAGTCATGACCAAGACCATAATTTCAGTTTCAATAATGTTACAATTCTAGATTCTTCAAGTAATTCACAAAAAAAAATTTTTTTTGGAATGACTAATATTTTCAAACATTCCAATTGCATCAACTCAAGAAAAGATGGTCTCAACGTCATATACACATACTTGCGTCATCTAGATAAAAACAACAGATTTCAAATCATTCAGTAATTATAGTGTGAATTTATTTCAATAAGAAACCTCAAATATCAGTTTCATGTACTATTTTCAATTTCATTTTTCTATAGCCTCTTCGAAAACGAGCAGTTTCATGTCTGTCTCCCAATCCATGTTAATCCTAATCCTAATGTCCCAAATATCATTCGTACATTTTAACGTGTAAGAGTTCCGAACTCTTTTTTTTTAATTTGATATATATTTTTATTAGTTTTATATATATTTTCACCAAAATATATATAAGTGTGATGGATAGACATATTTAGCAGGTTCATATTTTAATCTCCTATTTCGTATATTCAAGGATAGATATAAAAGCTCTCAAGCAAGATTGAAACTCAAACTTGACAGCTTTAGGGTCTCGAAATCCGGGGTTCACCTTGAGGTGTAGAGCAATTCTCAACGAACGATCAGTATTTTCGTTACTTCATTCGATTTCAAGCGTTTTCACAAGTCCTGGCAGATTCAAACCTGAAAATGAATCCAAGTTCTACAATCTACCTAAAGAAACGAAATGTATTTCAGTTTAACACCTTATTTAGTTCTGATTGATATTATTCCATTGCAGGTGGTGCCTGGTGGTACTACAATTGTCTCGAGAGTGATCTGAATGCTAAACTCGTGAATTATAACGGCAAAACAGATCGTGTTTACTGGAATTCAGCCCCAACTGAGAGCCTAAAATTTCCTGCCAAAACGAGGATGCTGGTAAGACGGCTTTAGTGAAATATGTACTTTCATATGAGGAATGAAATATATCAACACCTTTTGTATCATTCGTCAAATAAAGCAAAAAAATCACAAAACCCTGGTTTATTTTAAGCCCTCGTTAACACCCAAACAAGCAAAAAATGTTGGTGAACACTTCTTCCGTGTGTACAAGGTATTTATCAAAAAAAATTGTTTGTGGTATTGTTCGTGATAGCAAAAGGGCAAGATGAAAGTGCAATGTTTTCAAATCAGATTTACCCTCACACCAAAATGCAAAGATAGGATTCATAGATCACCTGTGTGAAAAGTTATAATATTTTACTATCATAAACCACAAGAACAAAAACAATCTATACTAGATATAAGATTAGTTTCTCGAGGCTGCAGTCAGGGTTCGATTGAAAACAATATGTTACTCTTCGACATAGTCAATGGGCATACTTAAAGACTGGCGTTAAATCAAATCATCTTTCGAAAAATTCGTTCAGGCCAGTCTCAAATTACCTACACAGTAGATTTTGGCTGGCACCTGTCAGAAAACAACTACTCCCCTGGCTAATACCACGAAGGGCATTGCATTATATCCGTGCTAGTGCAGGTTTCTTCACAGAAGAAAATCCTGCATATGCTCTTGGCGATACAAATGAAGGAGTTGATTTCAATTATAGGGACGGACATACTTGTTTCGGGCTATTTGGCCACTCGACAGTACAAGGCAGTGCCATCATCAACATAAAGTCGATGACTTCCCATAATTGAAAATCAAAATCCTTCATAGTATCAAGCCCCGACCAAAGCTGATGGGAACAACGAAGTTATTGCGCCATTTTATATCCATGGACGAGTATTCCAAAAACAAACCGAATTCGCCCATTCCTCCTGCGCCAGTCTTCAAGTATGCCCATTGACTATGTCGAATGTTTTTACATTTTTCCCGCAGGAGGAGGATTTGTTAGAAAGATGATATGTTACTCTGTCAATCTTTCGGAAAGTTTTCTTTCCTTCGTCAGGACAACTGAAAATGAAACAGACACTTACTACAGACTTATGCGAATGTCTGGAGCTATCGTCGATTAGAAAGTGTGTGTTCGGTGAGTCTTGGCCTACACCTGCCGATATTAAGGAGATGTCCCCTGGTGACCTGTCCTCCTTCCTGAATGAGGCAGGATGGACAATGTCCTAGGAGGGCGACTCCTTGGGAGGATGTACAATGGGCCATATTGTGGCCTAAGTGCTGTGGGTCTATACTCACCCTCCCTACTCTACAGATACTACAGACATTTTTCATACGACTGAAAAATATTGTAGCACGAGTGTGAAAAATAACTTTCGAACAAATATGTACACTATTTTTCCTACGACCACCTAAGTATTTCAAAAAATATGTTAATATCAGATCGTGTATATTGAGTTGCCTGACTAATTTTACGTTTTATTTATGACGGTCTATTTTTGAATCTTGTTCAAAAAGTGCTCGTGAATTTACAATTCCTTTCATATAAAAATAATAAAGGAATAACGATAATTAACGTTCATTTGAAAAAATCACAATAAGTACATACTTATGAGGTACAAATGGGAGAAAATTGAATTAATAATTTCACTTCACAACACTAGTTTTAGATTTTCATCTTTACAGGATCTGTTTCGGTAGTGAATAATTCTGTGTTTTCAGATTCAATGCAATTACAAAGAGCTTTAATTAGTACTTCAGATTCAATACATTTTATGTGTCGACGCATTTCAACAGTTTAAATGCTGTATTCTATAGTAACCGGGTTTTCCTGTGTATTAATGAATCAAATTCAATTGAATTTTCGTGCGTCAACTGCATCCATCAAACCAAGATATAAAATATGTAAAAACTCTAAGATTACGAATGAGAACGATGACATTTTATGGGAGCTTGACACGTAGTTCATCTTTTCGCGATGCCTACTTCTGAAGCAAAAAGATTATGGAAACTGACTTTGCAAATATTCATTTCTTGTCCATCTTATAGTAATATCTTGAATAATTGTGAAAACAACTAGTACACAGAACTAAACAAAAATCATCAGTCTCCCGAGAAATTGATCATCTCGGCCCAGGGCCTCGCTAAATAATTTTTTACTACAACCACATAGGGAAGTAACACATATCGTGGTAATACTTCGGTCGCTATGAGCACCTTTTTTTGAAATTTTTTTTGTGGAACTTACGTAATTCGGCCTCCTCTACAAAAAACTCTAATGAAAAATCCGGCGGTCTCTTATAGTTTCGGAGATACAGGGTCTTATTGGTGTAAAACTTCACAATTTTCCACATCAAATTTCTGGTGTTTGAACACACAAAATTTCTCCTTCTTCTGATCAAACGTTAGTCACTCTCTTATTCACTCGTTTTCAACATTTTCAAGCAGAAAAAAAACATTATTTTTTCAAAAAATCCAACTTTCTCCAAAAGTCAACATTAGCATTCAGCTCTCAACAATAACAATGAGAGCGGCAACACTGCAAATACATCACTTTCGACTGTCATTGCACTATGACATCACAACAAATTGGTTATGGTTTGAAAATAAATGCATTTTTTGGAAAACTAATGTTTTTTTCTGCTTGAAAATGTTTAAAACGAGTAAATAATAGAGTGTGTGGTGTTTAATCAGAAGAAGGATGAATTTTGTCTGTTCAAAAACCAGAAATTTGATGTGGAAAATTGTGAAGTTTCACACCAAAAAGGCCCTGTATCTCCGAAAATATAAGAGACCGCCGATAATTTCATTTAGATTTTCTGTAGAGGAGACCGAAATACTTGAGTTCCACAAAAAAAAATTCAAAAAAGGTGGTCATAGCGACCGAAGTATTACCAATGAACGTAATCAACATAAATTGTATATTTTTTCTTGATTTTCCTAAACGCTTGTGCAAAAAGATTATTGTTACAATTACAAGAACGACTCACCAGTTATCTGACTTCTGATGAACATAGGAGGTTTGAAAGCTACTTGATATCATTGCCTAAAAGGGCCCTTTTTTGATCGGCGATGGTTCTTCCAATTTTTTCCCCGAAGAACAAACCACACTAATAGTCGCACAAAGAAAGTATTAATATATTCTGATTAACACACCAACTTTGTGTGAAAAAACGAACAAATAGCCGACACAGGCGAAATAGTAATTAGAAAATAATACTTGTATGCTGCCAACGAGCAATTCAGCGAACGAATGAATATACCTCGACGGGTCGTGTCAATGAATTCAACTGCGATATACGGTCGATCCCTGCAAACAGTTTTTTATAGTGATTGAAAATAAAAAAACAAGCACGGCTTTCCCAAACAATTGCTCTTCCTCATTGATATTATTTACATGGAAACAGATTATTTATAAATGAAGAAAAGAAAAAACCTGTTGACTCCGAAAATCGAATCTACATCTTCGCGGTTATCTTACCGTATACGCTATATCAACTGATATGATTCAGATTTCTATTAACCGATGACAAATATTGTGCAAAAAATGTCAGAATATGCTTCCTTTCCGAAAGTTCATACTTCGGAACACCGCATTTTGACTAAAATCGTGATCTGATAATGTTCAGTGATCGAAATTGAACAGGAGCGGCTCAAATAACCACTCAGTGGGAAATAAAGAACGTACGATAATTTCCCGCACACTAGCGCTTCTACCACTGTGGACTGGTAAACGCACCCATTTACAAGAAAATTCTTGAAACACACGCTCGCTGAACATATACGTTGTTGCTAGGTAAAGACCAATCAGATCTGTGGCAGCTTAACGACAGCAAATATGAAGAACTGCAAGTGATTCTAGAATAGGACCCCTGTCCATTTAACTCTTCGACATATTGGGTACCTCGTACGCTTACAGCGCTTAAAGCTGTTAGACGTTATACTCAGCCATTGGCCGCGTCTAACATCTTACAGCGCTTGAAGCCGCTGCACAAAATTTTAGTTTTCCATGGTGAAATGTGAAATTTTGGGAAGCGGCTTTAACCGCTGTATTAGGTTTGACGCAGTCATTGACATCACAAATCACAACAATAATAATAATATAACCTAACAAAATAAGAATTGAATAAATTTAATAATCTTGTTATTAGTAGCCGAAGAGGTTTGGGTAATTTGTAAATACCTAACTGAAATGTTATAGACCACTGAAAAAAAAATACTATGGACAAAATGTCGATCTGTGATGAAAACCTCTACAGCTATCAGACCATATCTATCTTAGGACATTGCTTTGATTCGAAAGCCATGGTCTATTTGGCCAAACACACTCCTTCTGGCTCAATGGTAGCTATAAAAAAATTCGATATGGATAAAATCAAGAAAGGAGTACATTTAGTAGAGGTAGGATTGCCGTTCAATTTTTTGTGTAATCATACATTGGAAGAATTTGCTAATATGTGTTTAAATTTCAGAGCGAAATAATAGTGACCAAACAGCTTAGCCATCCAAATATTATTACCTACCTCGCAGCTTTTGTTGCTGGACAGGAAGTTTGCGTTGTCACCCCATTGATGGGGTATGGTTCTTGCAGGGATTTACTCATCAGGCATTTCGGTGAAGGTAAACACGAGTTGAATGGTGTGTGATGGGTGCAAAAATGCCATTGTGTTTGTATTCCAGGCTTGCCAGAACCTGCAATTATTACAATTATCAGAGATGTTCTAGATGCTCTTGTTTATATTCATAAGAAGGGATACATTCACAGGTGAGAAGTCTGCTTTTCAATAAGCCACTAGGAATGAAGAAATTCCAACTTTTTTTTCTTATAGGGCAATTCGGGCCAGTCACATTCTCGTTTCTGCCTCAGGTACAGCATGCTTAGCAGGGATGCGTTATGCCTGCCCTATAGTTAGTAACGGAAAATGGCAACGAAGCATACATTCCTTTCCAGCGACCACTGAGAAGAATCTCAATTGGCTCAGCCCCGAACTGTTGGAACAGAACCTACAAGGTGAAAGAGTTGCTCTCTACATATTGTTTATCTTGTTCAATACTAGTTTTGGAGGGAATGTAGTATAAATTAGATCTTCATCATGAAAACTTCATCAAACTACTCACTTCATTGTTTGAAAGATAGTTTCAAACACTCTCCAAGATTTTTCCTCTGCATCTTGTTGAATCATTTATGGCTCTTTCTTCATATATATAAATATAAATGAAGCAGAAGATCTGTACGAACTAATGTCGAATTTATCCTCATACCTCTGTTGACTCATATATCATTGAAATAGGGTTGATTAACAGAAAAAAGGAGAGAGTGTTATCTAAAACAACTACTCCCCTGAATATATGGCTCGTGAAAGCCAAACATCTCAAATCAAACAAAACTTGGACAATCATCACAATCATACAGACTTGCACCATTACAATATTCGAAATAAATGGGATCTGGTTAGCAGACATAACTCCGAAATCGCATGAAAAATGTAAATAAACAAATGGATCATTTATTAGAACGCGGGGAAAGTACAAAAAAAATTCAGAGATCATTCAAGACCCCCCTAAGGACACGTTATAGAGAAAAATTTCCGATTTTTGAAAAAAATGTAAACAAATTACTTAATGAAACAGATTTCGACACTGTTTCATTAATTTGTGCGGAAAAAACTTTCACAGCTTATTAAATCTTTTTGCCAAATAAGAAAGAGCTTCGAAATACATGGAATAATAGCTACGGGTTCCCTCATTATCTTGAACTTTGAATCATTGAAAAATGTCAGTTTTTGCCTGAGTTATGAAACAATTCGTCCGCCCGCCTCCAAGCGAATGCATAGACAACAGAATTCCTATAGAGAAAGCGGCAGCTGAAATGAGTTATGGGTCCCTTTATCTCGAAAACTGTTTAGTTTTCGGAAAAAATGATAGGTGTCATTTTTGTAGATAATGAGACGGTCTTTGATTCTTGTATGAACGAAAATTCTCTAATTCGTATATATAGCCGGATATTGACGAAAAACCCATTTTTCTGGGTTTGAGGGGCCATTTTCGACCATTTCCATGAACGCAGTCGTGTTAAGTTTTGGGTCCTTCGAAAACATCTGTGACGACCTACAAATTGAGCCACAAGTGAAGAACTCATAGACTTATTCACAGGTTCGTCCCTTCATTTACTGGACTATAGGGTGTAACGTGTAACACTAAGAAAATGCTGTCATGGTTTTCCATTTGCAAAAATAATGACAAGCACTCTCAGAGTGTTATCGAAAATAGAATCCACAAATGTATCTAAAATGATACAAATAGAAAATTTTATTTGCTATGAAGCAGATAAATCAGGAAACTGATAAATAGATTATCAAATTCTCTGGTCTATCACAATTTGCATTAAATTCGAAATGCCCACTATAAGATGTCTAGGAAACCCTGGTGTATCTAGTGATTCGATTTTGTTAAGAATTTCTTGGCGAAAAACAATCGACGATTACAAAAGCTTTCTAATTTTTGTATAGGGGGCGTTATATGAGCATTTTCGAAAATCTGTCAAATGTTGGTTTTGTCAGATTGACGTAACTTTGAGGTTTATTGGTGTCAATGAAAACTGAAATTATTTCTTCGCATTAACAGTGTTTAAGTCTATATAAGTAGAATAAGTTTTGAAGTTACTACAAGTACTTTTTCACGATGTGTAGAAGATTTCGTATTTTGTGTGGTCAGTCAAAATCTGGGGATCCAAATATTCGTCTTTATTCAGTACCTAAGGTAAGTATAAAACAAATCGCCCGAAAATAATAACATGAATGTAGCGTTATAGCTAATTTTATTCGTTTCAGCTTGAGCGAAAATCATATCGAGGAGAAAACATCTGTAGCTCTCATCAATGAGATATTGAAAACAAAGTTTTGTTCAAATAAAGGAAATATCGATGTGATACGTATTTTGAACCGTTGCATAACTGATGTGTGTATCCCCAATTACAAGACAGTCTATCACTTTCAATACACTAGCATGAACTTTGTCGTACATTCTCAGGTGAATGGGCAGAGTAAATTTTCTCGGAATCAAAGTATAGTCTTACAAACTGTTATAAAAACACTAAAAACTTGAAGAGGTAGCAGGTGACAGTGACAGTAGTGACAGGTTATTAACGGTAGGTTTCCACGTTATATGCACGTTTTCTGAAACGCATTTGATTGGCTGTCAGGGCTGTCAAAATCTCAGTAGGCAAATAATAAACTGGTAGAATATTCGGTTGCACATTCCTCTCTACTGAAAATTAGGCTTCATATGGTATATGACAGATCGCCATCTACAATAGCGATCTGAAGCTTTTGCGATCTCAGAAATCAAGCAATCGGTTTTCGCCAAGGTTATTCAAAAATTATTCAGGTATAAGTAGATACACCAGGGTTTCCTAGGCATCTTAGCCCACCACAAGACAACTAGCTGTGGGGGCAAAGTCCTCGTATGGAAGACAAATTGTGATAGATGACCAGAGGATTTGAAATGAATCGTGCCTTAACGGCAAGCGACACATAAGTGGAACCACCTAGGGCGTAACACTCTGAGAGTTCTTGTCATTATTTCTGCAAAAGCAGTTGTTAGTTGACGTGACAAACTGTCACCTCTGACGGAAAACTATGACAGCATTTTCTTAGAGTGTTACACCCTAGGTGGTTCCACTTATGTGTCGCTTGCCGTTAAGGCGCGATTCATTTCAAATCATCTTGGTCATCTATCACAATTTGTCTTCCATACGAGGACTTTGTCCCCACAGCTAGTTGTCTTGTGGTGGGCTTTTCGAATTGAATGCAAATTGTGATAGACCAGAGAATTTAATAATCTAGAGAGAGACAAAGCTCACACCCAGGACTAATATTCATTGCGACCCATATATTTTCAGGTTACAACGAAAAGTCTGATATCTACAGCATGGGCATTGTGGTATGTGAACTGGCCAACGGATCAGAACCGTTCGCAGGAATGTCAAAAACTTTGATGTTGACGGAAAAAGTGCGTGGTTGGACTCCCCAACTCCTCGACAAAACAACTGTCTCCAAAGACGAAAACTTAGAAAGTGGAGGTAAAATACATTTTTCTCCGATCAATAGCAAATATTGATTTTTCAGACACATCAATCAGCAAAGTATTACTTTTCCTGCCTAGGCAGCAAAGTATATTGAATTTCCTGAATCGGCAGCAAAACTAATACTTTGCTGATTGATATGTGTCTGGAGGAGTAAGTACTTCTGAGTCGCTATCATTGTCCATAATGTTGTCAAACTTATTACTATAAACCATAGATATTACAACTAATGGACTGGCCTTTATGACAGTTTTCCATTTAACACGATGCGGAATATAATAGAGAGAGAAACGATATGCACATTGAAGTGATATGAAGGACAGAATGATAATTCTATACTTGAATTACTCTATCCTTCTCAACCTCTCTTCATCTGCTACATTGGGGAAGGAATTCGCTTAGAGGTTATATTGAAGTATTCTATATTGCTCACTCGGCAGTCCTCTCTCTCAGGGCCAGTCCATTATAATGTCTATGCTTTGAACATTTCTATACCTACCAACCACTCCAACACTTGTGCGATTTCTATCAAATTTCATTATTATTTATTACTACAGAAAAAATAATAATTGTGAGAATTGTAATTATTCATAGTTTACTTGTCTAAAATGACATTAATAATGATAGTCATAACTGTCATGTGTTGGATAAAACAGAGCTTAAAGCCGCTTCACAAAATTTGACATGTCGCCATGGAAAACTGACAAATTTTTTGTGCGCTGTAAGCTGTTAGACTCGGCCATTGTATGTCACTGTGTGCAGAGAATGATCAAGTAGTTTGGTATTTTAACAAACTACTTGAGTTGACTTGAAAATCAAGCTCGTGAAAATTTACATACTTGACTTGATTTGAGATATTCATTACTCGACTTGAAATCAAGCTACTTGATATCACTTGATCTTGATACGCACGTGTCGCACGGCGTATATTTCTGCAAGCTCGCTCGCGCTTAGACAAAACACGGGGGTTTCCCGAGCTCCGAGCTGACTCAATCAATCGCGCAGCCTTGCTGAGCGTTGTGCTCAATGTTACCCCCTGTGTTACAGCCTTTCAAAAAATTGCTAAATGTGTTACTTTCGGCATTTTACTCACGTTGACATTGATAAAATTATAAAATGTCAAAACTATCAAATTATTTTAGTGAGGTTATAAAACACCACAAACTGAGGTCAGATTCTATTTCACGAACTCGATTGTCGAGTAGCTCAGACTGTGACTGTACCAGGCGCTGTACTGGGAATAAATATATGCATATTCTAAACAATTCGATAATTGAATTTGTGAAATAGCATCTGGCCTCTGATGTCCTGATGTGTCTATGAGTGAAGTATTCCACACAAACTACCACTGTTTTTTATCCATTTTTTAAAGGGTTCAGGAGTTGTTGTTTCAACATTATAAATTTTTATTTGTTTTGGTAATAGATATATCAGATAAAACATTTTTTATAGTCACCAAGATATCGAAGAAAACAGGGTCCAAACGTCTTGTTCATTTTCTGCGTGTTTTCATTTGAAAATTTTTTTCAATACTTTTACCATTAGTCAAAGTTTAATTTTCTTCTTTCGTTACTTTTGCCTTGATTTGTTCCAAAACATGGAACTTTCACAGCCAGAATTGTCTCTTTCAACAATAAGTTTCATAAAAGCGTTTTATACAACTGTCATTAAAAGTGATTTTTAATGGTTTTCAAGAGTATTAAAAGATGATGTTTACAGAATAGCGTATTAAAAATATTGTTAACACTAGTGTTGAAAGAATTTTCAACACGATTTTTCTCCAGCTGACAAAATCAGAATATGCCTTGTCGTACTGCTGAGCCGATTTTTGCGGTAACAATTTAATTGAAGCTCTTTTTGCAGCCTTTTCAATATCGTCAGGAACACACAATTCCTCACTTTTGTTCTTCATTATGCAAAACATTAAACACCAGCAAGAACTTCAAATGTGACTTTAAATAAAACGCCTGAGCTGTAAACAATACTGTTTGTTGGTAACCAGGTGATTCGTCGTCACCTGACACGGCCACTTCACAGCAAATGCGATAACATGAAAATAGTTAACTGACAAAAGATGTCAAAATGTGTTTTATAGAAATATTAAATGTATCTATTTTATTATGAAAAGAGGACCTTTGTACAAAAAACTTTGTATGATATATTTGTGTTGAAAGTAGGTTTTATTTTGTTCGTGAAATTGCTCAACTAGCTACGCCCGTTTCACAAACTTTTTTACTCACATAATAAAACTTTACTTTCAATATTCATATCATAAATATCTATTTTCGCCAGGTTCATTTTCATTATTTTCATCATATATAAAACTACTGTAAAATCAAGTAGCTTGATAGAATACTTGATTTTTCAAGTACTTGACTTGACATCAAAAGCTACTACTCGACTTGAACTTGACTTGATTTCAAGTCAGCTTGAATGTCAAGTGAATCTTTACTCGTGTGTTATGTTTCCTAGGTCACTTGAGAATCAATACATAATACATTTATTATAAATCTTTCTCGCGTGACTTATTTTCTGAATAACACACTAGTACCATAAGTAACTCTTTTGATTGCTGGAAGATTACTTTCGAGACATCGAAAGGAGAATTCACTGAATCTCTCATCACTGTTATATAACCTGACGTACTATGGTCTGTTGTAGGCGACTGCGAGATGAGCCCGAACGTTCTCAACAGGAGATTCAGCGACGATTTGCACGACCTCGCAGGACTATGTCTCAACCGCGAAGTCTACGACCGCCCTTCAGCTAGCCAACTGCTGACCCATCCCATCTTCAAGACCCTCAGAAAATCTCTTCCGCTTCCGGAGTTACTGAAACCCGCCCTTCCTCTGAGCGACAGGGTCGGCTACGATACGGAAGAGATGGAGAACTTCGACGTGATCGACCGAATGTCCGAGCTGGTTTTGTATTCGTGCGAATGGGATTTCTGAGATCCGGCTCGAAGGACCATTTTTTCATTCCCCTAGTCGATAGCTCGGAGAACGGTCGAGGGTGCGATTATTTTGTTGTGTTTTAAGTCGAAATATGTTCGTTATATTGTTCTATTTAAGTGTCCTATTTTTTCGTCTGAGTCCGATTTTTACGTATTCCATTTGTTCTGTTGAATATTTTACGATATTTATAGTAATATGTAGATTTCTTCTTTTGTTTCCTCACCGCTAGATGGCCCGAAACGTCCAGTATGTCTTCCGATGTGGGTGAATAACACTGAAAATTATTTGATTGAATTTCTTTTGGTGTAGCACAAATTTCTTCGTTTTTTCTCATTTTCAGTGATCAACGAGACACTGGATGACAGCAAGTAGGTCAAATAATTACATTCTTCCTGGATAGATCCTAGATACAGTACCAGTCGACAAACTGTTAAACAATAAATTTCCTGAAAACATCATTCTCAATTCAATTTTACAAAGAATTTGTAACGAAAATTCGCTGAATTTGGTCTTTGGGTTATTGACAGTGTTGCCAGTCAGTCACTATTGGTCACTATTTTGAAATCATGTAAATTTTCTCACTATTAGAGAGCTCAGAAGTGTTTAGAATGAAATTGCCGGTTAGAATTGGAGAAAAATATATCCCGCACAAAATCACTTGGTTATGGTGTGCGAAATATAGTTTGGCCTTAGATTACAATCAATCTTTGGTAAATATAAGTGTTGTACGACAAATTATCTTCCATATATTTTATGGTATCACTATATTATTCATTAATATTTCTTCGATCGCCGATGAAACTGTTTTTAGAGAAGAAAATACTTTTGCTATAAAATTGATCAACATGTGGCGAAAATTTTCAAAGAAGATATATAGGAAAAAAGTCTCCATGATTGAACCAAACAATGAGCTAAAGTTTCTCAACATTTAAAAAGTGTTAAAGGATACTTTGCCCATGGTAACGCAGATGTTGAGATAGGCTTCTCAGAGTCAAAGAACTACAGCCGAAGCAAGCCCAAAAAAAATTAGTTGATTGTTGATATTTTCATTTGAGCAATATACTTCTCAATTCGAAAGCTCGGTTTACGAGTAGTATCACAATTCAGCCAAATATTATTCACGTTAATGCATTTGAGCGAATAGGAGTGAGAATTGTAATCGAATTTTATGGATATGTGAAGTGAGAAAATGCAATTTTTTTCTGGTGAGTAAAATCATTATTATTTTTTATAATCTTCTGGGTTGAACTGAAAATATCTAAAACACATATCACTGCATTTATAGAATATTCAGAACGCGTCCACACTCTAGCATGTTGTTGCCAGCAAACTTCTCTTGTGTTTTTTTATGATCACTACGAAATTTTCAAATGGTTATTGAATATACTAGAACGTGAGATTATTCTTGTAGGTAGATCATTGAAGATTAAGTTTGTTTTCATCAAACGTCAGATTGATCTCGCGTTCTATTCTCTGTTCTAACCATAAGTGACGAGTGATCGGTATTGGCAACAACGGTTTCCATGGATCGAGTGATCTCGAAAATTTTTAGGAATTTCAACCACAAGCGCACCCTTAAGGCGTAATTTTGAACAACTACACCCTGTCTACAGGTTTGTCTGAAACAATCAGGGCTATTCACTAAGCAGAGTTGTTATGGATAGCGACTAAAAATTGTCGTTATGTTCAAGGTCAGTTGCTAAGCGCGAAATTGGTATTCACTTTTCAAGTTGAGTTGCTACTATAATGACCAGTTGCTGTGAGTAGTGGTTCACAGGCAACTGCTTTAGATATCTTGTTGAGGAAAAACAGCTTACCACCGTCATTATGGCAAGTTATTATCAGAGTTGCTACGACGGTTAGCAACGGCGATAACCACTTTACTCAGTGAATAGCCCTGGTTATCGCAACACTGAAAGTACCAGTGATTCCTGTTTACGATTGCTATGTTGACAACTGGGTCATATCAGGAGGCAAAGTTTATTGAATATAATCTGTGAACAGAATTTTCTTGATTTAAAGTGAATGTTAATTCGTATCTCCTGTCCCTCATCGATTCACGCGGTGTTCTTTATACAATACAAGGCATCCCTTTCGTGTGAATCTATATAAAAAAATTTATCAACGTTGGAATTCAAGAATACAAAGACCTTTTTCTGACGCTCACGTATTTAAAACGTTTTCGTCTCTCTCTCTCTCACTATTTGTCTAGCCGCAAGTGACAGAAGGAAACAGGCGAATACGTTCTGAGTATATGAACGCCAGAAAACGCCTTATGTCTCATCTGGAAACAACCTCGAGCCAATCGATTTATACTGAAATTTCAGAAACAAAAATAAGCATCGCAACATGCAAATTCAAACATAGCAATCTTTAGGGAGGCCGCACATCAAAGAAACATGAAACGTAAAACATGAAGGATAAAACGTGAAACACGTAACATGATACTAGAACACGGCCAAACAATAGAATAGGTTACGTTCTATTCTTCTGGTTCAGTTGCTTTGTTTTGGTCAATTAAATACATGCCTAAAAATTAATAATGACCAAGAATTGAATATTGCGTTTGTTTTCGTGGCGGAAAAGTAGAAGAATTGTATAATCATAACCTGGAGAAGTACTCAAATAGACAATCACTAGAAAAAACCTGGCGAAATGTTATATATCGTTATCAATCATGTAAAAAGTTCAGGTAAGCATGAACATTGTTTTTATTCAATGAATAACATAAAACTGACATAAAAGTAACAGAAACGTAACAATATTTCATTTTTAATATGCTAAACCAAAATTTGACGAACTATAATAATTATATTAGCCACTATTGGGTATGGAAATTGAGTATGAATAAATTCGAATAAGCTGTTATGACTGTGTTTTTTTTTTGTTTTTAGACAGTGAAAGAAGAGTTGCCACGACAGCAACGGCCTCATTTCATCACTTTCCATTGTTTACTACACAAATTTCATTTTTGTTTCTTTGATTAGTATGTAAACAGGAAACGGTTTCGTTTTTCGAGATGTATTAATTTCGGCAGCACAGAACACTTATGTGCTTTGTGTTCAGTAGTTCCACGTTGGCGTTGCAATTTCATTAACTGTCGCTATTAGACGAAAACTTCGAGGTGGCTGACAGTTATACATTTCTTGAAGTAACCGATGGGTGAACAACAACAAAATTATTATCAATATATAAGGCGTCTCGACTGGAAATTCATCTTACACTCTCACATCGATGTTTCAGTGGAGGGGTGCGCTACGTTGCACCCACATTTCGTAACACCCACAATGCGTGATACCCACATTTCGATACACCTAGATTCCGTTATCCCCACATTTCGTAACACTCGCGTTCTCCGAACATACCCGAATGATGCACTGTTGCAAAAATTAACGGATATTCTGCAATTTTCTGTTAACCCAATCTAACTTAACCTAACCTAAAAGAAGGATGAATTTGGCAACAGCGCATCATTCGGGTATGTTCGGAGAGTGTGAGGAAATGTGGGGATTACGCAAGGACAGTAAACTATTTTTACAGAGGATGGCCCGATTCGCCAATTTCATTATGCTGTCAATGACGTCATCGCGATTCCGTAAACATAACCAAAAACAGATTTACAATACTAATGTTTTATTTTATTATTGATAGTCATTTCAATTGTTATGAATTCATGTTATTAACAAGTATGAAATAAAAATACTCATTATAACTATATTGGGACAATTATTTCAAGGAAATAAAAATAAAAGATGGCAAGCATATGGCATGGCATTGATGGAAATTGACAACAGTCGCTTCGTTAGAGTAGCTCAAACTTCATCATATTAGTTCCACTGCATCACGAAATGTACATATAAACTACGGAAGGAATCGTGGTGACGTCAGTTGACAGGATAACATTGCAGTATAGGGAACTGGCCATCCTGTATAATAGTTTACTGTCCTTGGGGATTACGTAATGTAGGTGTATCGAAATGTGGGTATAACGCGCATTGTGGGTGTTACGAAATGTGGGTGCAACGAGATGCTCCCCAGTGGAGGACTTCGGTCCAAGTTGCCAACCTGAAATATTCATGAAAATGTCCACCATCAGGGAAATGAAATTTTGCCGTGAATTGTGTTTGAATAGGTTCGTTATATAATCATTGACTCAAAAATTCTATTCGATTCTTAAAAACCAGTATTTCCAGAAAAATACTCATATTTCTTGAAGCTGATATCTGATTTGCCGAAAATTATGGTATATCCAACTATATATACAGTAACGAAAGAATCCGAACAAAATGTGACAGTGCATGCGCTAACCAGGTGTACTATATGTCAGAACTCACGTGCTTTCATACATCTCTGTTTTAGTCCTGAATCCTCGAATCACAGTTGATTTCTCATACTATTTAAAGGAATTACCTAGGTGGTTAACGTAAATATAATATGCTGCCTGAGTAACATATTTAAGATTGAAGGCAAGATTGAAATAGACGTTAGTTCTTTAAACGCTACTACATAGACGTATAAAATCAAATTCGTTTTCGAATTAAATAATAAGGACTGAGATTAAAACAGATGTATAATTTGGCCCTTTTACTGTTGACCAAAACGAACCCATTCAATTATTATTCACAGAACATTTCATTTCAATGATGGTAGACATTCTCACGATTATTTCAGTTCAGGTTGGCTACTTGGACCAAAGTCCTTTATTGACAAAAGTTCAGTTCTATAGCCTAAAACTTCGAAGTGGTCGCCATCTATATATATATTTTTTGAACTAACCGAAAGGTGAACAACAAATAAAAAATCTATGGAGTCTTACGAGTGTTGGATTTAAATTTATTATTTTGGAAATATATATAACTCAATACACTACAGAAGTGCGGAGTGTGAAAGAGATATGAAGTGTTGTTGTGGTTTATAAACCAAAAACAGCGAATTCATTGAAGCATTCCTACAAAATCGAGAAAAATGTGCTCGGTGTACCAGTGCTCATCTTATAATAATACTATTTCACTATATAAGTTCCCTACTAACGACAAAAAGCTTTGTCTCAGGTGGAAAAATACATCGAAAATAAGTAAACCAATAACTAAAAATATGTTTGTAAGTAGCCTCCAATTTCTAGAGGTTCTGCAAAATATAGTTTAGTGGAAGTTTCAGTTTCCACTTTGAAGCCATTTTCAAGACTTTATAACATAATAATAATAATAATAATAATAATAATAATAAAATTTATTCGTATAAGCATACAGCAGCCATCAGTAGATGGATATACACGTCAGTTTTGAAAAATGATCGAAATATGTAGCATAAGCTGAGACATCATTTCAATCTAAAATATTTTTACATAAGGACACCAAGTAACATTTACAATTAAAAATTAAAATTTGCATATAAAATAGCAAGAATAAGGCAGAATTAATAATAAAGGCTGAGGCCGTTATAGCAAGCTGGATTCATAGTACTCATTCAGATTATAATAAGCCCCCTGAGCCAGTATGCTCTTTATTGTTGATTTGAAATTATTCAGATTCATTTGTCTAATTTCTCGAGGTAAATGATTATATAGTTTGATTCCTAAATAGTCCGGGGATTTTTGGGTACGTGACAGATTGTGTCTTATGATATCAAAATTATCAGCATTCCTGGTAAGATATCCATGATGATCAGAGTGTTTTAAATACCTGTGTGAGTTGTTTTTTACATACAGGAGAGTTTTGAATATGAAAATAGATGGTAGGGTTAGGATGTTATTTTCTTTGAAAATATACCTGCAGGTGTTACCATGTGGAATATTGAAGATAAGTCTCATTATTCTTTTCTGTTTAATAAATACTTTTTCCCAGTTAACAGCGTTGCCCCATAGACAGACATTGTATGAAAGATGACTATAAACCAATGAATAGTATACACTGATGAGAGTATTCAAATTCGAGGTTTTCTTCAATTGTATAATGGCATAGAATGCTGAGCTGAGTTTTTTACTGATATGATCTATGTGTTTGTCCCAACTCACAAACTCATCTAAATGAATACCCAAAAATTTTATTTCTGATACACAGGCAACATCAGACATGATGATGCGTGAAGTATTCCTTCTGTATCTAAAGTTCATATATGTTGTCTTATCAAGATTTAATTTAATTGAATTTTGATTACACCAGTTCTGAAAAGTTATGACGATACGTTTTGTTTTTTGATACAATTCCTCAGGAGTTTGCGCAGCAACTACCACCGACGAGTCGTCTGCATACATTATTAGTCTATCGTTAATGCATTCAGGTAGATCATTAATGAAGATAAGAAACAGAAGTGGCCCCAGCACAGACCCCTGTGGAACGCCTATATCAGTATCAAATATATCAGATTTCTCGTCTTTTATTTGAACATAAAATCTGCGCTCAGATAGATATGAGTCTAGTAATTCGAGCATAGGACCTCTTATACCAATAGCATATAGTTTATCTTTGAGAAATGTAATATTAAGGCTATCAAATGCTCTCGTGAGGTCAAAGAAAACTCCGGCAACTGTGAGTCCCTTGTCTAGATACTTATACACTATATTCATGAATTCAAGCACAGCTCCTTCTGTAGATCTTCCCGATCGGAAGCCATGTTGATTAGTGGACAGAACGTTGTATTTTTCTAAGAAATGTGTGAGTTTACTGTGATATATACGCTCAAATATTTTTGAAGTGACATTTAGCAGTGAAATTGGTCTATAGTTATCAATACAAGTAGCATCCAATTTTTTATGAATAGGAATTACTTTACTTAATTTCAAGTCATTGGGAAATATACCTGTTTCAAATGATTTATTGATTAGGTAAGCCAGAGGCTCAGAAATAAGCTCTTTTAAATGTTTCAATAATTACTAAAGCCGATGTTTGCAAACATAAACTCATTATTTTTTGTGGTTATTTTCTTCCAGTCCATATGTGATAATATTCCTCGTACTGAAGACAGTTCCACCCTCTTTCAACGGTCGACATCTGTTTTTCATGTAATCCAGAATACTACATAGTTCCATTTCTATCACGGCGTTTCGATCTCTGAAATGTAAGTAAGGTGGAGTAGTTACAAATTATAACACTAACGACTAAAATAAGCTTTAACTAGGTATTAATAAATATTATTATATTATAAAGTCTTGAAAATGGCTTCAAAGTGGGAACAGAAACTTCCACTAAACTATATTTTGCAGAACCTCTAGAAATTGGAGGCTACTTGCAATCATATTTTTAGTTATTGGTTTACTTATTTTCAATGTATTTTTCCACCTGAGGAAAAGCTTTTTGTCGTTAATAGGGAACTTATGTAGTGAAATAGTATTATTATATGTTGAGCATTGGGACACCGAGCACATTTTTCTCGATTTTGTAGGAATGCTTCAATGAATTCGCTGTATTTTGGTTTATAAACCACAATAACACTTCATATCTCTTTCACTCTTCGCACTTCTGTAGTGTATTAAGTTATATATATTTCCAAAATAATAATTTTAAATCCAACACTTATAACACTCCATAGATTTTTTATTTGTTGTTCATCTTTCGGTTAGTTCAAAAAAATATATATAGATGGCGAACACTTCGAAGTTTTAGGCTATCTCTCGCTCTCTAGTATTGGCTTTTGCATCCAAGGCGCAATTGACCACCAGAGACATTGGAAGTTTTTGCGCCATCTAGCGGTTCCTGATTTTCACCTGTAGGTAGTCGTTTTCTGGAGCTCATTCATTCCATTTTCTAAACTCATCGACTTATCCGTCCGTCTCCTTCTTACTCACGAACAACCAGATCAATGTGTGTGTGTAAGAGAGATTATTACAAGAACACCTGAGGTGTTTTTCTGGCGCTCATGTATTCAATACGTATTCATCTGTCTCCTTCTCTCTCACTCACGGCCACCCTAATAGTGAGAGAGATGGAGAGACGAATACGTTTTGAATGCACGAGCGCCAGAAAACTGGTTATATTTCTGTGAATCCCTTGTGGCAACGTCGTTCGGTGCATATTCTTTGTTTGGCTGTAGTCTGTAGCTTCACGTTTGTTGCTGTACAAGCCATTTTTGAAAGTGTACTGCTGGTAATACTTAAGTTGAATTCATCCGTTTCGTATCACAATAAAAATGGCAACAAAAATTCCCGATAAACTGGAGAAACTTGTTTGCGATTATTGTCACAAGTATTTATCAGTTACACCTGTGAGAATGTTTCCTGATAAACAAATCAAATGTGGGCGGTGTTTAAACGATGGCGAAGATGATGGTGAAGACTATTTCGAGCTGCTTGTGAACGAATATTTGTTTCCTTGTGTGAACAGCTACGATGGCTGCGAAAAGCTCCTCGTCCCGTCTGAAGTTGCAGTCCACGAAAAGAGTTGCCAAAGTGGGCGGAACCCCTGCCCGATTTGTGAGGACAAAGAAATTCCCACGTTTCTGATGATCAAGCATTTCCAAGACAAACATATTGAAAATCTTCTTCAAACCAACAAATTCAGCATTGACCCGAAAGAATCTCTTGCAACTGATAAGTGGTTCTTGTACGAATTGAAGAACAGACTGTTTTTCATCAACTGCTCTTTGAACAAGTTGTTCATTTCATTGAATATTACTCATTTGGGAATTAGCAAAGAATCCGAAAGGATATTTCAGAGGTTCAGCCTCAAGAACAAGAACCGTAATACATTTCCCACACAGCACACTATCTCCTCAGGTTATCCCATTAAGGTCCCGGATGACCCAAAATGGGATAACCCACCTAGAATATCCTCGGGATATCCCAAAGTTATCACAGATTCGACACAATAACCCTGTCCAATCCCAACGCATATATCCCAGGGATAACTTAAAATGTATATCCCATGTATATTGAATTGGGTTTCATTGGCCCAAAGTGACCCCGGTTTCAATATCCCTGGGATAACATTTATAATATATTCCATGGTGATTGTTCTGGGACGAACGTGGTATTTATCAAATAATTTCGTATCACATGCTGCTTTCTGACTATGCGGAACGCGAAGCGTGGAAATGTCTAAATTTAATTTTTTTAATCCAATCAAAACGTTAGAATTTAATCTCAAGGTCATTCCGGAGTATGTGGTTGAATTTTGAGTAAACTTTTTTTAGTGAATTTGACATTTTGGCGTTCTGCTAAAGAAAAACCGAAGGCAAAAGGCGGTAAATTCAAATTTCAAACATCAGATTACAGTCATAACTTTCATGTGTCAGAAAAGGAAGAAAGATGATACTATTCACGGCAAAGAGTAGGACAGATAAGTAGAATTTTTAACTCCAAGTCAAAATGTATTGCCTGTTTTTTGGCATTGTAATAGCGTAGAAAGTTACATATAAATATAATAGAATTATTACGATTGTAATAGGAATCCCGACACAAAATGCTCTGTCCCAATCTCAGCTTTGCAGTTTGTGGAAATTGACAGATGTCACTCTTCAACTAACTCGACCAATTAAAAAGACAAGTCTCGAAACCGAACCACTTGGTGTACTCTTTGCCCGAAACACCGCAACACCGCAGTCAATGAAGTCTGCGGTCTGCGCGCTAAAAATATTTTTAAGGTAAGGTTATGTTATACCGGCAACAAGCTCTTAGCTTTTTTTTATAATCGTGAGATTTGTTAATAAAGTGAAAGTGTGTTTTGTTAGTAATTTTGCATCATCCAATGCTCAAATTTGCAGTGATCGGTCCTGTGCTGCGACTGGATTTATGAGAAAGTGAATAAAATAAGTACCTAAAATAGATATACATTCAAGTGGAATTCATACAGGTCAGTAACACCAACGGTCACAGTTTCATCTTGGCTAATCGACCATTATTATTAAAGATCATACTACACTTCATTTTCACAGGCCATTAAATTTGAACTTTCATATTGGTTGTAGTCAAACTATCAAAATGTTGAATTCAAGAAAGAAAAGCAGAACATCTTATTTCCGTCATTTGAAGATTGATAGGGATAGATTACTTGCCCTCGTCCAAGAACATGATAATGAAAGTGCTGAAAGCATAGATGAAGATGAAATACATATGGAATCAAGTCAGTGTAGCGAAACAGATTTTCATTCAGATGATGCTTGCTCTCTTCCTTTCGATGGTCATCTTGACAATGAAACTGATTTCAGTTATGAACCACCTCAACATGTGGTACAAACTGGGCAAAACCTCAATGGAATACCAAAACAGATTGATTGCAATAATTCTAACTTGAAAATTCAATTAGGGGAATGGGCCATTTCAAATAATGTAAATCATTCGGCACTGGGGGAATTATTGAAAGTTTTAAAACCTCACTTTATCGATTTACCTATTGATGCAAGAACTCTTCTTCATACTCCTCGGCAGACAATAACAAAAACAGTACATCCTGGGGAGTATTATCATTTTGGGCTGGAGCGAGCTGTGAATTTCTTGTTAAATAATACGTCTCGAAAAAATATTGCTAACTGTGAAGTATGTGTTAACATTGATGGACTACCACTGAGTAAGAGTTCTGGTAGCCAATTTTATCCCATTCTGATTTCACTTTTTCCTGTTGAGAATTTAGTTGGTATTGTTGGAATATATCATGGATATGAAAAGCCACAAGATCCAAACTTATTTTTGAGGGATTTTGTGAATGACGCTATAAAATTAACAGAAAATGGAATAATTCATAATAATCAGAAACTGCCATTTAGGATAAAAGGTTTTATTTGTGATGCCCCAGCAAAATCTTATGTAAAATGCATCAAAAGCCATACAGGCTATTTTTCATGCACGAAATGTTTTCAGGAAGGTGAATACCTAAATAACAGGATGTGTTTTCCTGAAATCCATTTCAGAGAAAGGACCGATGCAGATTTTCTTTCTAAGGAACAGGAGGAACATCACACAGGCACTAGTATTTTACATGAGATTCCAAATTTAGGCCTTGTCTCTTCATTTCCACTTGATTATATGCATCTTTTATGCTTAGGGGTCACAAAAAAACTACTAGTATCAATGTGGATGTGTGGTAAACCTCCTTTTAAACTGTCCTATCACCAAATCACTCAAATTTCGGATTCATTGAAATCACAATCTTCCAATATACCGATAGAATTTTGTAGAAAACCTCGTTCACTAAATGAAGCGAAACGGTGGAAAGCTACTGAATTCCGTCAATTTCTTTTATATACAGGTCCAGTGGTATTAAAGTCTGTTCTTGATAAAAAAAAATATTTAAATTTTTTGTCCTTGCATGTATCAGTCAGAATTATGTGTTCAAACCAAATAAATCATGATAACATAGAGTACGCTAATTCATTAATGGTATTTTTTGTTGAAACGTTTTCCAAATTATATGGCAATGAATTCATCTCCCACAACATTCACAATTTACTACATATTTCCCAAGATATTTATAATTTTGGCACTCTTGATACCTTCAGTGCATTCCCATTTGAAAATTTCATGCAGTTCCTCAAAAAGTATATCCGAAAATCTGATAAACCACTGCCACAAGTTGCTAGACGTATTGAAGAATCAGAAAGAATATTCACAATGAGACAGGGTCTATCAGAATTCCAATGCCAACCTTTGAAAGAACATCGAAATGGACCTCTCATTGAAAATTGTCAAGACCCACAATTTCTAGAATACCAATTCAAGAAGTTTAAATTAAAATCAAAACATCCCAATAACTGTGGTAGATTAAAAGATGGCAGTATAATAGTAGTTGAAAATTTTGCTTCCCATAATGGAAATACTGTTGTTATTGGTAGAAAATTTGAAAATGTTGAAGATTTCTTTACTAAGCCCTGTAATTCATCCAATATACTCATATATGAAGTGAAAAATTTGAGCCCCTTGATGTTTTGGTGTGTTGAAGAAGTAGATTTCAAGTATGTTAAATTAACAACCGTGGCAGATAGTTACGTTGTGATACCTCTTTTACATTTGGAATCATAGAAGAATAAGAAAATAACTTCTCTGGCAGGATTATTTATAAGTAATTATGAAATAGTCCGCAAGCCATCGTACAAAATCTGAAGTGATTACCAGCAAGCTGTAACTTTGTATACTGTTTGAGTATGCAGGCAGAGTCCGCCAAGATTTCGCAGAGAGGAAGTCTTGAAAGTGGTAAGTTTTTCTTTGGTGGTAAGTTTTTCGGGCTTCTACGCAAATAAAAAAAAATGTGATGTTACTTACGTAGTTTTGTCTCTTGAACACGAATCTGAAAATATTTTGCGGCGTTCTCTACTACTTTCCGAGATATGGCTCTCCAAACATTGAAATTTTCAATGTTTGGAGAGCCATATCTCGGAAAGTAGTAGAGAACGCCGCAAAATATTTTCAGATTCGTGTTCAGGAGACAAAACTACGCAAGTAACAACACTTTTTTTTTCGACTTGCGTAGAAGCCCGAAAAACTTACCACCAAAAAAAAACTTACCACTGTCAAGGTTTCCTCTCTGCGAAATCTTGGCGGACTCTGCATACTCAAACTGTATACAAAGTTACAGCTTGCTGGTAATCGCTTAATATTTTGTACGATGGCTTGCGGACTAAAAGCAGTCTTCCTAGATAAACCAAATGAACCTCTATAATGGGTACCTATGTGTGGGTTGAATATTTTTGGAAAAGTGCTACAACATACTTCGATTAATCAAGGACATCAACTTTCATTTTGAGTTAGCTCACTGTTAAATATCCAGATAATAATAATATCTTTTATTGCCATAAAACCAACAACCAGACAGCAACAACAAATAGGTAGATGATAATGATATTTTAGTGTTCTTAACAAATATTTGAAAACTTCAAACTGGCTGTCAGCCTTGAATATTTATTCAATTTGGTGTTATCGATAGTATGGACTAATTTGTAATTCATGTAAAGTCAATCCTGAAGAGAATTTATTAAAATACTTAATTATATAGGAATAAATATATTAGCCATTCTAGGTTGCACTTTATAATTTTTTTAACCTGTTACAAGTTTTTTCAAATTGATGATACTTCGACCAATTTCAGGATCATCTCATAGAGTTGAACAAACAATAAAAGATGTGGGTAATAGCAAATTTTACTCTGGAAAATGCTGTGGAAGTTGTCCCCCAGCAATGGATTCATGAGAACCAATGTTACTGGCCACCCTATAGGGGCCCTAAACTGAAATCAGCCATAGCTGATAAACATAAAGTTGGTGATGATTGGGATTTCCATCCCATAAGGATACTAAATAAAAATAAAATATATGGTAAGAATAATTATTTAATTTCTTATATTTTTAGCACTCATCAAATCTTTAAGGCTTGCAATAAGCCTATTATTGAAAAAAATCTACCTCCTTTGAAGCTCAAAAGTTCAACAGCCATTCTTTTCTTGCAAAAGTAACTAATTTTTACGTTTTCATTTATATTTCAGATGATCTTGTTAAGGCCCGTAATGCCTGTGAAAGGGCTCAATTCACTTCAGACTGCTCTGAAAATGAAGCAAAAAGAGTAATAAAACGAAAAGTGTTGAGTAGTTCTAGTAGCTCTTCAGAGGATGAATTCCAGCAGAAGTTACCCCAAGTCCCAGAAGGTGAATCCTATTAAAATATAATCAGTGGTAATTACTATCATTACTGACATTTTGATTGTAGGTTTCTCCGAAAAGGACATGAACAGAAAAAGTAAGATGAAGCCTCAGTTTGAGAAGAAAAACAATCTCTCTGGATCCTCTCATAGTAAGAATTATAATTACTTTTTAATAAAAGTGTTTCTTAATCTTTTCAATGAGAGTTATCAAAACAAAAATTTGTGGGTTTAATGAATATCAGAAGGAGGATTATTTGCATTAATTTATCTATGAAGATTTAGTTTTTGTGAAACTTTCAACATTTAAGGTTGTTTTGGGGGAAAACAAAGTTTGGCTGTGAAGTACATGCATGTTCATTGTAAAATATTACAAAAAGGAAACTATCACATTTTGTTTTAACTTACAGTTTCAATTCCACAAAACAGTGAAGAACCAAGGAACAAAGAGTTTGAATTTCAAGTCTTGAGAAAACTCAGTACTCTTACCATGAAAATTCAACAAATCGGTGAAGATATTGCCAGTATAAGAGAAACTTTGCTGGAGAAAAATTTGGATTTGCCAACAGTAGCAGAGGAAGAATTCCTTTATCAATTTCCTACAGATTCCCTTACATCTTTTGAAAATTTGGACCGACTTCTTGAAAATAAAAGAGAATATGAAAAATTTGTAAGTATGCTACTATATTGTTTGTCTCTAAATACAGGGTGTTTCTAAATTCAATACAAATAAGACTTTTTTTTCTAATAAACATGGGTCCGCAACCTATTCATTTCTGAGATACAGGATGTTGAAATTTAACAAAAAAGTCAGTTCTTTCTTAATATCACTAAAACCGGTTTGGCTTTTTTTTCAATTTTTATACATACAAAGTACTCTTAGAAATACATTTTTTACATGATGAAAGTTTTCTTAATTTTCTTCAGTGGCGTCCCTGTATATGTGCCCTGTCATATTTTTTATCAAAATAATGATACGCTACTGACATTTTTTCGTCTGACAGACGGTTTTCGATTTAAAAAAATATTTTGCTTGTACCTATGCGATTTTTTGTTGGTCTCATGAATGCATTTTGTTTTTTAAATCGAAAACCGTTCGCCATTCGAAAAACAGTCAAGAGACCATTTTTATGAGTAGATAGAAGAGAATCATGAATATAGTATTAATTTTAAAAAAAACAGTGGCGTATCATTATCATTTTTGTTAAATTTCAACACCCTGTATCTCAAAAATGAAGGCCTTTTGGACCCATTTTTATATGAACTTTTCACCTTATAAATAACTGAGGAATCATCCTGTGAAATATCGGACACTTATTACATAACACCCTGTATAATCTCGTTTTGATGAGATTCGTTTTTCCTTCACAATCATAGTGTTATCCTTGTTATAAAAATGCATTATTTTCAAATTACAGGTTTTGTACCTGGAAAAAATTGGTGGCAACACAGTATATGACTGTGTGAAAAGGATCCATTCAAGGATTTTATCAGATGAAGTTGCATCGGAATATAATTGGCATGGGCTAAAAGGAAAGAAAATCTTCAAACATTCCTTTCTTGCTAAAGCAACAATTGGTGAGTAAAACATTTTTTTTTTGGTATATTTGAAAATCGGAAATGTCCTTTCAGAAGCAATTTTGAAAAATAAACAAATCGTGACATCCGAAAAAAACATTGAAGAAGCTGTAAAAAGTTGGCTGAGACATGCCAAAGACAGATTGGCGAGGAAAGGACTAGCAGAACCAGAGCAGAATATACAATAACAAGAACAACAATATAGTACCATGCAGTAGAGTATTTCGAAAAATATGTTCAATATAATATAAAATACTCAGATATCTCAAATTTTTTCTCTCATTTCAAACCAATTTCAACCCTTTTATTTAAGACGATACATCTATCATGTATTGAACAACCTGTACTGTATATACTGTTTATACAATGCCTTGGGTTATTAGTGGGATATAGGAAACCATTCCACCCCTATATTCCCAGGGATTCCCTAATACAAAATGCATATATCCCAGGAATATTTTGAAATCTTAAGATATATCCTTAGTATATCCCACGGATCTTTTATATTTGTCCCAAGAATATAGAAAAGTATGTTCCTGGGTTACCTGTGGGATATAGAAAACAGTCCCACCTCTATATCCCCAGAATATCCCTGGTACAAACTGGATATATTCCAGGGATATTTCTTAATCCCGGACAGATATCCTCTGTATATCCCATGGATTGCTTTGTGCTGTTTGGGTTACTATGGAAGAACCGTGTTGTCCACACAAGACAAATGATGTACGATCAACAGTGGCCAAAATGAGATTCGACCCAAAGACCCCAATTGATGTCAATTTTGAAATACATTTTTTTTCCTCCGAGATGGCTGTTACGAAACAATCTCAAAATGATGCAATGTTGGTTCTGGGTCAAAAGTCAACATTGATTGGGAAGAGAAGTTGGCAAATAAGGAAGAATGCTTCTCTGACA
The DNA here is from genome assembly GCA_032362365.1 of Zygogramma bicolorata. Classification (NCBI taxonomy): domain Eukaryota; kingdom Metazoa; phylum Arthropoda; class Insecta; order Coleoptera; family Chrysomelidae; genus Zygogramma; species Zygogramma bicolorata. The sequence goes on from JAVJAQ010002021.1 coordinate 3,513,039, forward strand.
GAAGTGGATTTTCCTGAAGATGATTTAATAAAGTCTAGGTACGTTTTTTTGGGTGATTGCAGAGACAGAACTTTATCAATGGGTTCAACATTTGATTATTATATAAAATCTAGGAGAAAGATTTTTCTAAGCTGCTTTGTATGTGCAGAATTGGAATATACACCAGACTGTTTTGATGATGAAGACTTTATTGATATTGTAATGGTTTCTGAAACAGCTGAGGAGGCATACCCGATCTGTTTTATGTGTAATCGTCACCCCAAGACTTTGAAGTTGCCTAACAAGAAATATATGAGCTTTTCATATTTCAAGAATATAAAACTTTTTTGTCTTTGGGATTGTGACGTGACCATTCCCATAGATGGAGTTCTTGCACATGAGTTTGCATGCGAAAAACAGCCCTCTAGATTGTGCCCATTAGAATCGTGCTCGATGAAAGGAAAACTGGATGAAATTCAAGAACATTTCGAGGAGGTGCATTCTCCAGAATATTTGTTAACATACAAATCATTCATCTATGTAGGTTTGGACCCATTGAAGTTGACTACCAAATACTTCTTCCTAGTTAGGAATGTGTTTGTCTTTGTTGAATTGACGTGGACTCGCCCTTTATGGAATATGAAATTCAGATTATGCGGCAAGAAAGAGACTTTTGCTGGGATGAAACTCAAGGCAATGGTCAAGGATGGAGAAAAAATTTTGAATTTGGCTGAATATCCTCAACCAATACAGTTTTACCACATGAACAAAGTGGGAATAAAATGTTATTTGGAGAAATGAGTGCAATGAGGGATCCGCAGAGAACTTTGAGTTGATTATGTCAAAATATTGCAAATGAATCACTCATATGTACTAGAGCTATTACTTGCATGCTTTATTCGTTTTAAAACACTGCTGAAATGAATTCACGGTGAAGAATTTTCTAATGATTTCATTAATTGATATTTTATTTTTTATATATCAGTAATATTGACAATAAAATGAAAACAAAGACTTTGTTTTTTCATCAAAACCAAACACTACCTGGGAGACTGCTAATTTGATTATCTGATCAATAATTTTGTTTATTTTGGTATAGTATTGTGATCTTCAAAACAAGCGTTCAAAACATGTTTGAAACACTAAAAAAATGTGTTTCGAACATTTGTTAATCTTAAATTTATTTTTTTATTATTTTGAAAAAACTTGAATACAACTCAGCTTTTTATCAATACATAATTGTAACTGAGAACTATATACCTGATATTAGAAGTATAAAAGTGCTTAATAAAAATATACTTTCAAAAATAATATGCAAATAACATAAAATAATATAGATATGCAACATACGAACAAGAAAACTACTTAAAATCAAACGTACTTCATCAATATCAATCGGTCTCTAGGTATTAAAATGTTTTGATATATACGGTTCCTAAGTGTGGTATGGAGAAATCTGAATGCAGAAAATAGTCTAAATCTTTTATTTTTAAAATAGTTTTAGACAACAGTTGTTTGAAACTGTTCAAAACTTTTTTGCAAGGTGTTTAAAAAAACAGAAAAAACAGATTGTTTTGTTTTTTGAAAAAATGTGTTTTTTGTCATTCACGGTTGTAATACATAGGGGAGCAGGAAGGTAGTTGAAAAAGTGTTCATTATATCTTTATTTGGGTATTGTAATCAATTTTAAGGGCTATCAAAAATGTACACGTATTTTTTTCATTATTCAAGTTTCCTGAAATTGTATGTCCTTTCTCAAGAATAGACGCCCATATATAACACTATTTCAGGGAGTCGAATGATGAACCAGCATGAATCATGTTCAGGATATATGAAACGAAACGATTGACTTGATACATGGGAAAAGTTAATTCCTACCAAAAAATGGGAAAGTTTGTGACCAAATATTATTGAAAGTTCAGTTTCAAAATAGTGAAACCTGAAAAAACCATTCACGATGAGTGCATTATAATTTTTTTTGGAAATTCGAAAAATATTTATGATTTCCCGTACTATTATTCCTGTGCTGCATTTCTTCGCGATTATTTCAAGATGTTTCGTCATGAAAGCCATGAAAAAATATTTGGATAGGAAATTCACTTTTTTCCTAGCTGTGTTTGGTCAATTTTACCGCTAAAAAGTGACGGCATAAAGTGCTCAAAGTAATGGTGGATTTATGCAGCAATCGGAATTCGTAAGATGTTAAGTCAATGACTTTCAATAAGAGCGTTCATGCAGTTATCGTAAATCGAAATTCGTAACAAAAGAGAAAAGTTGACAAACTTTCAACTCTTTCGAGCTGAGACTTCCGATTTTTTGAACAGCGCATGCTTCATGCTTTATCCAGTTTGGATTACAGCTCTTTTTTAGCGTTGAATCGTATTCAAATTCAATGATGTTTTGAAAACATACTCAACTTTACGTCATTGATTGGCTGATCGCAAAAACGTAATATTTTTAAAATAGTGTCGTCATTCGTCAAGTGACAAAAGACAACATTCAACTTTGATTAATAGCTTAGAATTTATTTTTGTGTTTTCGAAATGAATTTTACCATTCTTGCCCTCATAAATGAGATGATACGAAAAAGGAACACTTTCAATTCTGAACGAAAACAAGTCAATAAAATAACACCAACAATGACAATTGACAGCTTTGAATCATTCAATTCTGTGGTTTCAAAACAATGCAGAGTTTTACAAAATATTTTTTCTACATCACCGTTTCAACGTTAAAATGTAAAGTTTTTAAAACGGGCCAAATAATTTTTAAAAAGTGGAATAATAAAAAACGGATTTGACTCTGCTCGGATTGCTGCATGTATGGTTTATATTTTGTTATGAATTAAGATTTACGAGTTCCGAATGGCGTTTGCTGCATGAATCCACCATTATTATTTCATATAGCAGCATCGTCCTGAACATAAAATGCATGCAAGCTGGGTCATTTGAGACCCTGAAAGTTTCATGCTGGGCTATAGTCTGAAGAATGTGAATTTAAAAGGGATTTTAAGATATCATTTGTATGGTTTTATATTATCGGGCTCTACTTTCTAAATGAACCATTTATGAATCTTCTGTGAAGAACTGGTTGAGAAGATCATCAAAATGGCATCATCAATCTCCATTTCAACTCACTCACTTCCCAAAGAGCACAAGTACGTCCAGTGGACGTACTGCATATGTACGGTGAGGATGCATTGTACGTATTTAGGACGTACTTTTGTCTCCGACAGACGTACATAAGACCTCCCTGCGACTTACCGTTTCCGCATAGTCGGTAATCCCAGGTACGTACTTTTCTAGTCTACACAGGACCTGAAATGTACAGAAAGGGGAACTGTTTGGGACATTCCGAAAACGTACATTTTCCATTCTGTGTGCGCTATACCAAGTAGAACAAACATATTTGACCAATATTGGTTCAATATTACGGGAATATTAACCTTATATTGTAGATGATATCAATAGTGGCCACAAAAAAAATGTGAGCATTCGGCGATATTAGATCAATATTCGAAAACAACGTAATGATATATCATTCGATATCACTTAATGAATCTAAGTTTTCATATTCGGGATTATTCATTTCTTTTTTACCAAATAGTCAAGTTGGAAATTTTACTCATTCAAGTGTACTAACCATCTAACCGAATACTTACTTGGAAAAAGACCTGGCTGCTGCGGGGCTTGAACTCTCGACCTTTTCTATGGAGATATTATTGTCGACCACTGTTATGCTCTACGGCATGGAGATACTTGTTTTTAAGAAGGAGTTGGGTGCTATAGATGTGATGACTTCAAGTTAGTTTTGTTCGAGATAATATTAAAATTTTAGAAAGTTCAGTAACAATGAAAATATATTCGAAAAAACACTAAAGGATCACTGTCTCATGTGATGGCGGTTTTGGAATATCAAACTTGCTGTGCAAAAAATTCTGTATGTAATTTTCTGGTATTTAAATTCACCACATGTCGATGTTTCAATTTTTCCAAATTTTTTTAGAAATAATTCATTATGAATATTGCATTACCAATATTGATATATGTTTGAATACACTAAGTATTCACTCTCAAAATCCCAATACCCCTTGAACCGAAAGGGACCCAATACGTACGTACTCGGGAGGTCCAAACAGTATGTACATACTAACAGAAATGTAGAAAATGAAAGGAACCCAATCCGTACGTACTTGGGAGGTCCAAACAGTATGTACAAAAAAGTACGTCAACGAGACGTCCAGATAGTATGTACATACGATTTCCAAAAATGTACGTCATTACTATGTCCCGCAGACGTTTCGAAAGATACGTATCTGAAAGGGACTCAATATGTACGCACCTGGAAGGTCCAAATAGTACGAACATAGTTCTTCCAAACATGTACGTAAATGATACGTCTGAGCAGTACGTACATGGGATTCACAAAAAAACAGGTCATTGGTATGTCCCTGATTCATTCCGAAAAGTACGTACCTGAAGAGGAGTTAATGTAAACGTATCAGGGACACTCAATAAAGTACGTACATAGTCGGTCTCGGTAGTGTAGTGGTTAGCATATCTGCCTATCAAGCGGAAGGCCGGGGTTCGAATCCTCGCCGGGCCACCGTGCTGGGTAATCGCACGTTAAAAGGTAAGGCCTCGTTGATCCATTGCTCACACAAGTTTCGACTTCTGAGGGTTGACGTTCGTCAGCTGGTTAACGAAAACGAACAATTTTAGAACGAACAATAGTACTTCCAAGCATGTACGTTTTTATTACATTCCGATTGGAACGGGACCAAGTATGTACCTACATGGGACGTCTAACCAGTACATACATGGTACATCCGGTAATGTACGTTCTTCGAATGTCTCCTATACGTCCCGGGACGTATCGACGTAACTGGGACATAAATGGTTCGTCTTCAGGACGTCGTGTGCTATTTGGGTTCTCTCATTCACCGAACAGAAAAACAGACCCGGAAACCAAATTTAAAAAAAAAGTTACTTCATAATCCACCATAACCTGCACACTAGAGACAAATATTTTACAAAAATTAAAGTTTGCGAACTCTTAGGGTGGATTTATGAAAAAAAAAAAAAATTCTACTAGCGTGCGGAGAAATTCACTTTCCGCACTCATTTTAGTGTTTATAGAGTTACTTTTTCGCACCAGCGCGGAAAAAACTTTTTTATGCACTAGTGCGGAAAGGAAATCTCAGAATACTGACATTTGAATATTCAAAATAAATATTTGTGCGATTGTAGTTTACAGAATGACCAAAAATGAGGAAATTCATTTATTTTGCTATAATTTTTGATAAAAAAAAGGATGTTTTAATAATTTTCTCAAAAGCCCTGGCATGAGCCTCATCAACTGAATGTCAAATAACAACAAACATCTGACATTTTTCATTTGTCACTTTGAATTACCTTAGCAACAAAAAAAACATAAATTTGTCAGTCAAAACCAAGAAACTACCTTGTCAAAACCATTTTACCGTCGCAGTTTTTTCTAGTAAGATTATTTTCCATGGATTCTTCAGATGAAGGTTTGCCAGAGTCAGTTTTGAAATTTAAGTTCTTCAAGGTCACGGCATATATAAAAAACAAAACATTGATTTAACCAAAAAAGGCAAAAATTTGCTCAAAAGAAATTTTTTGAGTTTAAAAATGAGGCGCCTGACGAAAATTATCTTCCTATGAAAGTCGCTACGATTTTCAGGTGCATGCAGACAAGAAGAATTGACAAATTGTACCTCAATACTTTTATCTTCATATTACGTTATCACACTTTTTTAGTTGAAATAAAACAAGAATTTTCATAATTGTTTTTGTAAGTTATACACAGTAAAATAACGAATAATTTCAGTATGGATCATGAAAATTTTAATACATCTACAATTCAGTGAAAACAACAAAAAATCCAATATTTACCCATAATTATTATAACGGAATGAGAACGCAAGTTCATTGAACGTTTGAATTCAATTCTAATGAAAAAATGAAAATAATATTTCTTGAGAATTATATCAAATGTTAAATGGTAGCATTGATTTTTATTTTTCGGTGATGTTTTTCCTTCTCCCTCTCAAGCCAAGATCTCACAGCTAAATCTGTTTCCCCGAGGGAAGTATGTAGATGATTGATATCAGCAGCATTGTTCAAAGAAAAGAAAATTAAAGGTGCAAATTGGAGGGATGCAAAAATAAGACCCACATTCTTTGTTCCAAGTGTGAAGTTCATCTGTGTTTGATGAAAGGGAGAAATGGTTTTTCAAAATTTCATTCTGAAAAGGGTTTTTCAATTTGTTTATTTGAATAAATTTTTCCATCAGAAATTTATGTTGACTTTCTTTTACCACTCCAAGGAACGATGTCCCTGCTGACGGACCTATCAAAAATCTATAAAAATCTCTGAAGCATGACAATGTAATCTAATTGAACAAAATACTTTTTCTGGTAAAAAATACCAGATGTCCACTTCAGAGGCACTTTTCCCTCAGGAGGGACAAATTCACTGACAGGGTTAAATTCTCATTATATTTTGTGTTATGAAGGATGGCAAAAATTCTGCCTGATTTTTGTAACTATGTGATGAAAACTACAGATACATTTACACATTTCTATAACTTAAGATAACTTAGATAAGTTCCTTTCTATTGTTTTAACTCAGCTATGGAATTGTGTTGAGTTATTTATATCATTGCTAATAGGTTCAAAACTTCAATTGATATTTCGCTGGAGAATGTTGGTTTTACAAGCACAAAAAAATATTGTTTTTCAAAATACCTACTACAGAGAGAATATGACACATATCTGGAAAATAGTGAGAGTTACAAGGGAAATATCACAAAATTGTTGGCAGTTTTTCTGTAAGTTTTGAAATATCTTTTGCGTAGTATTGAAGTCATTCAGCTAATGAAGTTTTCGATTGAAATAAAACTAAAAGTTGAAATAAAAGTGTTCATTTTCAAATGAGTTATGAGAGATAAATACAGAGGAAATATAAGGACAAATATCTCTTTCAGAGAAGCCTCAAAATTTTAAGTGAAATTCAAAATAAATTTCTTCAATTTTTTTTCAATGATTTTTGAAGTAAATAATATGAAGCAGATTCAAATTTCAGAAATAATATCTTCAAAAATATTCACTATAGTCAAAAAAGGATTCAACTTGATCGTTGTTTTCTTTACATGGAGTTTGAAATAAAAAAAATGTTGACAAAGAAGAAGACTACTAAAAAAGAAGTCCTATGAAAGCCAATGGGAAAAATCGGGAAGCAATGAGAAAAACAATGGAAATTTATCAACAATCTATTAAAAAGTAAAACAAATATAAATAAAATTGAAAGTATAGAACAGGATGGTCAGATTATCTGTGATAATAAATAACTGGGAAACAAGTTTAATAGCTATTTTTTAAATATACGAAAAAATATAGCGGACAACATAGAAAAAAAATCAAGTAGATTGGAGGTATGAAGAAATCTGGAATAGTAACTCCATAGTAATGTATGAAACTGAATTTGAAATATTAGAAGCATTTAATGGACTTAATACTAATGCAGCATCAGGGTATGATGAGATTACTACAAGACATCCTCACGTTGAAACAAGTCTTCGTCCCTAGATTGGTTAAATTGATAAATGAAACATTTCATGGGGGTATTTATCCAGAAGTACTAAAAGTTGGGAAAGTATTTCCACTTCACAAAAGTGGGTCATTATCAAAGATTGATAACTATAGGCCAAATAGACTTGTTTCTTGCTTCTCAAGGCTGCGATAGAATTAATGATAAAAAAACGGAAAATGAACTGTATGTATGAAGAAGTTGGATTTGATGACTATCAATATGGCTTTCAAGAAAATAGTAGTACTCTCAGTACAACAACTGATTTTGTGAGGTACATCCCGGGAGAATTTGATAAAAAAATGTATGTACTGACAGTATTTGTAGACTTGCGGAAGGCCTTTGATGGTGTGAACCACAAAATATTCTTGAATAAATTGGAAAATTTGGGAATAAGAGCTAACTTTCTCACATGACACTCATCCTACCTTTCAAATAGTGAGCAGAGTTTATTTGAATGGTAATTTTAGTGATGTCAGTTATTAAAACTATGGAGTTCCTCAGGGCTTCGTTTTAGGTCCGTTTTGATATACACTGCTATAGTAAGGAGTCTAGAGAGGGCAAATCTGTTTGCAAAATACTATACGTAGCAGATGACACAATATTAGTTGATGTATCGAGAGATCTGACGGATTTGGAAAGAAATGTAAACAGTGATTTGTGCAGATGTCAGAGATGATTAGAAAAAAATAAACTCCAGATCAACGTAACGAAAACAACTTACATTCTTTCCAAACAAAAAATATAAGAGAACTGGCTTTACGAATGAAATTAGGTCAAGATATCATGCAATAGGGTGGAAAAAACAAAATACTTGGTTTTAATAATAGACGAAAACTAGAATTGGAGCAAACATATAGGATATATTGAAAAAAGATTGGTGCAATTTATCAATGCAGACACTATTTGTGAACATGTGGGATAACATTAATGGGTGAAGTACAAAGAATCCAGCACAAAATAAAGTTTTATTTAATTGTTATTTCAGAACGAGCACTGATATAATATATACACAAACTGGGTATGAGACATACTAAGGATTGAACAGAGTAAATTCCTTTTTGAAGTAACCAAAAACAACTTCAATAGTGTTGGTAACTGATGTACATATATACAATACTAGAATACAAAATAGTTATCATTTCAATTTCGTTAGAACGAACATAGGATTAAACAACCCTATAAATGAATGTATTGAGATATTCAACGGTTTGCCGGAGTCCATAATCTAACGTACAATCTATTTAAAGGAAATTAAATATGTACATTATGAATGATTAATGTTATATATTTACACCAAATAAAATCAATCTGTGATATGATATGTGATAAGTATATAGATTCTAGTTATGTAGTTTGAATATGTATTTTCTTACTGTGTTGTAATTGTATCTATGTAGTTGTAGATGTGATCCGGGACCGGCACTGTAGATGTCGATTAGGAATCAGCTTTTTCAAATGATTGATTTGCCGCATATTTCATATTTATTGTCTTTTGTTTCATTGTGAACAGAAATTATTTGAATGAAGTTCTTGAAAAAAAAAGTGCAGCTTTTTCCAAACTTCATTAGAACAACTAGTATACGATTTATTCATTTTCAATTTTCGTAAATCTAATACATTTTCTATTAATTCTTGCTTCCTTCAGTTTCGAAAAATATTTGAAACATTCAAAATTGATATTCTTCGCAATGGCAACCAATATAACTTAAAGAAATAACTCAAGTCGCTGCAACCTATCGCACCAAAAAAGATCCATGATATTCTAAAAGCTGCATGAATACATGAATTAAAACCCTGTTTCATTTTGAATTTTTGGGATTGTAATAAATTCACCTTACAGCTTGTTTTTTTCAGTTCTGAAGAATTAGTGGAATATTTAAAATTATCCAGATGAACTGAACTGGATTGCCCAATGGAATCTCGCATTTGAATGATTTTTTTATCTTTGCAGGGCCACCCATACGCTGTCGTATCATTGTACATATTTTCAGAAACAACTCTGAAATTTGATTCAACAACTACCAATGTATATTATTTCATAGTGCATAGTTTTCGAAAACATTGCCCGAATTATTATAAAATTTTTCTAAATTGTTGTTCTAAAATTGTTCGTTTTCGTTAACCAGCTGACGAACGTCAACCCTCAAAAGTCGAAACTTGTGCGAGCAATTAATCAACGAGGCCTCACCTTTTAACGTGCGATTACCCAGCACGGTGGCCCGGCGAGGATTCGAACCCCGGCCTTTCGCTTGATAGGCAGATATGCTAACCACTATACCACCAAGACCACTAAACCATTAAAGCTTGACAGTAAGTAGCCATAGCTAATATGTGAATTTATTTCTTAAATTATTTTAACCAAGCTTTGTCAATGAGATATTAATCTTTAGATAATAAAGCATATTTTGATTTTTGACTTTGAAACATGATATAATTATATATTAGGTGATTTGGATAATGTTCAATTGTGATGGTTGTAAAACATTCAGTACATTTGCTATTATCAAAATACCGTTATTACGATGTCCTAGCCCTAGGGAAATATATATGATCAATATAGTCGTTATGTATCATTAATAATGAAATGAAAAGTTAAAACAGTCAAGGTACCCAAAGTACATCATAATAGTAGATCAAACCACGAGTCAATAATGAAAGCTATTATTCTTGAGGAATATTACTAATTATTGGGGTAGTATACCATACTTTATTTACGACTAATTTATTCAACGTAAATGAATGATTTTTCAGTTTCATTCATCTCAATACTCAATACAAATCCACGACATACGCGTTTGACACTTTGGTTATATTCAAGTTATATTATTTCCATGGTAATATTCAATTCGAGAAATTTTGTGATAGGACTACAAGAGGGAATAAAGGCAGAGACTAATAATCCCTCGCCATTATTCCCGAGGGGAATAATATATAACATTATAGAGCAAAAACAATAAGTATAATACTCACATTATGTACTTATTAGTCATAAATAAAATAGAATGAATTGTCATTATGAAACTATAGCTACCTATTGTCTGACAGTTTATTTTTATGAGTAGGAAGTCATATAAATATGTTAACATGCATTTTTGGCATTCATTTTTCCAAAAAACATTTCATTTGCACAGTTTCAATGTGACAAAACTCTTTTACTTGACCTTGCTCGACATGTCCCAGAAACTTCTCAGTGGCAACATCAAAAAGCATGGCTTTGACCTTCAATCCAGCAAAAGTATTTTTCTCGCCGCAGAAACCAATTTTCGCATGCCATTGAGGTTTATTCCACTTAAATTCTACAAAGATGAATGCATTCCTAGTCATGAGAAATTGTTTGATAGGTGACTTCGAAGGAACCAAATTCAAGTTGGCAACGGACTTGAAAAAAAAATAATTTTCTGGATGATGCTGTCGAAAATGTTTGAAGATATCTATCACTTTTCCTTTCATGGTACATGATTCGAGTGGACACAGTCTAAGTGGCTGCTGACTACAAGAAGCTTCATGTTGGAGAGCATTGTCTAAGAGGTTGACTGAATTACAAAAAATGCAGAACAACTGTATCTTTTTGAACATTGACGTAGGCAAGAAATATTTCCATGCAGGAACGTGAAGACTTTTGGAACAAGGAGAACACATTGGGTATGCCACATTTTTAGCAGGGAACATATCGCTCAGCATAGGAACATAAGAATCATTTTTCAAAAAGAATGTCGAATATTCATATTCACAACATCTGAAGCAACGTAGAAATACTTTTTTATTATTATTACGGATGTCCGCACAAAAATCAGATGTTGGATTAACTGTAATACGGTTCGATTTTCTCAAATCACTATCCAGAAAAATTGATCTGGCCCGTGAAAAATCCATTTCAGAAAAGTGCCCTTCAGATACTAACAACAAAGCATTTTTTCTCCCATTTCTTCTCACAACTGAATCTGAGAGTAACACAGCTGGTTCTGATGGTACCATTGTATTACCATTCTGAGATGGTTTCATAACCTGCATCTCGGAGATGAGTATGTTTCTACAAATTTCAATTTGGAAAGTTACCATAATCAAATCCGCATGATTCAATTCAGACATATTCACTCTCAAACCCATATTTCCTGTCCTGTGATTGTGTGGAAGACACACTCTCTTCTCTGAAATTGTGCTTCCACAGTAAACAAACTTTTGGGTGATTGCCTCTAGCATACTGGGAGCTCCTATATAGGTATGTGGCACAGGGCCGGCGTTAGGGTATTTGGCGCCTGAAACATTTTTTTTTTCGCCGCCCCTATGGCTGAAGTGTAATTCAACCACATGAAACACATGAAAAATATATATTAGATGAGATATTGATTTTAAAATTACAAAATAAGTGAAAAAATATTTTCAAAATTAAAGGAATATTCGGTTAAAAATCAATAACAAATTTAATATATTGATAAACTCAAGGAACATTCAGTTAAAAACATAACAAGTTGAATGTATTAAAAAACATAAGGAACATTCAGTTAAAAGTATCTTCTTAATACATAACAAATTGAATATATTAAAAAACTAAAATATCATTCCGTAAAAAATACATAATAAATTGAGAAATCTTAGAATCAGTCGCTATAAAAATAAATTATATGATAAATAGGAACAAATAAAGGAACATTTGGTTTAATGCAAAAAATATATAAAATGAATTCAAAACTTAAAACTTATCCACTTTCCTGGATTTTTCTCATATTTATATTATAAAGACATGCTCAGATTTATTTAGGTCCAAATTTAAATAAATATCCATTTAAATAACATATTTACTTGGTTTCCAGTATTCATTCGATAGTATTTGCAACTCTATTAAAATAACATGCATAATACATTAATTACTGCTATTCAAAAGCAGACAATAGGTAGGTATCTTAAGTTTTAACGAAATGGACGAAATGGTTAAATGAATACCTAACACTATTTTTCAATAATACTTACGCCTATTTGCTACAACAGACAATAGAAATCATAAATCAGTAAATCACATATAAGCTGTTAGTTATACGCGCACTGGCACACTCTTAGTTTTTATTTCGAACTGCAGTTTGTTCTGTTATGCGAATTTTAAGAAACTTAGCAACGCGCTGATTTCAAGTCCACCCGACCGCTCACCGTTTGTTGGTTATCAGCGCCTTATTTTCACTCGTGGCGTAGATTCAAAAAGTCGTTTCTTACCGATTCATTTCGAATGGTGATTGTGATTTTGAATTTTGAAATGATTATATATATATTTTTTTATTTTTATAAATTATTTTCCTGAGTCGACCTAAAAATGCCGCCCCTGAAAAAGTAGTGCCGCCCTGAACATCTGTTTCATTGTTTCATAGGACACGCCGGCCCTGATGTGGCATTCAAAAAAACAGTATCGTTTGGCCCATTCATCGAACAATTGATGAAGAACAGTTTGTTTTTCAGTTCATACAGAAACCACTTAGTTTGGGGTGATTCTCTCAGATCAATGCTGAAATTTGGAGTTTCGAGAAAAGCTTCTCTGTGCTTGTCTCGGAAATGTTTGGTCATCAGAAAAGTCGTAATCTCTACATTGTCCTCACAAATTGGGCAGACGCAGCACTTACTCTGACACGTCTTTTCATGGGCTGCAACTTGGGAAAGGTTTAGTAATTCATCGCATCCGTCGTAGCGATTCACACAAGGAAAACAGAATTGGTTGGCAATCAGCTCGTACAAAGACACCACACCGTCATCTGGACCGTCGTTTGAACATCTCCCGCATTTTATTTTCTTTCCAGGGTAGACTTTCACTGGTGGAACTGAGAGAAACTTCGAGCAAACCTCGCATAGGAGCTTTTCCAGAAAGACATCAGGAACTCTCAACAGAACCATGGTAAATACAAGTTCAGTTTCAGTACATTAACCTCATTGACCAGAAGAAACTGTCCGGTACTCGGAAATTTTTATTTTAGGGCTTCTGCTTTCTCTGAAAAACCCAAACCCCAAACCATTGTTGTTTATAGGGATTTAGAGATAAGAGAAAAGAGATAAGGACCATATTAGTTAGGTTAGGATTTTTCGAGCGCGAAATTCGAACTCAGGTCCATCGTCCATCACGGAAACCTATTCAAAGCGTATTCGTCTCTTTATCTCCCTCTGACTAATTAATTGGCTGGCCGTAAGTGACAGAAGAGGAGACAGATGGGACTTAAAATTCTTTGACTTTGTCGCATTTTTTCAGGTATTCAATCTCATTTCTTAAAACTGCTTTTGCTTGAAAAAGATGGAATAGAGTTTCCTTCCTTATGCAAATTAATTGAAATAAATGATATATTTGCGGTAATAATTCGGTCGCTATGAGCACTTTTTGTTTTTCGTGGAACTTACGTAATTCGGTCTCCTCTACAAAAAATTCATTGAAATTTTCGGCGGTCTCGTATATTTTCGGAGATTCAGGTCCATTTCGTTGTGAAACTTCACAATTTTTCACATCAAATTTCTGTTGTTTGAATACACAAAATTCGCCCTTCTTCTGATCAAACACCACTCACTCTCTTATTCACTCGTTTCCAACATTTTTAAGCAGAGAAAACATTATTTTTTCAAAAATTCTCCGAAAGTCCAACATTAGTACATTCAGTTCTCAACAATAACAATGAGAGCGGCAACACTGCAAATACATCACTTTCTACTGTCATTGCACTATGACATCACAACAAATTGGTTATGGTTTGAAACTAGATGCATTTTTTGAAAAAATAACGGTTTTTTCTGCTTAAAAATGTTGAAAACGAGTAAATAAAAGAGTGAGTGGTGTTTGATGAGAAGGACGAATTTTGTGTGTTCAAACAACAGAAATTTGATGTGATTAATTATGAAGTTTTACAACAAAATGGACCTGTCTCTCCGAAAATATACGAGACCGCCGAAAATTTCATTTGAGTTTTTTGTACAGGAGACCGATTTCGGATCAATACTACTTTGGGTTGAAGATCTCTTCAACTGCAATCCATCAACTATTACAAATAATACTTTTTTATCAACTTGGGTTCTTACGCATAAAACGCTCTACAGTGAGATCATGACAAAACTCCTATTGAGAAGTAACTTGAAATGTCTCCCCAATTCTTTTTCATCATTTACCAACTGCAGGCTTACATACTTCCTGCATATGATCACGATCATTGTGCAATATATAATTCGATATGAATTCCAATAAAAATATCAGCAAATCAGTTCATTACATGTTTCGTCATTCATCTCAGAATCCAAAAAATCGATCTGAATCTAAACGGAAGCAGTAACTGCATTAAGTAAATGAATAAGGAAATGTTTTGAAGGTATATTGATATTTACCAATTTGTCCTAGTTGTTTTGTTTCTGTGAATATTTCCCTCATATATAAAATGTCCCATAAGAGCAATGCAATTATCGAAAACTTACAGCGGTAATTGCATTGTATCAAGTCACCATAACAACACATTTGAAACCGTATCGCTAGACATCAGTAAACAACACAAATAAATGTCGGATAGACTTCAAAAATAGAAAAACATTTCGCGTTTAGGTGAGTGCTCCATACAATCTATAGAGGAAAGTATAAATGAACAAAAAATAACATTTCCTTGAGAATTTCTTCATTCTTGAAATATTCCAATGAATTACATTAATTCGTGCATAAAAATGACCAGATAATTTTGCATTCAAGCGTGATATCTTATACAAATTGCATTCGGTTATTTTTTATGAAAATAAACTCTTGCAATTTTTAGATATCACGCTTTCTTGCAAAATTATCGGTAATTTTTATGCACTCGTGCAATTATAACCGATAATATGACTGTGCTGGCTGAAAAATTCAACCGATAGCCTTTTAGTATTCACAAATGAATTACTTGACAAGAGTTCTATGGTTATTATTATGTTTGTGAAGAATGGTTAATTTTTAGTACCTATGAGAAACTCAGTATCACTACTTTTGTTCAGGGTCAAGGGCCGTTGTTTTTTGGAATTTCTCCCTGACGTTTTGCTGGCGCCTTCTTCAGAGGCTCATACATCTTTAGTTCGACTCCGATGACTGGGTGTTACGACTTCGTGAAACATATTTATATGGATTCAGGTAGTTCGGAGTGCTAAATAATTCTTCTGGATTCGGAGAATTTTCATTAATATTGAACCAGGGCATCTGGAGAAAGAACTGGAACATCTCCAAGTGACCTTGAGATCGAATGGAAACAGTGTACCCGATATCAACAGGGCCAAGAAACCGAAGAGTTCCATGGTTCCAAACAGGTCGGGCGCTCAGATAGTTGCACGTAATAATAATAATAATGTTTATTCTCACATAATATAATTTTCAAAAGTGAAAGTAGCCTAAGGATAAAATCATCACACCACCACCATCACCACAAGGAAATTAATCCGCACGTGGTATAGCCTCAGTGATTCATGTGAATGGCGAAAGATAGAGCTATAAAGAAGATAAATCTCACAGTAAAAGTACAGATAAAATATTATTTGATGTAAGACATATAATATAAGTTTATATAAAATTAAAATAAAATCATAAGCGTTGACTTACATATTTACACGTATAAAATCTACCTATATTTACACTCTCATGCATTCATGTGCACTGTCATGTTATAAATGAATGAATGGAGGTTTTTATATTGTAGGGATAGATGAGTATTGAGAGATGAAATGAAGGAGAAAAGAGTCATTATTTGAATAAACAGTGCCAGAAATATCTGGGATTTTTCAATTATTTTTCAGATCTATTAGTTCTCGAATCTCAGTTCTCGTGTGTCTGATCATCCATTTTTTGAGTTTAGATTTGAGAAGATGATGGACATTTATATTTTTGAGTTCTTCGGGCAGGTTGTTATATAATCTTGGTCCTAAAAAGCCATGGCCTCTTTGTCCAATGTGGTTTTATTTATCTTGGGTACCGTTATTGATCCTTTTTTATACCTCGCGTGTCGTAGTTGTGGGAAATTTTTTGATGAAGATATCTGTTTTTGTGCTGATGTTGAATCAGTGTTTGATAATATAATTGTCTTACGTCGGAGACTTTGGTTTCATCATGCGATTATCCCATACATAAGGTGGGATTGAATCAAGGCATAGTACATTATTTTTAGTTGCTCGATGTTGCAGAAGGTCTTGCACAGTTTGAATTTTGGGGTAAGGCTTCTTAGCTTCTTAGCGAGCGTTTTTGCTTGAAGGCTCCATTGCAGGTGACTATCTATGTATATTCCTAAATATTTTTATTTCTTTTTTTTGATGTGATTTCTAAGGTTTTCGTTGGTGTTTGGATTATTAGATTCATGGAAGGAATGTTGTTTGCTTGACTGGTGAAAGGGATGAAGTGAGTTTTTTCATCATTTATGGTAAGTAATCTACTATCAAACAAGTCAGATATGATTTTGAAATCGTTCTCAATGTAAATTTTCATCAGGATATTCCATGAATCGGCCTCGTAGAAGATTGCGGTGTCGTCTGCCAAAACTGATTATATCGCCAAGAGTTGGTAAGTTGAATAGCTCATTTATGCAACTATTGAACATTAACGGTCCCAATATTGTCCCTTGTGGTACGCCATAGTTGCAGTTGAGGAAAGAACTGGTTTTTTCTTCCACTCTCACACATAATTTCCGGTCTCTCAAATAATCGGTCATCCGATCCATAGCATTTCCCCTGAAACCTACTCTTTCCAGTATTTGTAGGAGAATTTCATGACTCACTGTGTCGAAAGCCTTAGCAAGATCGACAAAGACACAAATTGCGGGTATTTTGGTATCAATTGCATTGTATATTTCACTTGTTAAGTATGCTATCGCATCCTGTGTCTTATTTACCTTATATCTACCTTATATCCCGAAAGTCACCAAGAAGATACATAATAAAGCCTCAGGTCGGCTGAGGACCCACTGTCAGCAGCAGGGTTCTGATGGCTTTAGTCATAGTTGACTCACAGGAAGGAGTTAAACTAAGACCACGCCGCTGAAGATGGCTGCCGCAGATGTAGCCGAAAACTCCGGAACGCAAAATTCCAGAACACCGCCCTCCAGACCGAAAAACTTGCGATGTAAAAATATTGTTACGAAATCTCCTAGCGCCGGCCCTGTCGCCCGTAAACGCAGAATAATATGAGGGGTCGAAGAGAGAACCTCATTTTTCAGGAACTCTTGATCGCGTGGAGAATTCGATACACATCATCAAGACCTCTCTCAAAGATACTACTCCATAGGTGTACGCAAGTATAAAAGGGAGACACTTCATCGCGGAAGAGATAATTATTCAGATAGTTTTCAGAGTTTCTAGCTTAGTGGAGAGGGGCAGAGTTTTACAGAGTTTTTAACAGGGAGAGCTTTGTGGTATTGCTAAGTTCAGACGTCGAAGTGGAGAATTTCTATAACAGAGAGTTTTAGTACAGAGCGTTGGATAGTTTGCTTGTTGTTAGATAGCAATTTGAGTGATTGCGTTGTATTGTGAAAAAGAATTTTAATAAAAGGAGGAAAGTGTTGTTTGGAGTTTTGATAAACGAATCTAAGGAAAGATCTTAACAATATGTTTTGTTTCCATTGAGATAATCGAATATAGTTTAATTCTTCTTTTGTTTCTCCACCCCTAGATGGCGCTTAAACGTGAAACGTTCAATATTATGTCTCCAAATGTGGGTGAATAACATTGATAACTACACACCAAACTTTTGCCATTCGATGAATTGGTGTGAATGTTGAAAATACCAATATTTTTCCACTTCCGGTTACTTATTTATATATTGAAAATCCTACGACGCCTTTGGAAGGATTCAGCTCCTTACGTTAGTGCATGTTTAATGATATTTGGGGCCGAGGCAAAATAAAAGAATTCTTATACTAAAAAATATATATGTCAACAAAAAAGAGGTAAAAACAAATAAAATGACAAGACAGTGGGAGCACCAAAGGAACGTCCCTGTGCATGTAATACCTAATGAGATAAAGGAATGTATCATCGAACTTGCACGTTCTGACACTGCCTACAGGAGTTGATCAGGTCCTGATTGAAAGCTTCTATTTGTATCGTGCAGCTCATCACGTTGATTTGTTTTTGTACGGCGGCAGTCGCTTTCTCCAATAAGAGGTCTCTATCACAGTACTCATCTGCAAAATGAGAGGTAAAAATAGAATTAGAGGTCGAATGATGATGTACAATAACACTACACCAAGTGTTGATAGTTTCACTGATTGGATTTAACCTTTTTTTGAAAATACAACTTTCCCTGTCGTAATTTATAACAAATATGCAATATGGTTTGACACTATTGAGGAATATTTCAGACGCTTTCGTTTCAACCGTTGACCTTACAAAATACCTGGACTGGCTGTCACATCACTTTCCCATTCAAAATGCATTCAACTCAGTACAGAACACATTACTGCGAAGGAAAGATCGTTGGTGTTTGGACCCTGAAAAACTAGCATTTGAAAAGATTATTGATTCAGTTACTTCATAAATCCAATAGTGGAAGATGAATAAAGCGAAACCGTATAGGCACAGCATTAACAAATTTTCAATATCATCGACTATTCATTTTTATAGCCAGAAATGAGACGTTACCGGTATATTAGTCATATTGCCAACCACAGCATTGCACCTGTTTTTTTAATCCGATGATCGATGATCTCTCTTTTGGGCTCAATCCAAGTATTCTATAATGTCTATGATTTCAATATTGATTTTTGAATATCGAATCATGATTCTCGATGGAAACGGAGTCGACTGTAACAGCATGGCTGTTAATAAGCCCGTGAATAGAGATTTTCGTATTTTCTTATGGAGTGATTGGTCGAATCCAACAAATGACATTCTTCCCCAACTGATAACGCCATCTGTACTTGATTCCATGATTCGCTTGTTCACTTATAATTATTGTTGAAGTTATTGTAGACGGGCGAACCACAGGACATGAATATGTACTTATAGTCAGCAGTGACACATATTTTTGGACCAATTTTATAGTCTGCCTTGGAGCTGAATGAAACCAATCGTAATATAAAAAAAATGCGATACATGTAACAGACATAATTTGTGTTTATTAAATTCACCAATAATTTCAAGGGCGACTTTTTACACGTTGCCTGCTTGCATCTGATACGCTCAAAAACATTGCCCGAGTTACAAAAATTATGAAGGCATAATTTTCGAAATGACACAGGGTGACTCACAACTTGCATGAATGTTTTGCTGAAAAATAATAAAAACCAACTTTTCACATTATGCTCATAACAAAACTTGAAATAGGTTTATCGTGAAATTGATGAGAATTTATAGGCAAACCGTTTAGAAATGTAATGTGTTCTAACAAGAGCAAATTCTGGGTTTTACGTCGAGTCTCGTAGCCTGTGAATTTTATTGCAGGTCATCACTGATTTGAAAATATTTCTGGACATGTAGTCGGTAAACATAATGAATCAAATCATCTACGAAGAAAATGTTCAGGTCATTACCAATAATACCTACACGGTAGATTTATGGGCTGACACCTGATTGAAAACAATTACTTTCCTGGCTGATACCACAAAGAGCGTTCAATTATATTCGACCGGAGCTAGTACAGGAACATTCACAGAAGAATCACCGGTATCACCGAGAGTAGGTGCAGGAATATCTATTGTGGAGAACCCTACACTGGAACCTATTGAATATACAATTTGAAGCCCTTCGTGTATACTTGATTCTGACCTGAACAAATTATTCGAATACTATTTCAACTACTTCAAGTGTTTCGCTTTATATATGCATACTGTAAATGTTTGGCCAAAAAATCAGACTGCTATAAATTCGAAACGAACAGAATAATATCACAGGAATTTATGGAGACGCTCGCACTCTATGTGAATTTTGGATGGCTACTTGGAATATTTCTGACATTAGCATATACGCTTTAGTTTATATTTTATAATAACTGATGGAATTGGCAACTACTGATGAAAATCTGTAATAACGTAATTAAAGAATACTTCTGTATTTAAGCTGCTGTTTTTTTTATGAAACCTCACATACTCTTAGAAATTGTCATGACTTTTCAGAATAGCTTTCAGACTAACTAGATCATTGTCTGTAGAAACGCCTGAGGACGGAGCTAATAGCCCTCCAAAGTTCAAAGCGGGGAGATATATTCAAATTCGTTAAGCGTCCAGTAAATCTGATCTCACCTTCTTTATCTCTGATACGATTTAGTGATACGCCTTTCCAGTGGGTTCGATGATAAATGACACTGTGTAAAACAAAATAAGTCTATTCATTAAAAGACACAAATATTTCGCAAAATTCACGAATGAAAATTGTTTGTTGATTGACTCCTGAGAGTCGCAGTTGTTATAAAAAGTTTTTGAATAGTTTAAATCTTCTGGATTCTTGATAATCTCGTTGATGATCTAAAACGAATGATTCGGGGTCTGCCCAGAAACTTCGCGGATGATGTTTCCGGGATTTTCTAGAATAAGGTACTCGTAACCCTAGCTCCAACCTTTCTATGATGCTCCAACAAAGTGAGCGTGTCTGTGAGCGAAGAATCACCAACAAGACAAATTGTCTTCCTCTGAATAGAATCAAGAAGCTTCAATGAATGTTTTGGTGCCGAGCCCTATACATGAGAACTATATTATAAAAGCAAAAAAGGAGGGGGCAACGTGCTTATTCCTAACTTTGAAGGATCGTTTCTCCGCCTACAGGCGTTTCCGCACAAAATGACCTATTTATTCTGAAAGCTCATGACGAATTCTATAAATATGTGGGGTTTTATAAAAAATCAGCAGGTCGAATACGACCAGTCCAGCCGATTTCCCATTGGAATGAAACGGATCCATCTGAAACAAAGATACCTTCAACAACATTCGTACTCACCGACAGCCAGATGGACGGCCGCCGCGTTCTTCCCCGGCGCCAGCGACCACACGTGCAGGCCGTGCACGTGCCTCACGGCCGCAATCCTCGACAGCTCCGCCCTGAGTTTGCGCGCGTCGACGGGACTGCCCTCGACGAGCAGCCACAGCGAATCCCTGGCGACGCGCACCGTCGTGCACACGACCAGGGCCGAGAAAACGAGCGTGCAGATCGGGTCGGCGAGACGGGCGTTCGGGCAGAACTTGACGACGAGCGCGGCAGCCAGAACGCCCACGCTCTGCAGCAGGTCGCCGAGTACGTGCACGAAGGCGGCGCGCACGTTTATGTTGGCGGGGGCGTGGCCGTGCGAGTGGGCGTGGCATGCGCCGTGCAGGATGCCGCCCATGCTGGAAAGAGAGGGGCGTGAGTGCGGGCAATGGGAGGAGCTTGTCGTTGAATCGGCTAGGTGTTCTTACTGCCATGGATACGTGAGTGGAGAACAGTACCACTGCTTATACAGATATAGGATAGTTAGTCAAATGGATACCACGGATTGATGGCATTAGGAAGTTCGTTTTCTTACACTTTCCTCAGTGGCGTCGATTAAAGTTAATGGAGGAAATTAAAGTTTAAGCATTGAAATAACCTTCAAAACATGAAAGATCTACGACAATGAAGGAAAATTCCACCACTGTTTCTGAATTGATTGCCATCTTCATTTGGTATTATGTATGTATAATGCTTGGTTCATAGACCAAATTTTTACTTTTAATTTAGCTTGTACTTCTCTCTAAGAAAGTCCTCACAGTGCTGTCAATGGTGGCGTTTATACTCATAATGTTAAAGTAAAAGTGTCTTGTATAAACGCTTTTCCATTGATTAGCTTTACGAGAACTTCCTTGAAGTTGAAAATAAATTGAAAGTCTGAAGTTTGGTCTATGATGCAAGCATAATTAATTGAGAATATGTACGATTCAAGAAAAAAAATGAAAGGACTAGACTTGAAGACGAAATCTCTAGTGCCATCTATCCGTAGAATCCATCCCTTCATACGATATTTCCATATGGTTGTCTAATTATGTACCTATCTCTAGAAATAATGCTATTGGGATTCCAAATTAACATCGCAGCGCCACATTCAAGAAAACTCGCAACTAATTAGGCATTCCAGATACTTGTCAAAAATGTCAAATTAATCTAAATGAACCAATACGGCGCCATCTGCCCCCCAGGAACTTTCTTTTGTTTTCTTTTTTATAAGTGTGTGATTGGTTAAAACTGGTATTTGCCCCCCAGACATAACCTGATCTGGAATGCCTAATAAAAACCAGTTTGACAACTATTGCTATTTGAGGTTAGAAATTTGACGTTTGAAAATCCCAAACCGTAATGAGCGACTATTACAGTTTTTAGTGTTTTTTCACTTTTTATGTGAACTTTAACCATGAATTGTGCTCGATAAACATTGTGATAATCTCTGTCAAATTCCAAAATAATGTCGCAGCACCACTTTGACCAAGACTTCAACATAGAACTCTTGTCTAAAGGATCCTTTTCAGGGGAGCAGTAGAATTCTTACTGCGAGTGCAGTAAAATGCAAATGCGCTTGCTCCGTGGAGATTTTGCTGCAAATGCAGTAAAAATTTCACCGCTCCATGAAAAGGGGTTGAAAGCAGTGGATTTTCATGTCATTTGTCATTTATGCTATTTATATAGATTCCCAATCAGGTCAATTCTGCGGTGGCCTATTGATTCTTCAATATCATCAGATTGTTGAAAAATATTCGAGAATAAAACCAATAATGCAGTTTTGGTGCAAATCAAATTTTTTCAATAGATAATGTTACTCGAAGATATTTCAGAAATCTTTATGGTGTATATTTATATTCTTCTATAACAGTTGTCGATTATTTTCAATAACCATTGCAATATTCAATATTGATAGTTATTCAAAAGATTCCCCAGATAATAGACCTGGAAATAATGATATGGAAAATCAACATAAAGTAGAATTGGATGAACTGAATTGTTTATCTCAGTGGAGTTTTATTTCATTACTAGACTAAATCGCTATTCAATCTATAGCGATGTTTGTACAGTACCTTGAAGTACTACCTTCCAAACTCAAGTGTTTTCGTGTGAATGAAATTGTATAAAATTTATTTTATCCATAACAATATGTTGTTCAATAAGAAATAATGACATCCTGATCCTATTGAAGGTACTAATCTGACTTTCTGTTTCGAATAAAATTTTTGTTCATGAGTCAATATACGCTCAGAATCCGCATAAAATCCTCACAAACGTCTTATTAATCCACGGTTATTCCGCAGCGATGAACATGCTCACAAATGGAGTAATTAGTCTAGCTTAACCTCACCAAACAAAACAGTATCTACACTTTAAATACTAACCTACCCTCTAAATAAAACAAATCTGAACAATATTTAAAACTATGTAGAATATAAAAACGAAGCAACAAATTCAAATAAAAGGACAAGAGTTTCAACTAATTTAAAGAAATTCCAAGAGCCTATGCACAATCGACCTTATAGATATTCAAAATGGCTGCGAAATTAACGAAATATCATTCGCTTTGCTGCTTTGAAGTTGAAAAATTTGCTCGAGCAGTGAAACCTGTCAAAAGCTACTGTATTTGCAGTAGTTAAGGGCCATGAAAATACACCTTAAGACTTCAACTAATGAGCACCTCTTTGACAATACTTTGACATTGTTCAAAACTTTTTACCAGAGGACGTATCGCTTATCTTGAAATCCCAATTTTGAAGTTTCCTCAGCTTTTTTCAACATTTCAATAGCATTGACAAACAGAAGTATGCACACATATTGTCGTGCATTGCCAAATAAACGGAAATATCGACATTATAATGTAGATGGCGTAACAAAAATCCTTTCACAGTGGCATTGGCAAACTATCCTATCTATTAACCTGTGTTGCCAATGACACATCTACAAAATACCCTCACCATACAACCAAAAATGTCTCAATAATACAAATAAGCAGAGGTAAAAAAATACTAGTCAACTTTCACATCGAATAGAGGACTTCGGTCCAAGTTGCTAACCTGAAATATTCGTGAAAATTTCTACCATCAGGGAAATTGAATTTTTCAGTAAATAGTGTTTGAATGGGTTCGTTTTGATCAACACTAACTCAAAAATTTTACTCGCCTCTTTGAAACCAGTATTTCTAGGATGGGTACTTTACGACCCGATTGACAATCGGTTAAAATGATCGGTGCTTAGGATGTGCCTTCACTCTACCAAATAAGAGTATGTAGATGTACTGTCTATTCTCAGCACCGATTATTTTAACGGACCGTTAATTTTTACTGAAACTGACATATGATTGGCTAAAACCACGTGGGTTTTGACATAGTACTCTTGGCTAGCGCATGCGCTCTCACATTTTGGTAGGGTTCTTTCGTTACTGTGTAGTTATACTGTGATTTTCAGCCAATCAGATATCAACTTCAAGAAATATGAGTACATTTTTATTGCGCTATAAGGTAGACACGATTAAATTTCCACAAAATTTATTGTCTTCGCGACATGTTTCGATACACTGTATCTTTATCAAGCGAATGTTTCTAAACACTAAATTATTCTTTGTTAGAAGCTCCTTAAATACATCAGGGTCTACTCTAATTATCTCTGATTCCTAGAATAATACAACTTGACTGATGATGTTCCTAAACTTATTACCTGATGCTAATAACTGATACTGATTCCTAGAATTACACTGATAATGTTATGATATCGGACCATAGTTACTTATTAATTGAATAAGTTCAACAAAGGGGAACTATTGAGATCCAATTGATCATTTAGCAAACAATTTGAATTTTTTAATTTATTGATTTCCAAAAATTCTAAATAATTAAGTCTAATGCCTTTATTTTCAACATGCAGAATTTCGAAATTTTTATCGAAGTCATGGCCTTCCTCCAAAATGTGATTGGCATATGATGAATGAAATGTTTTCTTTTCATAATTCATACGATGTTCACGTATGCGGCTTTTGAATGGTCTACCTGTCTGGCCAATATATACTTTGGAGCAAGATCCACAATTCAATTTATAAACTCCCGATTTTTCATCATTTATTGTTTTATCTTTGTTATTCTTGATGAACCTTCCCAACGAGTTATCTGTTCTATATGCTACTTTAAAATTTTGTTTATGCAAAAATGAAGCTACTTTTTCCGTAGCAGGTCCTGAATAAGTTAAGATTCTATAATTATTGTCCTGGGTCCTCAAAGTGGGGTACACTTCTTGGATAGCTTTTCTATGTAGTTTTTTAGCAAGAATATTTTCTAATAATTTGACTTGATATCCATTGTTAACTGCTATTTGTTTTATGATATTTAATTCTTTGTTAAAACTGTCCACAGAAAGAGGAATGTTTACTAATCTGTACTATGGTATGCTGATATTTTATGTTTATATGGATGTACTGAATTATTATGCATAGTGATATCAGTGTGGGAAGGTTTATGAAAAATAGCAAAGTGGTGTTTGCTGTTGGCTTCACCTATTGTCAAGTCTAAGAAATTAATTGAATTTTCTGTTTTCATCTCTATTGTGAATCGAATATTTGGATGAATAGTGTTAATATATTTATGAAATGTATCTAATTGCCTGTTCGTACCTTTAAAACAAACTATAACGTCATCTACATATCTGTACCAATACAAAAACTGTTGCGAGAGTGGATGCTTATGAATTATATTTTCCAGATTGTCCATGACAATTTCTGCCAGTAGAGGACTCAGCGGATTTCTACTGGCAGAAAAATTTTCATGATCCAATTTACAAGAAAAAGTGTCAGCATTAGAACTCTCAAAGAGATGATTTAAAATTTGATAAAAAAACATTCAGCTTAGGCTGAATAATTATATGGTGATTAGGAATGCAGTTTCTTCAATACCTATTCTAGATTCAAGTATCTACTGTTTCTATCAGTAGGAATCAACTTTCATTATCTTGAAAGTGAAATCAATATAAATAGTAAAATATTTATTGGTATTTGATTATAATTTCCAGAAACTATGCAAAACCCCAATTACATTCTTTGTTTAAGAGCCGATTGTAGATTCTCAATTAGATAAAAAATATTCAAGAATATTATATTATATATTGATTTGATATATTGATTATATTCAAGAATGATACCGCAATAATGCAATTATGGTGCAAATCAAAATTTCTCAATAGAAATATTCTTCTATTACAGTTGTCGATTATTTTCAATAAACATTGCAATATTCAATATTGAAAGTTATTCAAGATTAACCAGAATAGACCTGAATATAATGTTATGGAAAATCCACATAATTTGAGTAGAATTGGATTACCTGAATTATTTTTCTCAGTGGGGTTCTATTTCATTACTACTATAAATCGCTATTCAATCCATAGCCATATTTGTATAGTAGATACCTTGAAGCTTGGAATATACCACTTTCCAAACTCAAGTGTTTTCATTTAAATAAAATAATATAAAATTCATTTTATTCATAACCAAACAATATTTTGTTCAATAAAGAATAAAAACATCTTGATTCTAATAAAGGTACTAATCTTAGACTTTTTTTTCCGATTAACATTCTTGTTCAGGAGTCAATACGCTCAAAATCTCGGAATCCGCAAAAACGTCCTATATTCCACGGATATTTCGCAGCGATGAAAATGCTCACAAATGGAGTAATCAGTGGTAATAACTCACAAAACGGCAGCACTGGTTAACGGCTAACAGTAACGTCGTGTATGGTAGCGACTTCAACTCAATTTCATGAAAACCCGTGAACGTTATATCTCATAACGTTTACGTCTACGTTGAAGTCTACCTTTTGTAATCACTTCAACTCTCTATTGTTACCATTAGCCATTCCGTTGTACTATCACCACAGTGACCACTATCTGAGTTAGGTAGGATTCAGACAAAAACGAAATCCGATCGTACGATGATCCGATAGCTTTCTGATTGGTCTAAATTCAAATTTAGACCAATCTAAATTCAAATTTAGACCAATCAGAAAGCTATAGGATCGTCGTTCGATCGGATTTCTGATCTGTCTGAATCCTGCCTTACCAGTCTTGTTAACCAGGCAGGAAAACGGAAGCCATCTCAATATCGGAAGACACATTGGTCGTTCATTATCGCCATCTAGCGGTTCCCGATTTTCGCCTATAGCCGTTTTCTGGCGCTCGTGTTTCTAGACGTATGCGTCTATCTCCTTCTCTCTCTCTCTCTCTCTCTCTCTAACGAACGATCGAATGAGTAAGTGTCAGAGACAACTAACGGAGAGACGATTATGTTTATAGGCAAAATTTGTTCGCTAATGCTATCTTTTTTCCACTCATATATTTTGTGTATATCCCACTCTTTTTCTCCGGATTGCAACCAAGGGCTGAGGGCGCTAGTGTTGAATTGACATAGACTGTCAAAATGATGTCATGTCTGTCATATTTGTCAAAAGTCATTTCAACATTTATAAAATTTTTGGTTCAAATTTTTTTATACCCAACATGGAATTAGAAAACCAAGAAGACAATCGTGAGCTTCTAAGCAACTTAAAGAATTTTTTAACCATGAACACGGCAACACAATCACGCCAAACAAATGTTACAAGTACTGAAACAGCAGGACCTTCTTTTCAGACAAACAGTGATGCAATTGCCACAGATATTGCCAATTCAGTATCACTTGGTACAACTGATACCTTGCCTGTAGCATATGTGAGTGGCTTTATTGCGAAAAAGATTTTTGGATCAGTAAACTGTTCAGTTTGTGGGGAGCAACTGCTAAGCACATCAGATGCCCAACATAATCTCTTTATTTCTTATCAAGAATGGTCTGAGGATAAAGAAAACCTTCAGTATCCTTCAGAAAATTTAGTTCCTTCTGTTGCACAAGGTGTCCAACTTTTGGAGCAAATTTTAGTTGACTCTTTCGATAAACCACAAGTTGGAGTATTTGCACATCAGCTGCTTCAGGAAACAATACCTATGACCTGGTTAACATGCCCCTCACACAAACAGTTAGTGGATGCCATCATCCGAGGTATTTGGAGAGTGGGAATACCCTGGTGGTGCAAACGGGACAACACCGAGTCCAAACAGAAGCTTGAAGATAGCCGGCCCGCTCAGCAGAAAGTGAAGAAACTTCGGCATCAGTAATTGTTCTGCAAGATATCTTTTTTTTAAATTTATCAAGCAATTAATAAAGAAACAAGAAATGGCTTAAAATTAACTAAAAATAACCTTTTTATTGTTAAAAAGTTATCGATACTAGGTTTAGTTTTGATTTCGATAAGTAGTTCATTGAACCACTCTTGATGTGTTGTCTACAAATACCACAACTTTTTATTAAATTCACGTTGGTTTGTATAAGCCAGAATCTTATATCAGTCATATACATATAACTTTTGAAAATTACCTCTGTTGAATACCTTAGTATGGCAGTATTTCATTACACAAAAGGTGATTAAACTGAAAGACTATTTTATTATAATACTGCAGATCTAGCCAGCTCTACTAGGTGTCTATAATTTGTGTAGTATCTACTCAAATATCTTTATTTCATATATAAGGAAGTACAAACTTCTTTCTGATATAAATTAATCTCCCGAATTATGTTATGTTCATTATTATTATTATTGTGCAGCAAAGAAGAGTGCATCGCTAGAAAATACGCCAACATGTTATATTTGTTATCCTGTACATGGACAGTATTTTGAATTATTCCCATTTTTACACAAACCTACAGTAGTAGTCAGGGTCAAATTTCAGGATGCTAAATTTTGAAAAAGTATTATATATGTAAATGAGAATACATAATGTTAAAGACCTACATCCTTATGATTTCAGAAAAACAATTCTTCATTTGTTTTAGGCCCCAGTTATAATAGTTCACCAGAAGCTAGCTATAACAAGCCTTATATATTTTTATATGTTTACTATGACATGAAATAAAACAATTCTTTAATACAACAGATCTGTTGAATGCTTATTTAACTTTTTTGTATGTCTCAGTGCTATATTAATAACAATCAGTTTGTAAACCTTTACATTAGCAAAGTCTGTTCAATCAGTAAAAATACGTTATATAGATCTCGAAAGAATATTTATTATAATAGCTCTGAGATATTCATCAACTTTCCTAACCCCTGTTCACTCAAGTTTCAGTTTCTGGCGAATTCAGCATTAGTACGAACCTTAATAGTTCCGAAGTGCTGATTTGCTGGAAGCTGAAACTCGAGTGAACATTAGTTCCTCGAAAATAATATGACTATATATATTTGAATTTCGCGCCCTATTACTACTAGCGCCACCTACGCCGTGGTTGCAGTGATCGCATAGAACATTATACATTGAGATAGGCGTCTCTCCGTTAGTTGTCTCTGTAAGTGTGTGTGAGAGAGAGGTGTAGATGAATACAAGAGTGCCAGCAGAAAACGCCTTATATTTTATATAGTGTGAATCCCTTGTGGCAACGTCGTTCAGTGTATTCTTTGGCTCGACTGTAGCTTTATCCTTTTGCTGAATAAAGCAATTTTACGGTGATTGTAATTTCGTACTTTAGTTGATTACATCCGTTTCGTTTTACACTAAAAATGGCAAAAAAAAATCCCGATAAACTGAAGAAACTCGTTTGCGATTATTGTCACAAGTATTTATCAGTTACACCCGTGAGAATGTTTTCTGATAAACGAATCAAATGTGGGCGGTGTTCAAATGATGGCGACGATGGTGAAGAATATTTCGAGCTACCCGTGAACGAGTATTGGTTTCCCTGTGTGAACCGCTTCGATGGTTGCGAAAAACTCCTCGTCCCATCTGAAGTTGCAGACCACGAAAAGAGTTGCCAAAGTGGTCGGAACCCCTGCCCGATTTGTGAGGACGACGAAGAAATCCCCACGTTCCTGATGATCAAGCATTTCCAAGACAAACACATCGAAAATCTTCTTGAAACCAACAAATTCAGCATTGACCTGGAAGAATCCCTGCCAATTAGGAAGTGGTTCTTGCACGAACTGAAGAACAGAATACTCTTCATCAACTGTTTCTCGGATGAGTCTAACATTTTCTTAAATGTCACTCGTTTAGGGATTAGCAAAGAAACCGAAAGAATCACTCACAAGTTCACCCTCGACAACAAAAGACATTCTACAGAGACTGAAGAAAAACTGTGTTTTTCATACAAATCGAATGCTGTAGGATCAACAGTGAACAAGACTCTATTCAACCCGAAAGACCCAATTGATGTCTATTTTCAAATACTTTTTTTTTCTTCAGAGGTGGCTGTTACGAAACAATCTCAAGCTGATGCAATGGTGGTTCTGAGTCAAACATCAACATCGATTGGGGAGAGAAGTGGGCAAAGGAAGAATGCTTCTTTGATAGAAGTGGATTTCTCTGAAGATGATTTAATAATGTCTAGGTACATTTTTTTGGGTGATTGCACAGATAAAACTTTATCAATGGGCTCAACTGAGGATTCAACATTCAATTTTTGTATACACAATGATAAGAAGATATTTCTACAGTGCTTCAAATGTGCAGAATCATATGATCTCGCCACTAATTCGGTTTATGAAGGCAGAAGCTATTCTAACTATGTCATTACATTTGGAACCACTGCGGAGGCTTTCCTGATCTGTATTATTTGTAACAAATACAGAGGAAATTTGGAGTTACCTGATTCACACTCTATTACGAATTTTATATATTCATCATATTTTGCGACCATAAAACTTTTTTGTATTTGGAACTGCGACGTGACAATTCCCATAGACAAAGTTCTTGAACATGAGATTGCATGCCAGAAACAGCCCTCTAGACTGTGCCCATTGGAATCGTGTTGGATGAGAGGGAAACTGAACGTCATTCAAGAACATTTCCAGGAACATTCTCCAGAATACTTGTTATCATACAAATCATTCATCGATGTAAGTTTGAACCCATTGAGGTCGCCCATCAAATATTTCCTTTTGGTCAGGAATGCATTCGTCTCTGTTGAATTGACGTGGACTCGCCCTTTGTGGAAAATGAAATTTCAATTGTGTGGCAAGAAAGATTCTTTTGCTGGGATGAAACTCAAGGCAATGGTCATGAGCAATAACAATTTTTTCAAATCGGCCGAACAACCTCAACCTATAGAGTTTTTTCACATGAACACAGTGACAATAAAATGTTTTTTTTAGAAATAAGTGCAAGAGATCTTCACTGGACTGGACAGTCAATAGTAATGTGAATATTGCAAATGATTCACTCTAATGTACTTCGAATATGACTTGCATGCTTTATACATTTTAAAACACTGCTGAAATAAATTCACGGTGTAGGATTTTTTTAATGATTTCATCAATCGATATTTTGTTTTTCTTTTTTGTAAAATTATTCACATAACAATTAAATGAAAACGAAGACATTGTTTTTTTATTAAGGCCAAACCAAACCTACAAGACTATAGTAGCTTCTTGATTTTCTGATCAATGAAATTCTATATTTTATTATAGGGTTTCAATAAACAGAAGGAAGAGGGGTGTCATATTTATTTAATTGGGTATTGTAGTTGAATATAAGGGCTTCAAAAAAATTAGTCTATTATTTAAGCATTCAAAAAGTGTATTTCTTTTCTCAAGATGATCTACAAATAGACTACAAACCTCACTGTTTCAGGGGGAACAAGTTGATCAAATACAAGGGGAAACTGAATTTTCTAACCAAAAGTGAAAAGTTACAACCGAATATTTTTATACGTTTATTTTCGAAATGACGGAATCTGAAAAACTAATTACAAAGAACCCAGAGAAGTGCTGTGCAATAATAATGGTACAGGAGGTACTTTTTTTGGAATTCACAAAAATGAATTTCAGTACCATCATTATTTGTACTTCACTGAGCTCTTCTTGATCCAGTTTTTCAGGATATATCATCTTCCTGGGTAGGAAATTCAGTTTTCCTCTGTTTTTTGTCAATTGTACCGCTTAAAAGGTTGGCATAGTGGTAGACGTTGTTTCATGTAGCAGCATCGTCCCAAACATGATTCATGCTGCGTCATTGGACCCCGTTTTATCGGCTTGTAGTCTGACAGAGCATGGGCTTAAAAGTGATTTTAAGATATATCAGTAGATCTCGAAAAATATTGGGTTTACGGAGAGTTGTGAGAATTTTTTTATGTGAAAAAAATCACCTCTTTTGACATTTAAAAGTGGTCTACCCGAGAATCTTTATATGATCGGTCTTTATGTAAATAAAACTTTATTATCTATTTCGATAATTATTCCCGAAAAATTTTCAACCCCATTCCCCATCTTACGGCATTGATTAGTAAGTATTTTTTATCGAGAGAAATGGGGCATATGGTCTGTGCTGCCACTAATAAGCACCGACAATCCGACATTGTTTCAAACTTTTCAACAGAGGGCGTATCTCGTATCTTGAAATTCTTTTATTTGTCGTAGATTGCCTTTGAATGGGTTTGTTCCGATAATCCATGAATCAAAAATTCTACTCATTTCTTAAAAATCAGTATTTCCAGAAAAATACCCAAATTTCTTTCAGCTGATATCTGATTGGCGGGAAATCACGGCATACCCAACTATATAGTAACGAAAGAACAAAATGTTAGTGCGCATGCGCTTACCAAGAGTAATACCTTTGGTAATACCAAAACCCACGTGCATTAGTCAATCACATATCAGTTTCAGGAAAAATATATATTTGGAAATAAAATCAAACATTATTTACTGCAAATGAATTGTTAGAAGTTTCCGGGCTTCGCAGTTCTGGTCCGCAGGTTTTTGGGCACTAGCGAAAGGATTGTTTTTGGTTACTTGATCCATCATGGTTAAAAATAGTTTCCCTACACCCTTTTTGAACATGTTGAAATGTTCGACAGGTAGGAGAAACTTTTATTGGTCCTTACAAGCTTAATATTAATCGAAGACCGGCTATAGGATTAAAAGCCGATTCATGTTAAGATGGTGATTTCGAAGTCATCTTCAGGTAACATCGTTCGGGTACCGTCTGAAACATACAACATAGTACATCCGTCGTAGGTCGTAGTATCACCTAGAAATATATTCAGCACGAACTATTTGGACCTGCATAAACGATCGCATCAACCAGTTAAAGCTGCACTACCCCTGATGGTAGACGCACTCAATACCAACCTCATCTCTCACAAAACTAAAATTCCTACCGTAATGCCGTCAACGAGAACGAGCATCACCTGTCAAGTCAAAAGTCAAAACAAAACGTCGACAAGAGGATCGCTTCCTTCATCCTTCACGTTGTCCAGAGTTTTTTCTCTTCGTTTTCGAACAGGATGCAGAGAAACCGAGGCCGCGGTTTCCGAGGCGGCAACAACAACAACCCGTACCGAGGAGGAAGACGCAACGACGACAGGCACCAACAGCCGCCGCCGTGGAAAGCCAACTACGATGAAGGCTACAGGCGAGGAACGAACGTGAGTCCGTGGCTTTGCGACGCGAACAACGCTAGGGCGGACATCCCTTCGCTGATGTCGATGTTCGTCGATCGCGGCGGCAATCAGAATCAAGGCGGCGGCGGCGGGTTTCAGCGGATGTTTCACCACGACAGAAACGACTTCGAAGAGCCTTTTTCGAATCAGAACAGACCACGGTTGGACTTCGTGCCGCCGGAGTCTCGCGAACCCGACGGCGGGTACTGGCAGCAGTGCTCGAATCCGTACAGAGGGCATAACGACTTCCAGCACCAGCGCAGGGGTGACGGACAGAGAGGCAACTTCAGGAGGAGGCCTTACGACAGGCCGCAGAGGGGAAAGAGCAAGCTGGACAGCAGGTCAGGGTTAGAAACAATTTTATGTACTGTTTGAATGTCATAATTTTATGGTGAATAGTCAGCAACTTTTCATATAACTTTGATTTGCTGCTTATCAGAAAATACAAGAACTAATATGGTAAAGGTGTAGAACACGTCAAATCTCAGATTCTGATGAAAATCGCAGGGGAAGTTCAGGGTACCTTGAAATGAATGAAAAACATGAGATTTTGGTGCGGAAACCATAGGAAAACCTCATTTTTCAATGAAAATTAATGTGCGGAGGGTACAAAAAAAAACCTTAGATTTACTGTTATAAGTGTTATATCAACCTTGTACTTACCTTACCAATACATTCATTAAATTATATCTACATATACTATTCTTGAATAAATATTGTTTTTGATCATTTTACAGCTCGTACAGTTGGCATTCAATGCTGGAATTTTATTACTACAAGTCAAAATGTTGACAAAAACATTCATGAAATTTCAGTCATTTGACAGCTGCATAGAGATAAGAGATAACGGGTACGATGTTGCCACAATTCCAAAATGTTCTGTTTTATATTCGAATGGTATACAATTCCAAGTTATGATCCTTTAAAGTTCGAGAATGGACATGTTCTGCCTTCTTTTTCTGCGCCACAAAATCTCGGACCACCCGCGTTTTAATTCATGGTATGTTTTTTTATGAAGATGAATTTTTTTATGAAGATGTTTCTTTGCACTCGGCTGATGCGATTGAAGATTTAGACCTAATGGAAGAGGATGGAAACGACTATTATTGATGCTGTGGAAGTAGTTTAATAACATTTTTTTGAGTAAAGGTTCTGTGTTGAGTTAGGTTTGACTTATTCTTTCACATGATTGCACATTTTCGATCATAATCAGTTTTGATTTGTTCAATTATATTTAATTTCAATACATTTTCATATACTTTTTATATAATATATATGAAAAGATAAAATTATATTGGTTGTTGAAAATAATCGACAACTGTTATAGACGAATATTATGATGCACCACCGCGATTTCTGAAATATTTTGTAGGTGCTGTTTTTTCGATATGGTATAATATTCAATTCTCAAAAACAATCGAAAAATATTTACTATTAAAATTGTTGATTAACACCATAATTGCATTTGGTCCCATTCTTCAATATTCTTCAATAATCAGACGTAATTCAAGTGATGCTAGGTTAAATAGGTTTGACTTTCATTTATTTCAATAATCAGACGTTATTCAAGTGATGCTAGGTTAGTTAGGTTTGATTTTGATTTATCTTACTTTATTCAAGTGATGCTAGGTAAGTTAGTTTTGATTTTTCTCATTACTCAGACGTTATTCAAGTGATTCTAGGTTAGTTAGGCTTGATTTTGATTTATCTCAATAATCAGACGTGATTCAAATGATGCTAGGTTAGTTTATGTTTTGATGGTAATTCGAATACGACATTTTCCTAATTGACAGTTTGGCAACTTTGCTTTACATCACGTGCGTTATCGGTAAAATGTTTTCACTATGATAGTCACTGTTGTCAGTGCCAATGGTGAATTTTTCTAAGTAAACATTTTGATATTTTCGATGAATATTTGGAAAAAACATATGCTCAATTCTGATGTGATCAATCAAAAAAAAGTGAGAGTAGTTTTATTTCGTTCGAAATTCCGTTTTTTTTTTCAACTCAGGAATTACCTCGGAAATTACTAGTTTTTTGGCCATAATTTCAGTTTTTCACACGAAAAAATCGTTTTTCATAGCTTCCGCGCCAAAATTTCTATGTATTTTTCGATTGTAGGCCGTTTCTGGCGATTTCCAAAACAAATTACAAAAATTGGCGATTTGACGAATTCTACACCTTTGCCAACTAATATTTATCAAAATACTTTTCGTTGCGTTTTGGAAACCAAAGTGGCTTCCGTTTTAGAAACTTTCACAAATAGTTTTTATAATTGCTTTTGTAAATGTCAGAAATTTTAATTCAAAAACTAAACTAGAAAAAATTATAGGTGAAAGTTTTGAAAACAGAAGCGGATTTGATTTCTGAAACGTCAACGATAAGTATTTTAACAAATATTAGTTCTTGTATTTTTTTGATAGTCAAGAACATGTTTCATTCAGAAGGAAATATTTTTGAATTATCGCAGCAACTTTTCCAGGTCGATTGAAAATCTGCCCTTCTACACTTGTATAGATTCCAAAATTGATTCCTATCTTTTCAGATTGTGGTAGGTTGAGAACCCAAAAAAACTAAAAAAAAAAATTACGATTTTACATCATCCCTTGCGGACTTGCCAAAATATTCGAATATGCTTTTCTTGAACGTTCATGTTCTTTTTTGGACAAACATTCCATTATTAGTCAAATGCAGCATGGATTTCGCTCGGGAAAATCTACAAATACGGCTATGTTTTCATTGATTAGTAAAATTATTGAATATTTTGATGCAGGAGAGTGTCCAGCAGTAATTCTTTGTGACTTAAGTTGAGCGCTTGACTGCGTCAATCATGAAAAACTTGTCTTAAAATTAGAAATGTATAGCGTCAGAGGCGTTTCACTAAATTGGCTAGCATCATTTCTTGAAAATAGAAAACAGTTTGTGTCACTACAGGTGAATAGGATGAATGGGGCTTTTAGAG
The DNA here is from genome assembly GCA_032362365.1 of Zygogramma bicolorata. Classification (NCBI taxonomy): domain Eukaryota; kingdom Metazoa; phylum Arthropoda; class Insecta; order Coleoptera; family Chrysomelidae; genus Zygogramma; species Zygogramma bicolorata. The sequence continues at coordinate 3,549,967 of JAVJAQ010002021.1, forward strand.
TTGATTCTGATACTCTTGATCTTGATATGGGTGTACCACAGGGCTCAATTTTGGGGCCAATGCTGTTTATACTTTATGTGAATAGTATTGATTCAATAGCAACAGGAAGCCATTATACTGCCTAGGCAGATTACTTCTAAGAATGGAATCAGACAGATCAGAAATTCTATCGTACGACGATCAGATAGCTTTCTGATTGGTCTAAATTTAAATTTAGACGAATTTAGACCAATCAGAAAGCTATCTGATCGTCATACGATCGAATTTCGGATCTGTCTGAATCCAGCCTCACTTGTTATATCTGCATCAGATACAAAAATATTAGAGAGCAAATGTACCAGGATAATGACAAAGGTAGCAAATTACTTCAATAGTAATGACTTATTCTTTAATGCTGAAAAAACTGAAATTAATTGTATTCTTAATAGGCAAAATAGAGTTGAAGAGAAGACATAACTTTCAAAGTAAACAATGTGACTTTGAGAAATACACACAGTGTGAGGTTCCTGGCAGTGGCGTGCCCAGGATTTTGCTCTGGAGGGAACAGACCCTGAGCCTGGGTCTTTCCGGGGGGGGGGGGAACAGAAATCCAAGAAAGTGGTAATAAATGGGACATAAGGTTTGTTCTAGCAACACATTTGACCGTTTGTTGGAAATTGGTCTGAAGCAGTCAGAGGCATGCGCAAGATGAATATTGGAGGGCAAAATTCATTTTGCGCATACCTCTGACTGCTTCAGACCAATTTCCAAACGGTGAAATGTGTTGCTAGAACAAACCTATTGTTTTTAGCTCTGGGGGTCCCCCCCCGTCAGCACGCCCCTGGTTCCTGATGAGTTTCTCAACTGAAAAGCTCATTGTCAACAACTAACTTTAAAACTCAACTCATTGAAGTTTCTGTTCATAAACCTACGATCAGTTTTAACTGAGTCAGCTGCTCAGTATATATTACTCACAGGTTGAATCTAGACTTAGATATGGTGTCTGTTTCTGGGGCGGAAGTACCTCAGTAGAAAAAGTTTTCATAGCGCAAAAGGGTATCCTGCGTTGCATAGCATATTGTAAAAATAGAGAATCTTGCAGGGCAATTTTTAAGCAGTATGGTTTCTTAATTCTAACATCAGTCTACATTTTAGAACTCTGCATTTATTTGTACCAAAATGGACTAAAAAAAATCAAAATATTCATCAGCATGACACCAGAATTAAAAATAATTTCCATTTGCCTTTAGCAAGGCTCAGAATAACTTCCTATGCACCGGAGTACGAACCGAAGATATATAATCATCTTCCAAATTAATTGAAGGCCATAGAGGGATTCGCTAAGTTCAAATTCTTATTAAAAAATTATTTAGTGGAGAAATGTTGTTATATATTGACGGAATTCTTTACCTGATTCATTTTTCTTGTCTTTTGTATTATATTGACACTTCCTATACAATGTATATTGTCTGACTGGAAATAAAGTATTATTATTATTATAAAATTGGCACAAAATCTGGAAATAAATTAATAATTGCAACTCGCCTGAAATATTTTTATCAACAAATTGAAGAAAGGTGGAATATTCACTTTTCAAATGTGCCTGTTTTAAACATTTGATTGCCTTAGTATAATTAGAAGCTTGCAGGAGATGTTCTATTGTGCTCAAGTTGTAGGAAAATCAATATTTCTTTGAATGTTATGAAGATTTGAGGAACTTCTCAATCACTATTACTTTCGTACACCAATCACACATAATATTATGTGAATTTATAGGGATTTAGCTATTATTTTACCACAGCATAAGAGCGAGTTTTTCGTAGTTTTTTGGGTTAAAAAAAAAATGTCGCTTAATCATTTCATGAAACAAATGCAACTACTTTATTAGATTGTTCTTGTAGTCAGCAAAGTTGTGTAAAATATATATTCATATAAGTCATCCGCACAATACCTGATTTAAGCTTCTACTAGAAATTGTAGAAGACAAAAAATATCACATTTTCAATTATTCAAAAATTATCCAGAGTAAAATGCTTTTTCCAGCAAAAACATGTTCATTAAAATGTCAATTTATTCAGAGCAGTTAGCTAAAAAATCGACTTACTTGAAAATGTTTGAAATGTCTACTTAGAAAGAGTTTTTTTGAGCAAAACCCTAACCTAACCTACCCTGTTGTACTTTGGTTGTGGAGATGAACATGAGTGTGTTGATACTATGAACGCTAGACTTGAAAGGGTGTATAGATATTGGCTGTGCAAATCTGCCATAGGTGAACGTAAATAAAATAAAATGGATATTATTAGGGAAACATAAAGATCATAATAATGAAAACCTACTTATTTGATTGAATGACAGTGAGTGATATAGAAAAGGGGAACAAATTCGGGTTTTTGGGTGTAACTACTGCCAGCAAATTGAAATTCAAGGAGCATGCTAATCAAGTTATCAAAACAATAGCTTATAAAATCAACTATTTAAAAGGATGTTCCCCATATCTGAGCCAGCGGTCTAAATTATCAGTATACAACCCCATGATCCTTCCACATTTGAATAATTGGTCTACTATTCTGTTTTTTCAAATGAAATAAAAAGACTACAAAAGATGCAGAATCGTGCTATGCGAATAATATTACAATGTTCGAGAATAACAACGATAGCAAATATGTTGCAAACCCTCCAATGGCTACCAGTGAAGAGTACCAAACACTTACTTTTATTTTCAAAATAAAAATTGAAATACATAAGTATGATACTTCAGAAAACAGAAGCAATATAAAAGTTGAAAAATAAAAAAAGTAGTACACATAATTCTTTATTTTATAAAGGAGTAGATTTTTTTAATTACCCCCCACAAGACATGAAAGATAGTGGTTCGATAAATATATTCAAAAAATGACTGAAGGATTACCTAATGAAAATTGAGTATTTTCTTATGTATCATTTGTTTATGTAACTTTTAATTTATACGTTTGTTTTTTTAATCGGACTATTTTTTATGTTGAGTTAATTTTATTTATAATGTGACAATGTATCGACTACTATAAATGAATTAGTTTTCCGACTGAATAAAGAGAAATATATATAAAAAATTTTAAATAGTCAATATTTTTCGAAACTTTCTCGCGAATTGAATATTATATCATACTGAAAAACCAGTACTTACAAGATATTTCAGAAATCTCGAAAAGGTGCATCATAATATCCTTATATAACTTTTGTCCATTTTTTTCAATAACCAGTATTCAGAATTTTTTATTACTATTTCGACATCGAATTTCCCCTTCGAAAACTACCAAATTTCCAAAGGGAAAAACAAAAAAAAATGGGTAACACCCGAGATCAGGGAGTGGGCGCGGAGATTGCGCGATATGTATTCCTTTTACAAAGAAACTAGGCTTGAAAATTTGCACCTGAAATATAAGGCTGAAAAAAAAGAATACAAGAATGCGATCGTTAGGGCTAAAATAGCGTACAACGACAATATTATCAGTAATTCGCAGAATAAAGTTAAAAGTACGTGGACCATGTTCAATAACGTAACAGGAAAACAAAAAAAAAATCTGGAGAGTTTCAATCAAAAATTGATGATGAATGTGTTACGAATCCGCAGCAAATTGCAAAACACTTCAGTGATCACTTTGATACATCAAGGTATAAAACAGATACAGGTACTCCCTCCAACCAAATAAACCTAAATTGGCCCTATCATCATAAAACCACCATGTTCCTGAAACCAACCTGCCCCGATGAAGTGCGGCGTACTATAATGGCTCTACCACCGAAATTTTCAGTTGGTGTTGATGAGATACCGACTGTTGTACTTAAACGTGTAGGGATCCTAATTTGTCATCCACTAGCAGATATTATCAATGAATGCTTTTCTAATGGAATATTTCCTGATGCATTGAAAATTGCAAAAATTGTGCCAGTTTACAAAAAGGGGAAAAAAAAATGAAATATCAAACTATAGACCAATTTCTATCCTGTCAGCTTTTTCAAAAATCATTGAACGCATCATTTACAATAGGTTATTGTCGTATTTTATTGAAAATGACATATTTGTGATGAATCAGTACGGTTTCCTCCCAAATAGATCCACCAAATCTGCGATCTATGATTCACTCAACTATATAATTGATCAACTTGATAAAGGCAATAAAGTAACTGGTATTTATTTTGACCTAACGAAAGCTTTTGACCTCATTAATCATGAGCTACTAATGCTAAAACTAGAGCGCTATGGTGTTAGAGGAAAAGCCAATGATTTAATAAAATCTTATCTCAGTAACCGAACACAAATAGTTGGTATCTCATCTAAAAATAATCTCAAATCTTCGGTACTCTACTCCGAAAAAGTTAAGACTGTCATAGGAGTGCCTCAGGGCTCCATACTCGGTCCAATTCTTTTTTTGATATTTATCAACGACATATGTCCCCAAATAGACATCAGCTCAGTCTTTCTGTTCGCTGACGACATTTCAGTTGTTGTGTCAGAGAGGGATATTCATACTCTAAATGAAACATCTAATGTAACAGTGTCTCAAGTTGTTGAGTGGTGTGAAAAGAACTATCTTTTGATAAATAATAATAAAACCAATTATATAAACTTCAGAAACGGCACGGAAGCCCCACTTCATATCAACATAGACAATTCCGAAATGGATGAAACATTTTCCTTAAAATTTTTAGGGGTTATGATAGATAAAGAATTGCGTTGGGCTGATCAGGTAAAGGCAGTAATGGGTAAATTAACATCAGCCTGTTGTGTCATAAGATACCTAAGGGATCACATTAGTATTAACAATATTAAAATGTTTTATTTCGCTTATGTCCATTCGGTGATTGATTATAGCGTGATATTTTGGTATCATGCACCAACATCTAAGGATATATTCATCTATCAGAAAAAAATCATAAGAACTATGCTTAACCTGAAAAATGATACCTCTTGCAGACATTAATTTTTTAAATTGGGAATTATGACTGTTCATTGTTCCTACATAATATATAATATTGCAATATTCGCCAAAAAATACCTGCACAAATTCCCTGCAAATAATCAATACATTTGCAATATGGTAACAAGAGGAAGTAAAGATCTACGCGTTCCACTACATAGAACAAGTCTTTTCGAGAAAGGTCCGTACTATAACTGTATAAAAATATATAATGCACTGCCTCCACATTTCAAAGAAATCAATACCATGAGTATCTTCAAACGAACTTTGAAGGAATACCTGATCGAAAATCCCCTATACTCACTTGACGAATATTACAATGTCTGTAAGGTGTAACGTTTGAGTTGTGTATGCATACTTTTTTATTTTCGTAACAGCCACAAATTAACGGACTCAAGTGATGATATATATATTTTTTACATTCTACTTGTATTTTGAGACAATTTCAAGTATTTACTTTTATACTTATATGTGTGTTTGTAAATTGTAATTTTGTATTTGACGCTGCTGATGTTTCATAGGAAACCCATGGCAATAAATATATTATTATTATTATTATTGAAAGCTATTCAAGATTTACCAGAATAGTCCTGATTGCTTTCTGTTTCATTCATAACAGAGAATTTCAATCGCAAATGACTTCGAACCGCATGTCGATCTCGGTACAGGAATAATACGACTCCGGAATCTAAATAACGTTTTTTGATTACCAGATGGGGGTCCAGGGAAGAAGAACACGCCGTCCCGGTGCCGGAAGAGCCAGCTCCCGAGCCGGAGCTGAGCCCTCTTGAGGCGCGCATCGAGAAGCTGATGGACGCCGTCAAATCTCAACCGCACGGCGTCGGCGAGCTGGTGCTGTTGCAGAACAACAACGAGATACCGCCCGTGTTGTTGAACAACGCCGCGCACCAGGTGAAGAACTGCGTGCTGGCCATCGACAGGGACGAAACGTCCGGTTACTCGAAGCTGCTCATCAACGGGCTTTCGATCGCGGAGGGCATGTACTCGACGAAGAAGGTGAGAGAGATTTTTTTTTGTCTTATTTACCTATGTTGAATCCTCATAACCACATAACACAGAAATGAATTTTTCCTTCGACCACCTAGGAAAGTGACACATATCGCACTGCATTACTTACTCGCTTGGAAAATGAGCTTTATTCTCACTAGTGCGGAAGGTTACTTTCCGCGCGGCTATCAATAAGCCGTCAAACCTGTGAAGCCTTTATGATTTACAGACGCAATTATTAATTGCTTCTCCGTATTGTTTTTACTCATAATAAACACTGGACTGATGAGTAACTGATTATTCATAAAAAATAAAGAAAAGGAAAATTGTTATTGTATTAAGTACTTATTGTCACATTTTCAAATAAACGGTAATCATCGTTATTTCTTTATTTATATATGAAAGTTATTGTAAATTCATGCGCACTAACTCAAAAAAAAAACTTGAGATAGGTCGGGAAACTCAATACAGCGTGACTCACGGTCGATGGAGGGTTAGACTTTTCTGGAAAACGCAACGCATGATTTTTCTGAAAATTTCACCTCTCACATTTCCCTACCTGTTCTATCGATCTAAAATATTTTCAGCATTGCGGCGTTGCCACTTCCATCAAAAAGTCCTAGCAACTTTATTTTTTTAATGGAACACTCCGTATATTCATAAATTTTTGGAATTGCTCTAGTATTTTAATACTTTTTTGTTAATAATGTCCTATACCTATCTCTATCTGTTTTCGAGATAAAAAATAAATTGTGCTAAATATGGTTCAAAACATAGCCTCAATTGAACTTAAGTACCTACATCAGTACTCTCAATTCATGAAAAGTTGATATTTTGATGATAGTTTGGACAAACTCGAAATATTCGAATAACACTAAGAAATCGATTCCATATCATACAGGGCGTGCCAAAATTAATATTTTTTCATTGTGCATGAAAGTGGTCAAAAGTTCATTTTTTCAAATGAAACCCCCTGTATATTACTCGATAAATTGAAAGATGGTAGAAAATGCTTCAAGATGATATATCATGTCCCTATACCTAAATCGTCAAGTTTTCTTAATAAGGTCGCTTCTTCTAGAAACAGTATTTTTTTTGAAATTTGGATTTAGGTATCAGAGGAATTATCAAGCATATAACAGTTCGGTTACTTTTATAAGTAATTTACAAATAGTTATCGACAGTGTTTTAAATCATTTTCCATTCATTTTGGAAGATGATTTGAAACACCGAATATTTTAGATCGATAGAACAGCTAAGGAAATGTGAGAGGTGAAATTTTCAGAAAAATCATGCGTTGCGTTTTCTAGAAACGTCTAACTTACCATCGACCGTGAATCACGCTGTATACTAATTGTGTATTCACAGTTCACACAACAATAATGTCCATTCAACAGTTATATTATATAAATTATAAGTATTAATTACAAAAATCATTACGTTGAGGCAACGATTCTGGACGACGCCATTGAATCTATATTCATCAATAGTCAATTTGACTGACTGTCAGCTGTTGCGGTGAATTCATTTTGTAGTGTATATTACATATACACGATCTGACATTTATGTATTGTTTAATAAAATAGGTGGTCGTAAGAAAAATAGTGTACATTACTTGTGCGAAAGTGACATTTTTCACACGAGAGGGAAATATTGTAACACGAGGCGTAAGCCGATTGCGATAATCCCACGAGTGATGCAATATACTTTAGAAATGCAACAGGCACCTTCCCGTGCGAAATTTGGAAGCTTAGGGTCGACGATCACCGGAGGCAGTTGTTTTGAATCGCAGATTTCTGTGATAGTATAAATTGACTTTGACGTCTATCTGACATGTGAAGCGCTTCAGAAATTTTGATTACCGTGAAGCATAACTCTCAAATTGATTTCGACGAAATAGTTTTCTGCGGGTTATGACCTGTTTTTTATTCAATAGTAGATGAAGGTGATGTTTCGTAAAAAATGCGCGGAAAAGTCATTGTTTATTTCAAGAATAACCCAGTGATTTCCTAATTCTGGATCGAGTGAGTCAAACCACCAAACTACGAAAGTACAGCTTTCTTCGGAATTTACGCTGCCATTATTGAAAGAAGACTTACATAATGCTCTCGTTACTCTTAAAATTAGAGGTAAGCTATGAAAAATAATGTATTCTTTTAAACTGCATCATATAATGTAAGTCGTCCTAGGGTATTTGACGTATATTCGATAGAAGTACTTCTCGCACAGGAGATGTGTTGTAATTTGGTGGCTAGATAAATTTTTATTATTGATTGGTTTGTATCGAACGATTCAAGTATGGAAAATCTGTCTCAGCTCGTCGATAATACAGTTTTCTGTAATCCATCCAATTTCGATTAATAGTTGGGGTCAACAGCCGCTACATAAGTGTGGCGCAATACTTTTTGATTTTCACAAGTATGTTGTTGCCTATCTAAACTTGTTTCTGTAATCTGTGCTCATAACAACAGTATAGTAAGTAAAAATGAAATATGACGATCTGTTTTAAAGGCATTATTTTGTGATGGGTTGATTTTTCAGGTTGTGATGGGTTTATACGCCGAAAAACTAGGAAAAGAACATTCATGACAACATTTCTTGGTCAGATCATTTTTTAATTGTAATTGATTTTATTCACAATCCTTCGAGAATGTCCTTGTTTCTATCCTACTTTTAGGTTGAGCAATTGTTCTCTCTGAGGTTGAAGTGGGAAATGAATTTCCCAATCTCTTTTGAAATTTTTCAACATCTTCATATTTTATTCAAAACGTCATTCTACGCATCGGAATTTGAAAGGTGTTTGGTTCCCGCTAACGGGTACACACCAACTTTGTTATACGAAACAAGCTAACCCTGACACGATTTTGTAGCTTTTACACTATCTCAGTACCAACCGTACAAAGAAGATAATAGGTACTCAGTTTCTCCATCGTAACCTCAATCCCCTTCAATTACTAAAACATTACTCAGTTCAAAAAATAAAACGTTACTTTTTCACCAGCCATTTCCAGGTACAGCATATGTATAGTATAGCAGGAGTAATTATTTCGATTTCGATTCTAGGAATTACGATCATTAATAATCTCTCATGATAAAATCATGTGAAATCGATCGCCGAAGGTGCTTCCCAGAAGCTTGGATTTCTATTTCTTGTGAAGAAATATTCCACTTCTTGTCAGCTTCGATCTACAAGGCACAGAAACGACCTGTCTCGGAATATAGTTCTTGGTACCAAAATATTCATTGAAACTTCTTGATTCTATTCAGAAAATAGCAACCCGTCTCGTTGATGATTTTCGCTCAAGAACTCGCTCACTTCGTTGGAACATCGTAGAAAGGTCGGAGACTTGTCTCTCTTCTATAGACGGTCGGTGCTCTCCTGAATTGTCAATCGTCCCACCCTTGGTAGTAACACGGATGACCCGACGAGTACAGAATTACCAGAGAGGTTTTTCTTAAGGCTTTGAAACTCCAAACATTTAAAGTAAATGTCAATCCGTATCTCCTGTCCCTTGATTCATGAGGTGAACAATACAGGATCGCCCTTTCGTGCGAATCTGTATGTATAAAAAAAATCTCGCTCATCAGGGCCAGTCCATTTTCATTGTTCAAAATGCCGCCAATATTTCAAAGAGGAATCCAAACATTGCCTACATGCACAGAGGCAATTTGTGAAATATTATTGGTATCCCAAACACTTTCATTGGAATGATAACAAAATGTACCTACATATTGTTACGATATTTCTTAGGGTTTGTTTATTAAAACTCCAAACAAAACTAAACTACTTTCATTTATCACAATACAATACGATCACTTAAACTGCTCCGCTAACTATCCAACGCTCTGTACTAAAACTCTCTGTTTTAGAAATTCTGAAATACTCTCCCTCTGATAAAATTTCTACTGTCCGATTAAACTCCACACTTCGACTTCTGCACTTAGCAATACCAAAGCTCTCTCCACTAGAAACTCCGAATAACTATCTCTTCGATAAAACTTTGAATAACTGTCTTCCGTATATATACTTGCTTACGCCTATGGAGAATCTTCCAGTCAAATCTCGATGATCGAATTCTCCACGCGAATCAAGAGTCTCTGGAAAAACGACGTTCTCTCTTCGACCCCTCATATTATTTTGCGTTTACGAGCGACAGGGCCGGCGCTGGGAGATTTCGTGACAATATAGATATTTTCAACTTGTACGTAGGTAAATAATTTCAATGACACTTGTTGGGAGCTTAGTTCGTTCATTTGCAATGGCTACTTGTTCATTTCATAAAATTATTTCGAATGATTGTGAATAAAATTGTATACAATTACTGACAAAAATATTGAATTTCCCTCGAAAAATAACTTATTTCGACTTTCAGCGGCAATAAACATTTTTTTCTCGAGTAATGTATCACTTTCTGCCTTGGTAGGTAATATACTATTTTTTTTTCACAATCTCAATTAACAGGAACAAACATCTGCGAATTCCTGACCTACTTTCCTTTTTTGCTTATTACATTTCCCTTAGGGTCATGTATAATTAGTACCTAATTGTTTCATCATGCCTACATTATTTGGACCAATTTCTTAAGGTCTGACTTTGAAACAGGAAATACTTGAAGCTGAAAAAAATCATAATCAGCAGAAAAAATATCTGCTGCTTGTAACTCTTCCTGTTAAATCCATTACACACTGTATATTTTCAAACAGTAGGTCCCATACATTTTCGCTAATCTCATGATAGAACTAATTCAAGTTGGTTTTCATTACATTTTTTTTTAGGGCACATTCGGCTAAGTTGTCTGTATCATTTGAATCTGTATCCTGATGATTTTTGTACTTTGAGCCATGTTTTCATATGTTACAAATGCAAGGCATCTTGTGAAAAGGCTTCCTCAACTATTGAAATAAATTCGTTGACAGCTGATTATTTCTCAACAAGTATTGTGACCGTAATAAGTTTTGAATGATTTCCACAATACTAGTTAATTTATATTTTTGAAAAGTTATCTAGTAAATCCCGGGTTGATCTTTTTTTATATGAATCATTCATTGTACTGAAAAATCTCCAAATCTAGATAAAAAGCAAATTTAAATCTCTTTGAATGATCTGCATTCGGCACATTCTTCCATATCTCGTAGATGCAATGAAATGACATTGTTATTTTTTTAACAGAAAAAAAGTGTTCACTCAGAACGATGATACTATTCAGATAGTGCCTTTTTACATAAAATTCAGGTTTTGCCACAACTCGAACATAAATGTAATTGTGAAAAATTGAATTGTGTAAGATATTTTTCATGGCCCGTATAATCAGATCACATCACATAGAATCTGCCACAGTACTCATCAACTATGAGAGGAAAAGCTACTTATAAGTTCAGGCATCAACAAAAAGTGAATTGATTTGCTTTCAAATTATCGGGGTATACGTGATTGCGCTAGTAAGTATATAGACATGGTACTATGAATGAATGATAAAGAGGTTTTCAGTCTCTTCAGTTTTTTGGGAGGGTGTCGACTTATAGTTATAGAGAACTTCATATTGTCAAAATCACGTGCCTTCAACAAACTCAATTTCTTTCATTTTTCAAAAGAAAAAATTCAAACCTACTCCAACTCAACCCGTCGAACAATTCAAAGGAAACTTCTTGATATATATCAAGTAGGTCTTGCTTAAAGATAAGCTGTGTTTCATCACTTTGAGCCACTGGTATAGGTACAAACATTGGGTGATGGTATTGCTGACGTGAGATTTATGAGGGAGTATTTATATAACAAAAAATTGTCTTTATCAAAAGATGAGTTCATAAGGTAGTGTAAAGTTATTGAATACCAAATATTCAACTAACAATCTTACAACCCTACTATGGTGACCATTGTTAATATTAAGACATTCTCAATTAAACGACATTCTAAAGGTTTTCGTGCTTTCGTGACTTACCTTAAAAACTTCTTAGTATATCACTTGTTGAAATTTGAATGATATAGTAGTAGTAGTAAACAATGATGTTTTCATTCGTTGGTGAGATGGATGATGATGAGGAAAGGTAATATTAAATATATTTAATTAACTAGATTTCGAAATACAAATGAATAGTTTTCACCTACCACAGGTTCGAAGAAATTACCATGCAATTTCAAAATTTGTATAGGGTTGTAGCAACACTTCACTTCTTAGCACAAATAAGCTACAAAAAACATGTCGGCCAGGACTATTTCATACATTTAGCTCAACAGACTTTCAATCACCTGATGGTACCACTTGTCCATCTGATAAACTTGTCATTTGCGAGCGGAACATTTCCACAGGTTTTAAAAACAGGCAAAATCATACCTGTATATAAAAAGGCGACTCTTCCCTAATAGGTAACTATCGACCAATAACAGTACCTTCTATTTTTTCAAAAATATTGGAATTGTCGTTCCTGGAAAGATTGTTATCTTTTCTCAATAGATTCAGTATAATAACGGAAGACCAACACGGTTTCATGCGGAATAAATCTACTTCAACTGCGATTAACTCATATGTTATGAAAGTCATTAATTATATTGATGCGGGCGAGTGCCCTGTTGGGGTATTTTGTGACCTCAGCAGGGCATTCGATTGCATTTCTCACGGTATTTTGTTGAGTAAGCTGTCTCGGTACGGGATCCGTGGTATCACTCACCAATGGATAAAGAGTTTTTTGAGTGAACGTAGAGGCTATGTCACTGTTGGTAATAGTCGATCAACATATAGTGAATATTCTGAAGTAGGAGTTCCTCAGGGTTCAGTCCTGGGACCTACTTTGTTTTTACTATACATCAATGATATTGTGAAGATCTGTAACGGCTCAATTGTTGTTTACGCGGATGACACATCGATTATCGTGTCAGATGGGGATGAATCACGTTTACGTCTTAAATGTAACAAAATTTCTCTGGATATGGACCACTGGTTCAGGGCCAATTCTCTTTATTTGAATAGAGATAAAACAAAATGTATGCGATTTCATAACAGGCAAAAAGAAGTCAGTTACATTGATTTCGGTGATTTGCAATCATTGGATGAGTCCACTCGATTTCTTGGATTATATTTAGATAAACATCTTTCCTGGAAAGAACATTGTATGATCTTGATTAACAAGTTGAATTCTGTTACCTACCAATTACGTAACTTGAGAACAGTTTTATCTGATGATCGGTTGCTGACACTCTACTATGCCCAAGTAGACTCTAGGCTACGTTATGGCATATGCCTTTGGGGAGGGTCCTCTGGTGCAAATGATGTATTTCTTGCGCAAAAGAGAATACTCAGAGTGATGTTCGGCTTACCATATCGAGCAAGCTGTGTTGATGTATTCAAAACTCGCAAGATATTGACGGTGCCATCGCTTTTCATCTTTGAATTGTGTGTATATGTTTTCACTCACTATAACAGCTTTTCGACCAGATCCAGTATTCATGCATATGACACCAGAATAAAAAATCAGCTCAATATACCCTTTTCTAGACTTCAAATATCTAAAAATTGCCCAAATTCACTAGGTCCTTTGTTATATAATAAACTACCTGATTATGTAAAGAATAGTCCAACATTGTCAAATTTCAAAAATAACCTTAAACAATTTTTAATTGAAAGATGTTTTTATAAAGTTGATCAGGCACTGTGATTGTATTTGTGAAGTTTCTGTTTATTTTATTTTGTACATGTTTTTTTTTTGAACTACTTACTACATAACTGAATGTTATGTCATACAGTTCACATACACCTTAGATTAGTTGGTTGAATGACTACTCCTATACAATGTTTGTATTGTCCTTCAGGAGAATAAAGTATTATTATTATTATTATTATAGATTGCATTAATCAACTTCAACCATATTAACTCGAAAGGAAAAAATACCCAAGTACAGAATAAGGAAGGAATAACATGAAAGGGGGGGATGGGACCATTCGAGCACCACCCTCTGATGATTCAATAATGCCTAGAATACTTTTTTGAATCGTTAGGGGTTGTACGCCGTTATTTATATTCTCCATTCTCGACGACATATGACATTGAGTGAGCAACGACGTTTGCTTGAAAGTGGTTGAGAATAGTCTTTGCTCAGCAATGGTTTGGACTTCCATTGTCAATATTATCAACTCTATTGAAACCTGTTGCTAAGGACGAAAGAATAAAAGTGCAAATCAAATAAGTCAATCAAATCCGTACATAATGTTGAAACAGATTTTTTGGTCATTGATTAAAGAAAAATATTGAAATATCGAATATGAAATATTAGTCAAAAAAATGTGAATAAAAAAATGATGAAAAGTTATGAATAAATGTTGAAACCAAGTTTAAAGTTGAGTGTACTTACGACGTTTCGATTGCTGGTATCCGCAATCGTCTTCGGAATTTGACTGACAACATTTCGAGGTATATTCAGTTGTAAAGATCCGATTTTCCCATGGTGGGGGAAGGGGCGGTACTAACAATAAGGCGCACGGGTGCTACTAGAAGTGCGCTGATCGGTTTTCAGCGGGAAATGGATGTATTGGGGCGAGATTCTCTTTCATCGAGCCGAAGTCGGTCTATGCCTTGGATAAGCGGCCTCCACATATTCCGGATTTTTTGTCACAACATTATTTCCTTTGATGAATCAAACCTTTAATTTCATTTTTGGCCAAAAAATCCGTTTCAACATTTTATTTGGGTTTGATCACCTTATTCGATTTTTATTTTCATCCTTTCGTTTCAAGCAACAGGTTGCAATAGAGTTGATAATATATAATATAGACAATGGAAGTCCGAACCATTACCATTCATTGAGCAACGAGATGATTGTCGCCTACCTTTTATTTTCAAGGTTACAAACGAAATAATTCTTCTGAAGTTGGTATCAAGTTGGCACTTTTCGGTCTTTTAATTTTCATTAATAATGCGGTTACGATAGTAGGACATTGAAAATTATTGTTGAGAAGTTGTTATGTCATCCTCTAGAATTAATAATCACCCGAACGCTTTGCGCGCATTTCGATTTTGAACGTTGGACAATAAAGCTTGTTTTTTATTGATCGATTGAAGGACGCCAAAGAGGCCCTGTACGAAATGGGACTAGAGGTGTTGCGGGGCAAGTGCTTCTTCCTCACGTCCAAGAGCCACTTCGAAGAAGTGTCCATGGAGGACCTGGCGAAGCAGAAAGAGCAGGAACAAGCGCCGGCGGTCGGACTCGAGGGCAGCAAAGCGCACCAGATGATGCTGAAGATGGGGTGGGGAGGCAAGGGGTTGGGGACGCAGGAGCAAGGTAGGTAGACGACAAGCAAGATGTTTCCGACCCGCGATATTTCCTTATCTAAGACGAAAAGTTGAATTATCTCTCAAGGACAGTCTTTCCCGGACAAAAGCAGAATCACTTTGACTGAATAGCATGTTTGTTTTTTCCATCGCAATAGGCCCCGTCGAGATCGAGAAAAATTTATTTAGCGACGTTTCGTCCCTCGACCCGCCACCATCACGGCGGCATCCCTTTCCCCGCGAAATCTCACCTAATCTTTCGTGTTTCAGGCGAGCAAAAGTCCGTCGCGGAAAAGATAACGGAGAATATAACAAGAGAGGGGCTAGGCACGCAGAACGTCATGCAGGAGGTGCAGAAGATCCTGTACGATTACGCGCGCTCCAACAAGTCGACGACGTTAGCCTTCGACTCGAGCTTCACGAAGGAGGAACGCGCGCAGATACACGCCATCGCCGCCAAGTATCATTTGCGGTCGAAGAGCGAGGGCGGATTGCACACGAGGCGCATCACCGTCAGCAAGAAGAAGAACAAGTGGATGATCGTGCGCGAGGTGTTGATGGCCGGCGGCGAGAACGAGTCGTACGCGCTGACCATTCCCGACGAGTACGAGGAAATGTGGAAGGAGCTGTGCGCCGCGGACGGCGTCGAAGTGTAAGAGCCGCCGACGCCGCGCAGGACAGAAGCGCGGCCGAAACCGGCCGAACGGGTGGGCCGGAATCCGAAGCGCCGAAGTAATAGGGCGCCGAAGTCGCGGTACTAGTGATCCGGCGCCGAAGTCGTGTTTTTTTACCGAACTGTGGAGCGCTAAAATGGGATTTTATAATCGTACTTAATAATAGGAGTGGTATTTGGACAGAAGACCTTTGTAACTTCCGAGGCGTCAAAGTCGAGCGGTTGGTGATTGGGCGCCGAGGTCGTGGTACTAGTGAATGAGCGCCGAAATCGTATCAGTAATTGAGTGCCGAAGTCATTTTATTGGTATCAGGTGCGAACGTCGTAGTATTCGGACGGTAGAGCTTTGGAACTTCTCGCGACTAGTTTAGGCGCCGTGGTTACTAGTGATTGAGCGTCGAAATCGCACGATAATGAGGCACCAAAGTCGCGTTGTCTGTACCGATTTCAGGACACCCAAAGGATTCGTCGTTATTTTCGAATCGCCGGATTACTACTCGTTTTCTTGTGCTTTGGACTTTTTGTAGCGCCGGAGTCGCATGTCGTTGAATTTCGAAACGCATAGCGCCGTAGTAGTGCGACTAGACTACGATGTGACAGCTGAGGGATTGGTTTTTGTACGCGATCGTGAATGTCACAGGATCATGCGTTAGGTTCCGAAGTGCAGACTCGCAGACTTCAGAAGTCAGTTGCCGGACACTAGAGCAAGTCGCAATGCTTATACCACAGAGCGCCGAACAATTGTTTTACTTCGCTTGACTAGTTGTTAGATTCCCAAAATTGGAAAGTCGCCAAATGAATCGTTCACCCAGCCAGGTGACTAGCAGCAGAAATATCGAATTTGTCTCTGGATTCGAGGTTACTAAACTAGACGTTGTCTTTCAAAGAGCAAAACCAATTATTGCGCCGAAGTCGGGTCTATGCCGATTTGGCTCCGATGTCTGGCCACTTCTGATTTGGCGCCGAAGTCGGGCTACTGCTAATTTGGCGCCGAAGTCGGGCTACTGCTAATTTGGCGCCGAAGAAGTCGGGCAACTAGTGATTGAACGCCGAAGTCGGGATACTAGTGATTGGAAGCCAGTTTTCTGGTTCCAATAACCGGGGCCCAATCACTAGTTCCGTTTGGGATACGGACACATCCAAGAATAATGAGTAAATGAGTTGGCACGTTTCGGAAAATGCGCACTTCACATTAGACATTTCATATAATATCAGTGTTGTTATAATTAGTAGCCAGGATTCCAAATAAATGTTCGTTCTTGACTAGATGCATTTTTTGTGAAGGGACTTTATCTGAATGTAGGAGATTTGACTCAATAGGGTGTGTACTTTTGATTTCACAGGCCATAAGAAATATAATAAAAAAGATTTTTTTTATTACACTTCTTTTTTTTTGCGAGTCTCTAAAGAGGTTAGTGAAAGTTCTCATTTTTTGAATCTTGACAATAAATACCGCAAACAAAATGTATATAATCAGTAATGATCATGGAAGAAAATTGCTTGGTTTCCTGAAGAGAAGAATATTGAACAAATTCTCTACAACTTCGACTAGGTTTGTATGCTATTTCGTTACCAATCATTCAAAATTTGACAAAAAGTAAAAGTTTCCTGTGCGATTTTCACCAACGTGTTGACATTGTTTTAAGAAATATAGTTAGTCAATGCCTGTGTAAAAAGCGTTTATGTAACGCCATCTACAGTATAATGTCGATATTTCTGTCAACTTGACAATGCACGACAAAGTTTCCTACTCTGAGGGGAAATATAGGTAAACAGTTTTGCCTGTCAGTGCGACTGAAGTTTTGAAAGAAAGATTATAAAGCTTCAAAATAGAGATGACGATATAAGCTTATGAAGGAAAAAAAATTTGGTCATTGAAACTCTTTCACTACTAAAAGATCTTATATGTCCCAATAGGTTTCAGTTCTATCAGTATAAATCATCAATTAACGCTACTTCTCAACAGAATTTTACGAAGAAATAGCAGGTGGTCATCTAGGCAAAATATCGCTTGGGACATATATAGCCCAAAAGTAGTTTTCAACCAATATTTTTTTAGCCGTATTGAAAGGTTTCAAAACATGAATGATCTACGACATTGACCAAAAATTTCACTTCTGTTTCAGAACTGATCGCCTTCTTTTGATATAAAGTATTGAGAAAATGTTTGATTCAGGCTAGGACGTCCGTAAAGAAAAGACATGACTTGGAAACTAAATCACTAGTGCCATCTACCCCTAGCATCCATCACTTCAAATGATATTTCCATATGGTTGACTTACTATATATCTATAAACAATGCTATCAATGTAAAAGTTTTACAAAATACACAAGTATCTAGGAAGCACCTTTAGCGATCGATCCCACATGGTTTTCCCATGAGAGATTATTATTATTGTCGTTGATCATTCATGTTTTGGAGATTATTTTGATTTCGAACATCCATTTCCTTCATAAACTTCTATCGTCAACTCCATTTTGAAGCTGTTAGACGCGGCCAATATCTCAATAATAGAATACAAATCTGAGAGCATCTGGTCACAGGGTTGGTAAGTATATTCATATCTGTAATGCATACACACTTATATGTCACTAGTTCGTCATTGCATCAACGATATGAGTATTTGAAAGTGTCAAACTCAAAACGTTAAAATGAAGAAGTTGAGTGAAGTGAACTACTAGTATGACGCAATAGTATATTCTGCACCGAGGGATTCAAGTAATGCTTTCTATCCCGAGGTTAATGTTGATGATTCCTAAATTCAGAAAAAATAACTTTTCTGTTCAGATTTTTTCAAGCATCTCAACTGTGTCCAGCTGTCCTTTGCAGTGACAAGTTACTGCGGCGACAGAAAATAATTCGACGCTTGTTCAAAACATATTTCAATTGAAATCTCCAGGGATTGAAAGCTAATTTTTAATCCCTAAATTGCTGGAAGAATATCATTATAAAAAATATACGCAGAAGCGACTAGATTTGACTTGATCGACGGGTCTTCGAAAATGGACGAATCAAATTATTGAGAATTCGCGATAGAAAATAAGCGATACGCCCCCTACCGACTTTTGCGAGAACACTCAGTGGTTAGATCGTCATACTCTAGTTTGCATGTTTTTATATGGGGCTGTAGTGTTGACTCTTCAGTCTTTTGGTTTTTATGATTTTTGTGTGTGTTTGAGATTTAATAGCGATTGTGGAGAGTATCAAAAAGTTTGGAAATATTCGTGTGAAATAATTAGAAGGTTTGCTGCTTTTCATTTATTGTCAGCGTATATTTACTTTTTTGTTGTTTTCTCGTTCTGGATATAAACCAGTTAATCTTTGATACTATCTCTACGGTATCGGTGTTAATGTATAATTTAGTGTGTAATGCATAATTCTAATAAGGGAGAATCAAACCAACCAGCTGAAAACTGCCACTTTTCTTACTTTATTATTATGAAGTATTCATTCAGTGAGCCCGACTTGATAGCAGAAAGAAACTCATAAATCCAAGTTTCATCTGGAAAAAACCTCGACTCTTTCGAATTTTAAAATGTTTTGATAATGACAAACCTCCGAATTTGTTCAATGAAATATTCTTCAAGTATTGAAGTGTCGATTGAATCACTTCTCACACAGAAATTGATGAGAAATTGAAAATGTCACGAACAAAAGGAACACGAGAACATCGTAGCTTCATATATACACATGTATGCGAATAGGAGGTCGAAAAGTGTCCATCGGAAGTTGAAATATGATCTTTTCCAACCTCATCTTTTTGCGAATAATCCAGCTTGCAGAATCGTTAGAAACTAGGGTATAGTCGAATAATTGTGAATAATGCATTAAAAGCTGGTGAGAAAAGTGCTTTACTTTTCAAGAGAAAAAATTGTTAAACTGAGCCATAAGGTTCTGAAAAGATTTCATTCGCTTAACCGATGATGAAAACCTCTCTTTTGAATTCATATTCCCCACCACAACAATTTTTTTTGTAACCCCTTCAGTTCAGGAGGATCCTTTAAGAATATGATTATTCTTTTGAGGAAGTAATTTTGTTTTCCTCATCAAATCGAAAAGAATACCAAACCTCTATAAAAGAAAGGACATCACATAATTGATTCGAGTTTCGTAAGCTTGGTATAGGGATTGAGCAGAAAAATGTGACTTCTATGTGATACAGCGCCCGTCGCGCCTTATTGGCAGGGGAGTAGCTGTTTTGGATAGAATCTTTGTTGTTGTTAATGACTCACACGTCTTTACCAAACGTTTAATGTTACTTTTATAGAAGTTTTGTACCCTTTTTGTGAAGGAATGCTGTTGGATGCATGGCTATTTTCAATTTCCGAACTGTAAATACTTACCTAGTTGCCGCCTGTTCTGTGTGTGTCTTGTTTCAATGTCTACGGATTTACAGTCGATTGCACCGACTTTTTGTTGTGAGACCATTAACAAAGGGACTCTTTAATTTAATTGATCTCTCAACTTTATATATTAATAGGTGTTTAATAATCTCTTAGACTATGGTGCAATCGCTGCAGTGCGTTAACTGACCTTAAATGGACTATTAGCTTAAAATGCTCCCACAACAAAAAGTCGGTGTAATCGGCTGTTAGGCTACTTTTGTAAAATGTAACTTGGTTGTGAGACTGCCAACTGTTGTGGGCAAAATTATCCAATAAACGAGGTAAACTATTGTTTGTTTCAAGACTGCACCATGATCCCTATCCTTGAGCAGGAAATAATTATGGAAAATCTGAAAGGAATAAAGGTGGAATGGACCTATGACGTTTGCTACAATATCGTGAATACTAACAACAGTTGGCGTGTGATAATGCCCGTCAAAACTGTTTTTATTGACGTCTAGGATATATTTCATTGAATGTTACTATCGAGTCATGAGTCATGCAAAATACGGTCCATTATGTCCTTGATTTTAAACTTCACGATGGAAAAAGTAAGAATGGCGTGAGAAAAATCTACCGACAAGCCTATTGAGAGTAAATAATCATTTGCGAAAAAGTTGTGGCGTAAATGCTAATGGTCGTCACAACCATAGCTGGGCATTAACTCGTTAATCCGTTAATCGTTAATTAACGAAGTTAAAATTTTGATGAACGGATTAACTTTTAAGTTAACTATTAAAAAGTTTAACGGATACGTTAACTTTCGTTAATATGCAGAAGTCCGTTAATCGTTAATCCAATGCCGAATAGTTTCCGCACGGCACCGTCAAGTGACGGTTAACGCGTGGCAGCGAGTGAAACAAAAACAAAACTAGATATATTTTGCCGAGGCGTGCGAGTGAGAAAGAAAACTGCAAGGAGATTTCTTTCATTTGACGTTTGATCACTTCATTACTCAGCGCAGGTGCTTAGGGTATGCTCCGATAGTAACCACTACTCACCGCTACTAACCCATTTTTTGACAGCGGTTTCCTGATAAACTTGTAATCAGTGCCTAATTTTAGGACACATGTTAGTTTCAAGTTCATTGTACAAGTATTTTGTTTTGTTTTGTTCCTAACCTGTTAACATCCACAACCAACAGGTTTTTGTTTCATAAGTTCACTGACGCAACGAAATAAAGATGCAATTTTACACATATTAACGGATTAACGTTTAACGAAGCTAACTTTTTTTTATAACGGATTAACGATTGACGAAGTTAATTAGTTGATTAACGGTGCCCAGCTATGGTCACAACTTTATAGATTGGTACCTTTAAATATATGAAATAACGGGACATTAACGTATAAATAAATCAAATGACTTTCAGGAAAGGATCATTACAGATACCGAAAATTGCCGGCAGGTGAATATTTTTCTTCAGTGGTTGAATGGTCATTTTATTTTTCGTACTAGGTAGAATTTTCCCTATTTCAACACAGTTACCATGGCAACCAAGCAATATCCTAAAATAGCCTACTTTTTAACAAAATAAGTGAATATACGAGGTCATATTAGGGCGGTTGGAGAAAAATAGAGTAATATACTTCAAATGAACTATTTTGCGGCATTCAGATAAGAATTCAAGAAAAATACACTTTCTCAAGCGGGATTTGAACCCACTTCTTCCATTTACTACATGGATGCTCTTACCACTGAGTCATTCTTCTCAAATTCTAGTGTAAACGATGAAGATTGGAACCTTTGGTGTAAAAGTTGAAACTTTCCCTAGAGATCAATTCGTTTCGCTAACAAGGTTAGCATCTTTAGAAGAAAATTGATACCAACTAATGCAAAAAATATCAGTTTGGTGTTGGGGTAATTGATCTCTAGGAAAAGTTTCAAATTCTACTGTTGGTAGTTTTTTAAATCGAGAACCTTTGGCAGTTTTCGACTGACGGATGTGTTAGGTGGAAAGGATACTCGTTCACTATCTACCGTTTTTAGTACCCAATTGTACCTCTCAATCGAGGCATCGTCGAATATATCGGCTTCCTAACACCTCCGTCAGTCGAAAATCACTGAAACTTCTCGATTTGAATAACAACTAACACTGCTGGGTAATCGCACGTTAAAAGGTAAGGCCTCGTTGATCCATTGCTCGAACAAGTTTCGACTTCTGAGGGTTGACGTTTGTCAGCTGGTTAATGGAAACGAACAATTTTAGAATTGAGAATTGCAATTTGAGAGAAATAACTTCCGAATGTGCGATGGAGAACTCAGGGTCCTCGATAGCTCGGTGGTAAGAGCATCCATCTAGTTAATGGAAGACGTGGGTTCGAATCCCGCTTGAGGAACTTTATTTTTCTTGAATTTTTTGTCTGAATGCAGCAAAATATTCCAAACGAATTGTTGATTATATTATACAGACACTAAAACTAATTGCGTTATTATATTTCAGTTTGTAATGGATCGTGATATCGTCTATTGACGTTGACACTAAACTAGTTCTAGATTAGCTAATCTCTCCACTTCCCTGACGAATCAAATCGTTTCCGTCAAAAGTTATACACTCTCTCTTCTCGATAGTAGAAAATTAGAATAGGGTGAAACAGTCGAGGTCAAGTTGGAAATCAACCTGTACCGACGAAAATAACTATAATGTACCAAGGGTATGAAGTAGAAGTTTATGCGCGTTTACATCTACTTATGCCCGTCAAGCATCATACAAGTTCGTTATTGCATTAACAATATAAATATTTGAAAAAAATTGAATCATACATTTGATTTCAAATATTGTTGCTAGGGAAGCACTGTAAAGATTGAAACTTCAACATGCAAAAAAAGTTCGTGACTTTATTGCCAGCGGGCAGTAAAGAGCACTTTATGCCCGAGTGGGCATTAAGTAACCTGTTACGTAGTCGGTAACTGTGATGACAACGTACAGAAGTAAACAGAGTAGTAAGTATTACTTGGTATGATTGAAACCCTGGTGAAGTTGCATACTAAGCAACGCACCCCACCAACTTCATATGTAACATTAATTTTTGAAAAGTACTCACATGATATTGACGACCAACCCGATAATTGCGATGACGATCATCGTATTGGCATCGATTTCGTAATCTTGGGAGTAGATCCTGTTGATGGCTAACGTAGAAAATATCGCAGCCAGCAACCAAATCGTCAAAACACTGGAATCGAAACAAAGAATCAACTTTGCATGCGTTAATGAATTATACAGTGATTTTCGGGAGTAATTACACAAGTGCTTCAAAATTACCGATAATTTTCCATGAAAGCATGTTGTCTGAAAACTGCATGAGTTTATTTTCATATTTCGTCGAAAGAGCCCGACTCCGAAGGAGAAGGGCTCTTTTAGCAAAATATGAAAATAACCGAATGCAGTTTTTTTACTGACAACATGCTTGAATGGAAAATTATCAGGTTTATTTTGATGCACGAGTGTAATTCGGTAGAATATTTCCGGAGTTAAAACAACGACGTTTAATATTCAGTTTATGCCTGCCAAGATGACAAATGTACATTTTAACAATCGTTACTATAGATACAAGGACCGAGCAGGTATTTTTCGATACCTACCGGGTATTTACCAGCCCGAAAATGTCCCGCCGGGAATTTATCGCTGTAATTGATCGAAAATGTCCCGCTTCATATGGGATTTTTAACATACGATGGAAATATTCTCTCTTATCTCACTCGTTATAGACCATTTTCAGACAAATCACCAAGACAGGTCGATTATATATTCAAACGGTTTCAATTTGTTGTAAATAGTGTAACACAGGATGAGTGAAAGCTCTTTATAAGGATATTTTATTCTTTGACTGGCAAAAAAATTGAAAATCGCTTCGGAGATCGAAAATTGAATATTCAGTTATAATATCACACCATGATTTGGAGAAAACATATTATTCCAACCCAACATTTTAAATTAATTTCTTTGGTTGTCGAGTCGGTCAGGGTATTGCTGTTTTTGACATGTTGAATTGTCATTTTTGTTTAACAGGTTCTGTCAGAAAGCTTAATAATTTTAGTTTATTAAAGGTAGTAGAAATATATTTTTACAAATGACATGGAGCAATTTTGAAAAAAATTCCTATGTAGGTATATCTACCATATTTCATAAATAAAAAAAATATCAATTTCAGTTACACCATATGCTAAAACTCAAATGGGTACTAGTTAAGTCTATCGCCCTTTCATAATTTCAGGTCACTTAAGTTGGTAGAAATGTATTTTGCATTATTCACAGGTATATCTACATTATTCAAGGGTTGTAGATCATGTTTATTTTTTGGACTGTCAAAAAATGTCCACTTGAATATCGTGGCGTCTCGAAAAAATTTTCCGGAAATTTTTTTAGTTGTCATATCTGAAATATTTTTCAGTTTATTCAGTGAAGTTTGAATTGTCACAATTGATGTTTTCCATGTGGAATTAAAGGACTTGATAATTAATGAAAATCATACAGTCCAAATGGCCTAGTCGGTTAAGGCGTATCCCCTTTGAGATAGTCTACTTTACAGTCGTTGGTTCGAGTCTCACCACAACAGATTTTTTTTTTGTACTTCATTTAATTCAACATTACCAATTTCATTTGTATCGTTCGCTATTTAGTTCAGGAAATGAAGCTAAAAAAATGGTAAAACCTCGCAATTTTTTCGTCCAGCACCGATTTGTACAAAAATTTGGAATTAGGCTTATTACACCCTCTAGTTCATTTTCTATACTGTGCCGTTGTACGCTTTTTATTTTTTAGGGGTGAAAACTACCCCTGATTGTCAAAAATTATAAAAATAACATTAAAAACCTAAATATGGGTAAAAATAGTCAAATAATGATTGTTTCATTTGCTTACGATACAATTTCATAATCTCTCAACCTACCCTTGTTATAAACTACTCTTGAAAACATTGAAAGTTTTATAATATTTCTTAGAACTTTAGAATACACTGGTGAGAAATCAACGAAATATACACTCACACATGCCAGCAGATGTTTCTTCTTTTCTGTCTTCCAATATGAATGGAAAAAGTGTAACACATAACGTATAATGGCAGAATATACCGGTTATGTAGATTACTACGCTCCGAAGCGGGATTGATTTTTTTAGCATAGCTCCTTCATTTTGGGTGATAAATTTTTTTTCAGAAACGATTTTGTAGAGATTTTCAAGAGCTAAGAGACTATGTGAATGAAATTACTCAAGATCCCTTAATTTTTGAATGGGGAGAGTTTAAAGCGCTTGACTAAGGTGATGTTCAATCGTAAATATAGGTGTTAAACGGCTATATCTCGCCGAATATTCACTTTACAAAAAATCTACATACAGGGAAATTTTTGTCATTGAAAAAGCTACAATTTAGTACTCTATCGTTTTTTTTTTCGTATCTTCAGTATTTTGAGAGATATTTTTAAGAAAAGGGTTAAAAACACGAAATTGAAAAAATCGTTTTCTCTTTAAACTCCAATTTTTCTAAAATTAGGCATTTTAAATTGGTTGAACTTCGTAGGTGTAGTAATAGTAGATATATGAAGAGAATCACAGAAGGGTGGTGATCAATTTTAGTCAGGGGGTACTTTTCACAGATTTTTTTCGTAGAAAAAAGCAAGTACCGATCTTATTTTGATCATAAGTCGGTCAATTTTCATGCTAGGAAGACATTTTTTCATTTGTTTGAAAGTTCTAATAAAATACTTTAAAAAGACTCTTTGAGCTTTCTTCGAAAAATGCAAATTTCTCTCGTTATTTCGCTTTAAATCTTCCAATTTATACATTTGATGAAAAAAGCTAAGCATTCATTTGCTGTATCTCAGTTCGTATGTGTCATAGGAAAATGATAAAAAAGTATTGTTTTTGTTTTTTCAAAGGCTACAATTTGCCTCTCTACACTTTTTTTGATAAAATGCATTGTTTGAGAGTTATTTGCAAAAAACCATTTAATAAAGTCGATTTTTTCGTCAAAAAACTATTACTTTCAACTTCGAATGACTCAAAAAATATTACAAAAAACGTATGGAACATTTTTTTCTTAGAATTACTTTTTTCGTCGATTCCTACAGACGAAATGTAATAAAAAATTTCCGCCCCCGTGATGGGGTGGCAACCACCCCCAAGGCTCTAGCGTACAGCGTCATGATATTGAAAATGATCCTTGAGCTATCCCCTACCCTCTGTGAAAATTTCAGGTAAATCCATGGTGGACGAAAAAATTGCGAGCCAAAATGCTTCATTTTCTGAACTAATTGAATTTAATAAAGTTGTTCATAATTCTCGAAAAAATACTATATTTAAAACTGATTATCAATATGATACTCGAAAGAGAGTTCTGAAATATTTACCTAGTCGAAGAAAAAATCAACTGTAAAACTCGAATGGATATTGGCCACCATATCTTGTTGTACAAGCTACTATTATCAACTGCCTGTAAAGATTTCAGCCAAACTGAAAAACAGACATCTGTGCATATATTTCAGTTCCCTCGATGAGACTTTCAACTCTCAAATAATGTCAAATGCTTAGAAACAAACCTAAACGTCGAATTGATAATAGCAGTCAAAGCCCACTATTCACTTTTTCATTGTTTCGTTGACAAATTTAATAAATCTAGCGAACTACGAAAAAATTACTTCGATTTTTTCTCAATAACGGTCGCAGATGCTCAAAAATTACAAGAGACAGGAAAATTTATAAACAAAACAAAGAATTCATTTCATATTTTAGAATCCCCCACTACAAAAAAGTTTATGGGGCGAAAATGGGCTCGACCCCTGAAAACATATCTTCCTGTTGCATGTTACTTACAATCACTTGGCATACTGGATGATGTGAACTCTAAAACGTAACCTTTATTTCAAATTTGATCTCGATATTTCATAAACTGAAAGAGCTATGAAGAAATTACAAAAAAAAATTTGAAACTTCAACCGCTCTGTAGTTCGACAACGATGCGCTTGCTGACACATGTTTATGGAAAAAAGTCTAATTTTGACTTGAAAAATGCGCCCCTGAAATCTTGAAACTGAATTTTGACACACCCTGTATATAGAACTTCAGAGAGGGAAACGGTGCCGTGATTTGTCAAGTAAACTGACATATCGACGTTATATTGTAGATAGCGCCACAAAAAAGCTTCTAATCTTTGGCTAACTATCCCATTCTTTCAAAAACATAATGCTTATAGTAGTGTCCATTAAGTTGATAACAATATTGCCGGATATTCTCAAATATTATCTTTCAAGCACATGGTGTTTCTATTCTATCCCCAATACATATCATAATCGCGGTAATTTGATTGAATTGAGGTCGATATACAGGGATATACCCAGAGCTAGTCGATAAGATAATAAGAAAATGTAAATTAAGGGAAACACATCATAAATCTTCGAATACTCGAAAAGATATTTGAAAGTTTATAGTAATCCCATATGATTCTCATTACACCAGAGGATAGGAACAAGCATTCGATAAAGTAAATATGAAAGTTGCATTCTTATAAATTGCAACAGCTCCTTAGTAATCCAAAAGATAAATTAAAAAACAGAGAGAAGTCAGGAATCCACGAAATCAGTTGGAAAGTTTGCAACAACAAATACATTGGCCAGAGCCGCCAAGCTATCAAAATCCGTTTCAAGGAGCACTTTGCACTCATGAGTTCCTGAAGGAAAAAAAAACCGGTCCGCCCAACATGCTCTGAAAAATGACCACAAAATTGGTGAAAGCAATTTGAAATTGATTAGGCATGTGCATGACACAGGGCTACTCAATGCATGTAATAGTCAACAGAACAGCTTAGTTCATAACTGAAAAATCAATAAGAATAATCATTTGGCCCGCTTTTTGGTTTATTATCGAGAATGTAGCTATTTTTTGTTCTCAACTCACCTCAGAAGAGCACCGATCACTTCGGCCCTGTAAAAGCCGAACGTCATATTTTTCGAGGGAGGTTTTTTACCGACCCAAATCGCCAGCAGAGAGATCAAGAAGCCTATGAAATCCGAAAACAAGTGCGCAGCGTCCGTCATCACCGCCAGGCTGCCTGCTAGATATCCGCCAACCACTTCGGCGATCTGAAACAAATGAAGAAACCGTTTTTTTTTTCGTTTCCTCGTAAGTGAAAGACTCACCATGAACATGAGACAGAACGCCGCCGCCATGCTTAGTTTCTTCGAAGCGTTTGTATCTTCAGGAGCGGTTAACGAGTCATGGCAATGAAACTCCGTCTCCACCATCGATTCACTGTAAATATCCTGAAAGAGTTTCAAAAACTGATTGCCTAAATAATTTTTCGTAAACTCCTTGCAACAGAAACTGCCAAACGTACAATAAACTTTTTGATGAATCTATTCAAATTCGACAACGTCCTCAGCTATTTCCTTCACACCAAAAGTTTTAAGAGAAAAGAATAGGACGAGGTCGGAAAGTGCCAAGAGGTTGCAAAGTTCTTTCCGGAATTTTTACTTACTTTCAAACGCATTTCAAGTTTGGTTCACTAAGGACGTTTCAATTTTCGATACGTTTTCACCAATCTAAGCTATCAACAAGTTATCGACACAAAATATAATAATTGTGAAGCACTTATGATATTAAGGAACATGATTAATTTTTGGAGAGAAGGAAGTTGTGAGGAAGTGAATTTTGTTTTTTTCTCCAAGGGAATGCGGAACAAATAAGAATTTTCGTAAAAGAAGCAACATCAAATATTGAGCAATATCTGTTAATTCACGCTTAAGAATAATAACAGGGGTCACGTGTAACGTCAATTGCACAGCACAATCTGATCTTCGGCGTTTTCCCATATAATTAATGTGAATTGTAACTTTTGTAATTCAGTTTCGTGGGAAATAAAGACCTTTTATTATTATTATTATTATATGTGTACATCATTAATCGACGTTTAAGTCATTCACAAAACTGAATAAATGATCTATCTGAAACAAATAATCCCCTGCTTGATAACATAAAAGTGTTTTTTCTTGAGGTATGTTTTTCTCTGATCGAAACAAGCTTGTCTGGTGAGAACATGGGAGCTCTCAGAAAGCAGGGCAATTACATCTGGTGTGCCACAAGGTTCTATGTTAGGCCCAGTTCTGTTTTTGTAATATATCAATGATTTCAATATTATCCTTGAATATCTCCGAAACAAATATACCTAATAGTAGAGGAGCCCACGATTCTAAATCGGGATTTACTCGAGCGTCAAAGAGACCTATTGGGTTGCGAAGCTTAGATTATAAAAGGAAAACAATGTTATATAATGTATACCTTTTCATCGTTGGGGGAGCGGCTATAGATTTTAAAGAATGTAAAAAAAACTATTGCATGGACTTACATGCTGAAAAACAATAGTTTTAAGCTGAAATTAAATATGTTCTTATCTCATCATGCCTTTTATAGCATCGATGACTTTTTAAATTTTTGAATTAAATTTTATTATATAGTGTAAGTCCTATTTTATCGCTTTGCTTTTGACTAGTCTGATAAATTTATGTGATATGATGGTTTTTGTTACATTATGTAAATTTCAAGGTGCATAAATTCTATTGTCTATTGTCTACTCGAGCGCATTAGATATTGATATCATCTATATCCTACATATTTTTAAAAATGTACGTATGTTAATCTGATTGTTTCCATGATGGGGGTGGTCGTACGTAAGGGTTGAAAATGAAAAAAAAAATTCTCGAGCGCGTCACATTTTCTGAGGGGATGCTAAGTGAACCTTAAAAAAAGCTCTTATATAATAATCTGACGGTTTGGATGTGACGCAGACTCGCGGCCGTTATTAGAATGTGAAAAACAATCGTCATTTTGAAATACATAAGCGCGTTAGATTAAGATATATATGACAAAATGGTTAAGGCTTTCGCGGCCGAGGTTATTAGTATAACTACTTCTCTTCGGGCTTGAAGGCCGTCGTTCTTTGGAATTTCTTCCTGACGTTTCGCTAGCGCGAGTGGCCAGCTTCTTCAGAGGGTTACTCATCTCCGATGACTAAACATTTCGATTTCTCAAGGCGTATTTATATCGATGCAGGTAGTCTGGAGTGTTAATTACTTCTGTCGGGTTCAGGGAATAATCATCAATATTAGTTGCCGCACTACCTGCTGTGATTTTATTGGTTATTCTTGATTTCCTCAGAATGGGATTTCAAATTCTGTTTAGATTCAACGCTTCTTCCTTTCTGTTAAAATTGTCCGCATGTTTTTGGATCTCTATTGCCTCCCGTACCAGTCGGCTATGGTAACCCTGGTTGGGGGCAATCAGTTTTGTGTTTTCGAACAGAATCCTATGGTCACCCTCACTCAGTGCGTGTTCCGCCACCGCCGATTTGTCGGTTTGCCCCAGCTTGCAGTTCCTTTGATGCTCTTTGAGCCTTGTACCCATGGATCTTTTCGTGGTACCGATGTAAACCTTCCCACAGGTGCACGGTATGCGATAAACCCCTGCCGCTGACAGTGGGTCTCTTTTGTCTTTAGCCGACCTGAGGCTTTGTTGGATCTTCTTGGTCGGCTTGAAAACCGTTTTTATGTTATATTTCCCTAAGAGTTGTCCAATTCTGTCAGTGACCCTCGGGATATATGGCAGATATGCATTCGCAACTACCTGAGAGTCCTCCCTGTTATGAACCGTGGGACTCTTCAGTTTCATGGCCCTGTTGATCTCAGATACACTGTATCCATTTGACCTCAACGTCACTTGAAGATGTTCCAGTTCCTGCTCTAGATGTTCTGGTTCACAGATTCTTCGAGCACGTTCAGTTAGGGTAGATATGACTCCTCTCTTTTAACTGGGATGGTGGTTCGATAATGCGTGCAGGTACCTATCCGTGTGCGTGGGTTTTCGGTATACTTTGTGGGTTAGTCTAGCGCCACATCGTTCAATCAGAACATCTAAGAATGCTATCTGCTGGTTCTGTTCGGTTTCCATGGTGAATTTGATGCTGGGGTGTTGAGCGTTTAGGTGGTCCAGAAACGAAGACGAAATGTCGGTATTAGCACGAGGCGGTAATTTCGCGGTCATCCCGCGGCAGATACCAAACGAAGAAATTATCGCCAATACGGAAGCGGCAATCAGGAACTTACCAGATGAGAAAGCGGAAGAAATCAGGATTGTGACAGCGAACATTCTAAGCAAGGCACGTCCACCAAGTGACCTTGAGGTCAAATGGATACAGTGTATCTGAGATCAGCAGGGCCATGAAACCGAAGAGTCCCACGGTTCATAACAGGGAGGCCTCTCAGGTAGTTGCGAATGCATATCTGATTCATTGAAATATTCTTGTAGGCTATAATAGGGTCTATGATCTAGCAAATTTCTAACTGCTTTCTTGAATTGTACGTTGGTCAGATTTGCAGACCTTATATTTACTGGTAAGTGATTAAATAATTTTCCACCATTATAAAAAATGGAATTGTTGTGTGAAAACCCAACTCGTTAGAAATCACCCCACGGCATATCCAAGATAACATTGTCTATTGAGAGTTCATTTAGCAGACATTTAAATGTTATTATAATAGGGGTGCCCAAGCGGGGATTCCGGAATTCATTAAAGCGCTGCAGATTAATATGCAGGGGGATACCTTGTACCCGGGTAAATACTTCCACAATAAATGAGCCCTATATATATGGCCGCCCTTCAAGGATAAAGGATCAGATTAGTAAAAAAAACTGATCATCTGAAATTCTCGAGCGCGGCAGATTGAGGTAGGGTGAGTTAGTTACATCCTGAAACCTGTATATTCCACTAATCTGACAATTCGAGAGTGACCTAAAGAAGGAAGAGGGCTACAGAGTTGTTACAAAAAACGTCATCTCGACATTCTCGAGGGTGGCTATTTTTTTTATTTTGAAGGGAATAATTCAAGAATTACAAAAAAAAAATAATCCGACGATTTCCATGAGACGAAATAATAATAATTCATCGATAAAGTTTAATGCGTACAGCTACGTGATGTCTATATTCCCCTCTCCGCGTTTTTATTTCTCTTTCACTCTTTCTCTATCTATTGCTTTCTAACTCCGTCCCCACTCTGGTTTCTGCTGCTATGACAGTTGATCACACAGACTCATTCGTGGCATGATATTGTTTACAACGAATATCCAACGTTTTAAGTATTCTACTAAAAAAACATACTTTTTTTTATTTGCATGCTTTTTCTTAAGTTTTTTTAGTAGAATACTTAAAACGTTGGATGTTGGATATTCGTTGTAAACAATATCATGCCACGAATGAGTCTGTGTGATCAACTGTCATAGCAGCAGAAACCAGAGTGGGGACGGAGTTAGAAAGCAATAGATAGAGAAAGAGTGAAAGAGAAATAAAAACGCGGAGAGGGGAATATAGACATCACGTAGCTGTACGCATTAAACTTTATCGATGAATTATTATTATTTCGTCTCATGGAAATCGTCGGATTATTTTTTTTTTGTAATTCTTGAATTATTCCCTTCAAAATAAAAAAATAGCCACCCTCGAGAATGTCGAGATGACTTTTTTGTAACAACTCTGTAGCCCTCTTCCTTCTTTAGGTCACTCTCGAATTGTCAGATTAGTGGAATATACAGGTTTCAGGATGTAACTAACTCACCCTACCTCAATCTGCCGCGCTCGAGAATTTCAGATGATCAGTTTTTTTTACTAATCTGATCCTTTATCCTTGAAGGGCGGCCATATATAATATAGGGCTCATATATTGTGGAAGTATTTACCCGGGTACAAGGTATCCCCCTGCATATTAATCTGCAGCGCTTTAATGAATTCCGGAATCCCCGCTTGGGCACCCCTATTATAATAACATTTAAATGTCTGCTAAATGAACTCTCAATAGACAATGTTATCTTGGATATGCCGTGGGGTGATTTCTAACGAGTTGGGTTTTCACACAACAATTCCATTTTTTATAATGGTGGAAAATTATTTAATCACTTACCAGTAAATATAAGGTCTGCAAATCTGACCAACGTACAATTCAAGAAAGCAGTTAGAAATTTGCTAGATCATAGACCCTATTAGCCTACAAGAATATTTTAATGAATCATTAGAAAAAACTTTCATTCCATTTTATTTTTATTATATTTGTTCTCGTTTTATTTTTTGGTGGAAATTACCAGTTTTTATCTATACACCATTATTATGTTTATATTTATACTCACAAATCTTTTTCAATGGGATGCAAATCTTCTGACAATAAAGTGTGTCCGATTTTGACGTTTCCTAAGTTTACATTTTGTCTGGATATAATCTCAATATATACCTCTCCTAGACCAAGCTCAATCGACCAAAATGCGTGCATTTCCATGATATTCAAAATTTTGCTTTTAGGCAAACGCTTTCCTGTATAATAATCAAATAGAAAATGCCTCGACCTGCGGTCTCGGAAAATTATCAAATTATCATACACTCAAGTCATTTACTTATCAAAATTTCGAAAATCACAGACGTGCACACATTTTAACCGATAAAACTTGGTGCACTCGAGATATAACCAGATAAAAGACACATTCCACTTTATCATTAACAAACTTAGTTTCTTGATATATCCGTATGAACTAAAATTGTCAACGCATACTTTCTATTCGAGATAAAACAAAGGAAAGTCGACCAAATTATTTCTGAACTGTTATAATAATCAAGATTGAAGATGCCACATCTCGTTTATTGTTTTCCAATTCACCTGCTTTGCTGGTTACCACAGATCCTTGAATTAAACTTTTCAATTGGCGGAGATGACTAACCAAATTTCATGTTTTCAATGCCACAATTTGATCACAGTAGTTTTTGCGGCACTTAATCGTTTGTTGACGTGAGATCTTCTGGATATTGTGTGCAACTGTGTGAATATTTTCCAACCAGTGCCGAACTAGAGAAATATATTAATAATTGGTTGAGCAAAGCTAACAAGCATACGATAATTTCATTCCAGTAATTGAACAAAGGAATATAACTACAAAATATTGTTTATTTACAGCATTAACCTGTCGTATAACATATTTATGTGCTCAGTATAACTACTTCTCTTCGGGCTTGAAGGCCGTCGTTCTTCGGAATTTCTTCCTGACGTTTCGCTAGCGCGAGTGGCCAGCTTCTTCAGAGGCTTATTCATCTCCGATGACTAAACAGTTCGATTTCTCAAGGCGTATTTATATTGATGCAGGTAGTCTGGAGTGTTAATTACTTCTGTCGAGTTCGGGGAATAATCATCATTATTAGTTGCCGCTCTACCTGCTGTGATTTCATTAGTTATTCTTGTTCGCTCAACACCCCAGCATCAATTTCACCATGGAAACCGAACAGAACCAGCAGATAGCCTTCTTAGATGTTCTGATTGAACGATGTGGCGCTAGACTAACCCACAAAGTATACCGAAAACCCACGCACACGGATAGGTACCTGCACGCACTATCGAACCACCATCCCAGTCAAAAGAGAGGAGTCATATCTACCCTAACTGAACGTGCTCGAAGAATTTGTGAACCAGAACATCTAGAGCAGGAACTGGAACATCTTCAAGTGACCTTGAGGTCGAATGGGTACAGTGTATCTGAGATCAACAGGGCCATGAAACCGAAGAGTCCCACGGTTCATAACAGGGAGGACTCTCAGGTAGTTGCGAATGCATATCTGCCATATATCCCGAGGGTCACTGACAGAATTGGAAAACTCTTGGGGAAATATAACATAAAAACAGTTTTCAAGCCGACCAAGAAGATCCAGCAAAGCCTCAGGTCGGCTAAAGACAAAAGAGACCCATCAAAGGAACTGCAGGCTGGGGCAAACCGCAAATCGGCGGTGGCGGAACACGCATTGAGTGAGGGCGACCACAAGATTCTGTTCGAAAATGCAACACTGATTGCCCCCAACCAGGGTTACCATAGCCGACTGGTACGGGAGGCAATAGAGATCCAAAAACATGCGGACAATTTTAACAGAAAGGAAGAAGCGTTGACTCTAAACAGAATTTGGAATCCGATTCTGAAGAAAACAAGAATAACTAATGAAATCACAGCAGGTAGTGCGGCAACTAGTAATGATGATTATTCCCCGAACCCGACGGAAGTAATTAACACTCCAGACTACCTGCATCAATATAAATACGCCTTGAGAAATCGAACTGTTTAGTCATCGGAGATGAATAAGCCTCTGAAGAAGCTGGCCACTCGCGCTAGCGAAACGTCAGGAAGAAATTCCGAAGAACGACGGCCTTCAAGCCCGAAGAGAAGTAGTTATACTAATAACCTCGGCCGCGAAAGTCTTAACCATTTTGTCATATTTATGTGCTGTTTGAAAGTCATAATTTATTTCCTCCTAAGGAAAAGCGGATAGGCAACAGTTATAATGTTAGAACAACATTCAAAACAACAAATACTTTGGGCTTTTGGCAACACACTAAACCGACTGATATAATAGGAAACACGAAGAAATGGATTTATCAAATTTCTTCTTCGTGCGGTCAGAAATATATCGGTGAAACGTCCAGACTTCTAGAAGTGCGAAAGAGTGTCGAATACAATAAGGAATATGCATGATATTTTATTGTGTCATAAATTAATCATTAACATCTCCATGACGAAGAAAAAAAATTTAATAGACACGAAAATATTCAAACTATTTCTCAAAGTGAAATTCATTCATTGAATGGATTTGAGACGTTCAAACGCGACCTAGCGCGAGCTTTAGATGATGTCAAGTAAGGTTTACCGTATTTGTTTACACTAAGCGTTTATGTTTCAATTGCTATTCACGATAGAAAATAAGCGGTACGCCACCTATCGACTTTTGCGAGAACACTCAACGGTTAGATCGCCATACTCTAGTGTACGTATTTTTATATAGGGCTGTAGTGTTGACTCTTCAGTCTTTTGGATTTTTATGATTTTTGTGTATATTTGAGCTTTGATAGCGCTAGAGTGGAGATTTTGAAGAAGTTTGAAAATATGCCAGTGAAATAATTGGAAGAAGTACAAATTTCACAAAAATTCATGGGGATGCTTGAAGACTGGCTTTGAATCAAATATTCAAAAAATGAACAATTTGTTCAGGCCAGCCTCAACTCACCTACACTGTAGGTTGACGGACTAACACCTATTAGAAAACAACTACTCCCCTGGCTAATACCACGAAGGGCATTGAATTACATCCAACAGGTGTCAGTGCGGAATTCTTCACAGAAGAAATTCCACATATGCTCGTGGCGATACAACTACCAGAATTGATTTTCAATTACTGGGACGGGACACACTTGCAGACCGGTCTGCAAGTGTGTCCCGTCCCAGTAATTGAAAATCAATTCTGGTAGTTGTATCGCCACGAGCATATGTGGAATTTCTTCTGTGAAGAATTCCGCACTGACACCTGTTGGATGTAATTCAATGCCCTTCGTGGTATTAGCCAGGGGAGTAGTTGTTTTCTAATAGGTGTTAGTCCGTCAACCTACAGTGTAGGTGAGTTGAGGCTGGCCTGAACAAATTGTTCATTTTTTGAATATTTGATTTAAAGCCAGTCTTCAAGCATCCCCATGAATTTTTGTGAAATTCGTATTTTTCTTGTACAAGGAATTGGGGCCATGCGGATATGCTCTTGGTTAGTACCTAGTCTACGGGCAGATGGCGCAGCAACGGCTATTTTGCTAGTTGTTTGTATCAGCCTAGGTCTAGGGAAGATACTCTGCTCGAGTATGATTTTCAATTATGGGAAGTCATCGACTTATGTTGATGATGGCACTGCCTTGCACTGATGAGGGGCCAAATAGCCCGAAACCGGTCTGCAAGTGTGTCCCGTCCCAGTAATTGAAAATCAATTCTGGTAGTTGTATCGCCACGAGCATATGTGGAATTTCTTCTGTGAAGAATTCCGCACTGACACCTGTTGGATGTAATTCAATGCCCTTCGTGGTATTAGCCAGGGGAGTAGTTGTTTTCTAATAGGTGTTAGTCCGTCAACCTACAGTGTAGGTGAGTTGAGGCTGGCCTGAACAAATTGTTCATTTTTTGAATATTTAATTGGAAGAAGGTTTGCTGGTTTTCATTTATTGTGAGCGTATATTTACTTTTTGTTGTTTTCTAGTTCTGGATATAAACCATCTAATCTTTGATACAATATCTAAGGTATGAGTGATAATGTATAATTTAGTGTGTAATGCATAATTCTAATTAGGGAGAATCACATCAACTAACTGAAAAATGCCACTTCTGATATTTTATTATTGCTTAGATACATTGAATGAATCGAATCGAAGTTGATTTCTCCAGCTGAGAGATGCCATTTCAAATAATTTCAGGTGTGCATTAATCATTACATTATGCAATATTCGTTCAGTAAGCCCGACTTGATAGCAGAAACTCATAAATCCAAGTATCATCTGGGAACGAACAACCTCGAGTCTCTCGAATTTTACAATGATAATGAAAATCCTTCGAATTTGTTCGATGAAATGTTCTTTGAGTATTCAACTGTCGATTGAGTCACTTCTCACACAGAAATTAATGAGAAATTGAAAATTTCACGAACAAAAGGTTCACGAGAAAATCGAAGGTCCATATACAGGGCTTTTCATGATGAGAGTTAATTAGCTGTTTCTGGCAAACTATTCAACAGATCAACCTGAAAATTTCACAGTATGCATAAATCAATATGACCTACACGCCTAAAATATTTCAGACGATGCGGCGTTGTCGCTTCTACTATAAAGTAGCGGCTTCTTTGATTTTTCAAATGGAACACCCCGTATA